>CM034150.1:710195761-710516958 GCA_019776745.2 Taxus chinensis
ATTTTTCTTCAATAACAAAATGAATGAGGGAGTGTATAAAAAACTCACCTCTCAACCAATACTCCAATGAGAATGAGAAACTTTCCACCTCATTGTTTTCCAAGCTCCAATAATAGTAGAATAAACAATGTTTCCAACCAAAGGAAACATACAAATTTACTTCCACATTACAACACAAATGCCAACATTTAAATAAATACATTCAACACCAAAAATACAAACAACACAATCCATACATTTCAAAACATTTTCTTATAGATCAAGCCAAGGGAGAATAAAAAAATGGTAACGATATCCTTTTAACTCCCAAATGAGATAGGAGTTCCACCCAACATGCGTCAAATACAAAACAACTTCTCAACATATACCTTTTCCCTCCCAATGAAAGACTCAAACTATAGCAAGTTTACCCTTTTCTCTCCCCAAAGGTGGAACTCTCACTCATACTCCCTCTCCTATTCAACACAAATTCCTTTTCCCTCCTACTATGGTCCCATATTCCTCTACTACACATTTTCTTCAGGCCAAAATATACCCATATGTATATATATATATATATATATATATATATATACACATATATATATATATATATACATATATATATATATATATACATATATGTGTATATATATATATATGTGTATGTATGTATATATATATAATTGTAATAGTAATAACAACTTACTAAACACAAGTATTTTTATAGTTGTAAAATTAAATATGTAGAGTAAATGGGGGTTAAGAACTCTATTTTTATATATATTTATTAAATCATATTCAAGCCAAGAGAAGAAAATAATTCTTGATTTAAGATACTAAGTGTATAATTTTTCCTTTATAACTTGTATAAAATTTTGTATATAATTTCAACACTCCAAAATACTAACATTAACTATCAAAATTAGATTGTGCCTCTTTTCTTTTCACAGTAAAATAATATCTATTCAACTAGGAAAATCAATTATAACTTACATAAAATCTCATAATACAAACACCACCATTTCACCCAAGGAAAACAAAAACAACTATGTTCCATTTTCATTTTTGAAAGAAATACATTCCCATTTACCTACAACCTTCAATCCTTCTTTCCAACAATTTCAAAACATAACTAGATAACAATAAAATTTACAAGACTTTCCATTACAATACAATATTTAAATTTTCACGTTACGACAAAGGGAATTTCATTACACGAGTGATCTCTTTGACTCCAAATAAGGATAACTCCTCCAATATTTAACTCCATAAATTTACTTTTTCTTCAATAACAAAACGAAAGAGGGAGTGTATAAAAAACTCACCTCCCAACTAATAATCCAATGAGAATGAGAAACATTCCTCCTCATTGTTTTCCAAGCTCAAATAATAGTAGAATAAACAATGTTTCCAACCAATGGAAACATAAAAATTTACTTCCACATTACAACACAAATGCAAACATTTCAATAAATACATTCAACACAAAAATACAACAACACAATGCATACATTTCAACACATTTTCTTATAGATCAAGCCAAGGGAAAATAAAAAAATTGTAACCATATCCTTTTAACTCCCCAAATGAGATAGGAGTTCCACCCAACATGCCTCAAATACAATACAAATTCTGAACATATACGTTTTCCCTCCAAATGAAATACTCAAAGTATAGCAAGTTTACCGTTTTCTCTCCCCAAAGGTGGAACTCTCACTCATATTCCATACCCTATGCAACACAAATTCCTTTTCCCTCCTAATAAGGTCCCATATTCCATCTACTACACATTTTCTTCAGGCCAAAATATACCCAACCCAACATAAATCACAACCATATAACCATTTTATTTGTCAACGCATATAAACAATTAATTGAAAAAAAAGGCAAAGGCCTTACCTTGCCATCACAAGCTTTCAAAATATTCAACAATATTTTCCCTCAGCCAAAACCAAGAATTTATTCCCAAGGAAATAAACAAAATTATCAAAGGAATTCCCAAAATAACAAGTTTGGCAAATCCAAATGAGTTACCCCCAAACACAACAAATAAACTTGAATAAATAGAACAAGGAAAAGAGGAGGGTGAGGTGGCACTATGTAGGATGACACATCACTACTCCTCAACTCCAAATCCCCCAAGTCAATCATCAAATCCAACGTTAGTAATTAGGTGGTTGAGGATATGAAATACCTTTTACACACACAAACTCTTACCCACACCTCTAACGACACAATTAAAAAATCATTTAAGAAACTAAAGTAAATATCATCTTTTACCATCCAAAAAACTTAATAGGGTCTATTTTTTATCCCTTACCCCATAGGTATAGTTGGTAGGTGAAATTAAGATGTGTGGGACAAGTTAACTTGTCCCACAAGACTCCAAATTTTTCTTGAAAGTAAAATTTCGAGTTTGGAGAGTCTTGACAATAAATACTTGAAAACAATATTTGACACATAAGATTTGCACAAAAACAAGATTTTGCTTGTATATTTTATTAATATCAAATTCAAGGATTATAGACAAGTGAGAGGGCTGCAATATTTATAGATATTGGAAAGCTTCTATCTCATCCACAATAAATGGAAACAAATCATCTAATCTCAGAAAATATGGAGAAATAGGATATTGCCCCTAACTACCCCTATTACCCCTCATGGAAATCATCCGGGAACAAAATATACAAGATAGAACATGATCCCACAAACATTGGGATGAGAAAATTATCACTTAGTTAACTAACAACTAAGGATAACTAATACCTATTAACATATGTCAGAAGTATTTCAATTAAATACTTTAACTTATTACATTTATTCAATATAAATTAATGATCAATTAAGATAAGTTTTATTCCTAAAATTCCCTCCCTTAATTCAACATGGTCTTAAGTGACAAGGAGAGAAATTATCTAAAACCCTCAAATTTAACTTGAGTAAGTGACTTTGTACAAACATCCGCATGTTGCATATCTGTTGGGAAATATTGGAGCTGGATGTTGTTTTCTTGAACATGTTCATGAATGAAATGTACCTGCACCTCAATGTGTTTTGTGTGATCATGAAAAACTAGATTTTGAACAAATTTACTACTCATACGTTATCAACATGTAGGATAGTTAGATTTTTCTTTGGTATTCCAAATCCTTCAAGTATATGTCGGAGCTATATCGCTTCACAGATAGCTCTACTACTACATGATATTATGATTCTATGGAGGACCTTCAAAATAAGTTTTCTTCTTACTCCCCCATGATATCTGTCAAAATCCCAAAAGAATACAAATCCTAAAGTGGATTTCCTTTCATCTATGTTTCCTACATGATCTAATTCTTAATATCTTGTCAAGAAGACATTATTATTCTTAATGCATTCTAGGCCATAGTCCATAGTTCCTCTGATGTACCTCATCATCTACTTTTTTTCTTTCCACTGAGAAACCCTTTTTTCTTGCATGAACCATGAAAGATAGTTGACTGCATAGCTGATATCCAGCCTAGCGTAATTCAAGTATATGAGACTCCCGATCAACTTCCAATAGAGAGTTGCATTTACTTGTGGTGATGGATCTGTTTGAGACAGTTGAAGTCTTATCTCCATAGATGTGGAAAATGGCTTACAATCCATCATATTGAATTTCCCGAGCGTTGTCTTGGCGTATTAAATTTTTATGCAAAGATCTGATTTTCTCTTCGCCAAACTTCATGTCCAAGACAATAATGCAAAAACCAAGATCAGTCATGTCAAATGATTTTGTTAGATCTTTTCTTTGTTGACTCAATCATCCTCACTCATCCTGTAGTGATGTGATGTGAATCCAGCTGCAAGAGGTTGAAATACCTCCAAAAACACACATAAACACCTTTGCAAATAAAACCAGGAGTTTCACAATAGCTTACTTCTCATTCTGGAATTCACACTGATCTATTACATCATTACCATTCTCCTTTTATTTCAAGACTACTCTAAAACCCTAAATGCCAAAAACCCTAAAATGCCAAAAAACCCTAAAATGCAAAACAACTCGGATTGACCCCAAAATTTGCGTGCCAAATATGCATTCATAAATTAGGGCTCACGCGAAATTTGGACTTATTCTGAAAAGCACAACAAAAGTTATTAAAGTTCTAAGACCTAGAGAAAAGCAGAAAAAACATTCGGAGCCAATTTTAGACCACTAGATGACGGAATCCGAGCCCGAAAACGTGCCAAAATGAGCACAACCTTGCAAGCAATGTTGTCCCCAGCGTAGTACTAATGTATATCTACCACCCTGTAAAATTTCAGGACGATCCAACGGTCGGATCAAAAGTTATGGCCTCTGCAAGTTATGCTCCCGCATCATTCTCTCCCCTGGTTGAAAAGAATTCAGCTCCTGCAAATTCTGTTGACGGAACTCATCTAATTTTGCACGGTCAATTTTCCTCAGCTCCCACTCAGGAATCCAAGTGTTTTCTTCTTGTTGCAAACCTTCCCACTGTACCAATATCTGTTGTAGCTCCCTTGTCTAGTAGTGATTGTCTTTTGGTCCAAGACACGCATTACCCTCTCCTTTTTCTCCTTCGGCACCTGTTTCTTCCAGTTTATTTCTTCCTCCTCTGCAACATTTTCATCATGACCTGGAAACTTATATAAATCAGAAACATTAAAAACTGGTGAGATAGCAAAGTTTTCAGGTAACTCCACCTTGTAGGCATTATCACTCATTTTCTTCAGAATCCTACATGGCCCAATCTTCTTATACTTGAGTTTATTATATGTTCCCTTTGGAAACCTCTCTTTTCTAAGATGAACCATCACCATATCTCCTTCTTCAAATACACTTACTCTCCTACTGGCATCTGCAGCCATTTTATATTGTGCATTACTCACTTTCAGCTTTTCCCTCACTTCATCTTGTAGCTGTAGAATGTGTTCTGCAAATTCTTCTGCATCATCACTAGTTTCATCTTCACCTGGTAGAACAATTAGATCAAGGACCCCTTTGGATTCCTACCATATACAATCTGAAAGGAGACCCTCCCTGTTGACCTGTTTATCGAGCTATTATATGCAAACTCAGCTTGAGGTAAAGCTAAGTCCCATTGTTTTGGCTTTTCTCCAACTATACAACGTAGGAGATTTCCCAAGCTTCTGTTCACTACTTCAGTCTGCCCATCAGTCTGGGGGTGATATGCACTACTGAACTGTAGTTGTGTCCCCAATTTCTTCCACAGAGTCCTCCAAAAGTGACTCAAAAACTTTGTGTCCCGATCTGAAGTGATCGTTTTTGGAATTCCATGCAATCGAACCACTTCTGAAAAAACAAATCTGCAATTCTGGAAGCATCATTAGTTTTTTTACAAGAAATAAAATGTGCCATCTTAGAGAATCTATCAACCACAACAAAGATAGAATCATTCCCCTCGCTGGTGTTAGGAAGCCCTAACACAAAATCCATACTCAGATCAACCCATGGCCCTGTAGGGATAGGCAATGGCATATACAAACCTAGTATTCTGTGCATGACCCTTAGCCATTTGACACACTCTACATCTTGCTACAACCCTACTGATGTCCCTCTTTACCTTTGGCCAATAATACTTTTCTACGACAAGAGAAATTTGTCTTACTTATACCAAAGTGTCCAGCCAACCCTCCACTATGTAATTCTCTTATAATATTTTCTCTCATTGAACCAGCAGGGATGCACAATTGTTTCCCCCCTAAACAAATAACCATCCCTGTATCAAATAATCAAAAGAATCACTACCTACTGTAGGCTCCTTAAGCTTTCTGACAACATCACCAAAATCAGGATCACCTTCATTACAATTCCTTAACTGCCTCAAACCCTAGGACTTTATTTTCCATTGTTGTCAAAGGGCTACTCGCCTACTCAAGGCATCAGCAACTTGATTTTGCTTACCTGACTTATGCTTTTAAAACAAAAGTGTATTCTTGCAAAAATGAAACCCATTTTGCATGCCTACTATTAGTTTCTTTTGTGTGTTTACATACCTCAAGGCTTCATGGTCAGTGAAGAGTACAAATTCCTTTGCTACCAAGTAGTAGTCCGTCCAGTTTCCTTAGTGCCTGAACAATAGCATAAAATTCCACATCATAAGTAGACTATTTCCTCCTGACTTCATTTAGCTTTTTCACTGATGAATGCCACTGGTCGTCCTTCTTGACTCAACACAGCTCCATCCCAGCATGTGAGGCATCACAAGTCAAGCCTTCAAGACCTTGCTAGAAATCTGGCAATAACCAAAACAGGTGCTTCTGATACTTTCTTCTTCAACAATTCAAAACTATCTGTTGCTGCCTTAGTCCATACAAACTCCCTCCCTTTATGTACACTCTGTTTATGGGATGCAACAATGCTACTGAAAATTCTGATGAACTTCCTATAAAAGTTGCCAATCCATGAAAACTACGAACCTCTGTCACATTCCTTGGAATAGGCCATTCCAGAATTGCCTTTACTTTTTCCTCATCCATCCTCACTCCATCCCCTGATATGACAAATCCCAAAAAAACAAGACTCTTCTGAAGGAATCTACACGTCTTTAAGTTTGGCATATAGACTCTCTTTACGTACAAGTCTAGCACCAATTTCAGATGTACAAGTGTGTTCTTCCACTGTCTTACTAAATATCAAAAATATCATCAAAATAGACAACAACAAACTTACCATTGTATTCTCGGAGTAATCTGTTCATCAACCTCATGAATGTACTGGGTGCATTAGATAGCCCAAATGGCATCACCATCCACTCGTATAATCCATCTTTTGTTTTAAAAGCAGTTTTCCCATTCATCCCCTTCATGGATTCGGATCTGGTAGTAGCCCACTCCGTAGGTCAATCTTGCTAAAATATCGGGCTCCCGCTAGCACATCCATCATATATCCAATCGCGGAATGGAAACCGATACTTAATCGTGATCTTGTTTATGGCTCTACTGTCTACACACATTCTCCAGTCTCCATCTTTTTTGGGAGTCAATAATGCTGGAGTTGCACATGGACTCATGCTTTCTCTCACTAATCCTTTCTGTATTAGATCTGTCACCTTGTCTGTTCAACTCTTCACTCTGTGTCGGACTCATCCGATAGGCTGCCTGGTTTGGAAGGGCCGATCCTGGGATCAAATCAATATGGTGTTGAATATCTCGCTTTGGGGTGGTAACCCATCTGGAAGCTCATCTGGTATGACATCTTTGTATTCTTTTAGTATCTTTTCTACTGCAATAGGTATATTAAAGCCTTCTTTCTCCAGCTTCTTTGACATTAGTGCATAACAAACATCCAGCTTCTTCCATTTCTGTAACAAACTCTTTTGTAGCCACAAAGCCCTCACTCTTCTCTTCTTCCTTGAAGGGTAATAAGAGCACCTTTACACCATCCTTCCAAAGGTATATGTATTTTTCCCTCCATCATGTGTAACCTTTCTATCGTATTGCCAAGGCCTACCCAGTAATATATGACATGCATCCATTGGGATAACATCACACCACACCTCATCCCTGTAGGTATTCCCAATTGAAAACTTTATAAGGCATCTTTTATCTATGGTTACTTCATTTCCTTTCTTGAACCATGATATACGATAGGGATATGGGTGCTTGTCACAGCTCAGATTCAGTTTATCAACCATTACAGTTGAAACCATATTTTCACAACTACCACCATCAATAAATTTTACATACCTTTCCTCCAGAGGTGCATCTTGTCGAAATATATTGTTCGAAGCCATGAATCAGCTCCAGCAAACATCACGTTCTTTCTCCTTCCTTGGGACAATCATCGTCCTCCTTATCATGAGGGTTTCACCCAAAGTCTGCAGCAACCTCCATTTCTTTCTTCCTCTTCAGCCTCAACCAGATTTACTCGTGGTTTTTCTCCTGCCATCTATCTTGTGTAGGATAGTGCGGACACTCAAAAGCTCTGTGCGCCTCTTCACCACATCTGTAACATGTATATGCCTTTGGGGGCTATTCCAGCCCCGTCCCTCCATTATAACCTCTTCCCCTCTGAAATCCCACTACCTCTTTGGTAGTTACCATGGCTTTGACTGGAATCTTCATGCCCTTTTGTATTAGAGGATTCACCTTTTGTAGATTCAAATCTACCCCTACCCCTCATTGGAGATGATGATGGACCTCTCTTCACACCTCTTCTAAAATTACTCCTCTTGTTCTTTTTCCTCTGCTTTTAATGCAAGTTGATAAGCATCATCTAGGCTATGGATCCGGAGCTACTCAGCTCATCTTGTATGGTGTAACTCAACCCATTTATGTACCGTGTAGCCTTTTGTTCTTCAGACTCTCCCTGTTCCACCCTGATTGATAACTTGTAAAATTCATTAGTATACTCCTCAATGCTGAGATCCTTCTGCCTTAGGTTTTGGAACCTTCGAAAGAGTGTCTGAGCATAATCTACAGGAAGAAACTTTCTTTCAGCTTCTTTACCATTTTATTCCAGTTTCGGATCTTGCCCTTTCCATTCCTTTGTCTTTCATTTTGTAGGTGATCCCACCAGATCAATGCATGTCCAGCTAACTTAGTGCATGCAACTTAACCTTCTTCTCCTCTGAAAGGGGTTTTCCACTCAAAGAATTTTCCATGCGATTTAAACCAGTCAATCAACTCCTCTGGTCGTAACCCTCCACCATAATCAGGAACATTAATCTTGATGTCGTCATTCTTTCCCTCTAAAGCCTTGATCAATCTCTCCTCAAATGGTCTCTCATTCAAGGTTCTTCTTCGTCTCTCTCATTTTCTCCTTCATCTCCTCCTTCATTCATTAATGGAGTCTCTTCTTCAATATCACTATCTGGGTTTGCATCCCCATTTGCATGTCTCCTTCTAAGGCGGGTAACTTCCCCCGTGAGCTCAGCATTTGTCTCTGTAGCTCCCTGCATATGCCTATTCATCTGGGCATAACCTCCCCTCCCGCGTCTAGCCATGGTTATATAAAACAGAGGCAAAAACTACACATAAAAATGTAATAATGTTACCTTAATTATTTCCGCAAGATCAAATCCAGCTCTGATACCAATTGATGTGAATCCAGCTGCAAGAGGTTGAAATACCTCCAAAAACACACATAAACACCTTTGCAAATAAACCAGGATTTTCACAATAGCTTACTTCTCATTCTGGAATTCACACTGATCTATTACATCATTACCATTCTCCTTTTATTTCAAGACTACTCTAAAACCCTAAAATGCCAAAACCCTAAAATGCCAAAAAACCCTAAAATGCAAAACAACTCGGATTGACCCCAAAATTTGCGTGCCAATATGCATTCATAAATTAGGGCTCACGCGAAATTTGGACTTATTCTGAAAAGCACAACAAAAGTTATTAAAGTTCTAAGACCTAGAGAAAAGCAGAAAAAAACATTCGGAGCCAATTTTAGACCACTAGATGGACGGAATCCGAGCCCGAAAACGTGCCAAAATGAGCACAACCTTGCAGGCAATGTTGTCCCCAGTGTAGTACTAATGTATATCTACCACCCGTAAAATTTCAGGACGATCCAACGGTCGGATCAAAGTTATGGCCTCTGCAAGTTATGCTCCCGCATCATGATGACTAGATCATCGACATATACTAAAATGATAACTATATCCCCCCCCCCCCTTTTTGTTTGAGATAGAGATTATGATTGTATGGACTCTTGTTGAATCCACATTGAATGAGATGCTCATCATTTTTTGTGTATCATGCCCTGGATACTACTCTAGACCATATAGTGATTTATGAGTTTACATACCTTTTCCTCTTTACCCTGGTATGAAAAAACATTTTGGTTGAGTCATGTAAGCTTCTTCCTATAAATAACCATTAATAAATGCACTTTCACATCCATTTGGTGTAATTTTCCAACCAAATTGTGTAGGTAGAGAAAATATTAACCTAAATTTTTTTATTTTAGCGTGGGGGAGAAAAATTCTCCTCATAATCAATGCCTTATTTTTTAAAATATCACTTAGAAACTAGTCCAATCTTATGTTTATCAATTTTTCATCTTCTCTGTACTTCGTTGTAAAGATCCATCTGCATCCAATCAGCTTTTACCTGGTGGAAGATCTGTAAGTTGTGCATGTATTATTTTTCATAAGTGACTTATATTCTGCATCCATAGCATCTTTCCAAGGATTAGACAGTAGGGCTTCTGAAATTGAGGATTGCCTAATAGTTTTCACACAACTTTACTCATTAAGGCAAAATTGACCTCGTTTCAAGCATTACTGCGAGTCCTCATTCTAGTGGTAGATGTTTTGGGGACACTATCAAAATTTTCATCTCTAATCATACTTGTATACCCTTTAGCATACTTGTTTGTGGTCCCTGTGGGTTTGAATTTCATTATCTTCCCTCATCATCACCGATCGGTGTCAAAGTCTTCCATCCTTGTCGTCACTGTATGGATGATTGTTTCATCATGTGAGTGTATGGAAGAGCATCGAATTATTTATTCTCAAGAACTCACCATCCCAACTAGTGTAATACCCTTCTTAGTTTTGGATCCATAATTTGTAGCCAATTGTTTTCATCACTTATCCCCTAAGAAGATAAGTTTTAGATTTCATATTAAACTTGTCTTTATTTCGTAGGAAATGTGCATACTTTATTAACATCCAAAAAATCTAAGTGTGAAATAGATGGCCTAACGCCTGACCATTCTTCATGTGGTGTAACTCCAAAAGAGCTGCAGTAGAACTCTGTTTAAGTAAATACCTTGGTTTTTGACTACTTTCAGCCCAAATTTTTTTTGATAACCTACATATCAAATCAATACTGCACGACATCCATATAAGTACACTTCTCCTTTCAGCAACACCCAATTTTTTGTGTGTGTGAAGGAGGGAAACCATTTGGCAACAAATTCCTTGGTTTCAAAAATATTGAACCATTCCTGGTGTAGTCTCCCCCTTTGATCTGAGCAGAGTTTTCTTACTTTTGTACCAGACTTTGATTTCAACAATGGCTTTGGAAATCTGACTGTTTCAACATCTTGGTATTTGTAGAAAGACCATATATCCACGTTTTTCCCTCCAAGAAAATACTCAAGTATAGCAATTTACCGTTTTTCTCTCCCCAAAGGTGGACTCTCACTCATATTCCATACCCTATGCAACACAATTCCTTTCCCTCCTAATAAGGTCCCATATTCCATCTACTACACATTTCTTCAGGCCAAAATTACCCAACCCAACATAAATCACAACCATATAACCATTTTTATTTGTCAACGCATATAACAATTAATTGAAAAAAAAGGCAAAGGCCTTACCTTGCCATCACAAGCTTTCAAATATTCAACAATATTTTCCCTCAGCCAAAACCAAGAATTTATTCCCAAGGAAATAAACAAAATTATCAAAGGAATTCCCAAAATAACAAGTTTGGCAAATCCAAATGAGTTACCCCAAACACAACAAATAAACTTGAATACATAGAACAAGGAAAAGAGGAGGGTGAGGTGCACTATGTAGATGACCATCACACTCCTCAAATCCAAATCCCCAAGTCAATCATCAAATCCAACGTTAGTAATTAGGTGGTTGAGGATATGAAAATCCCTTTTACACACACAAACTCTTACCCACACCTCTAACGACACAATTAAAAAATCATTTAAGAAACTAAGTAAAATATCATCTTTTACCATCCAAAAAACTTAATAGGGTCTATTTTTTATCCCTTACCCCATAGGTTATAGTTGGTAGGTGGAAATTAAGATGTGTGGGACAAGTTAACTTGTCCCACAAGACTCCAAATTTTTCTTGAAAGTAAAATTTCGAGTTTGGAGAGTCTTGACAATAAATACTGAAAACAATATTTGACACATAAGATTTGCACAAAAACAAGATTTGCTTGTATATTTTATTAATATCAAATTCAAGGATTATAGACACAGTGAGAGGGCTGCAATATTTATAGATATTGGAAAGCTTCTATCTCATCCCCAATAAATGGAAACAAATCATCTAATCTCAGAAAATATGGAGAAATAGGATATTGCCCTAACTACCCCTATTTACCCCCTCATGGAAATCATCCGGGAACAAAATATACAAGATAGAACATGATCCCACAAACATTGGGATGAGAAAATTATCACTTAGTTAACTAACAACTAAGGATAAACTAATACCTATTAACATATGTCAGAAGTATTTCAATTAAATACTTTAACTTAGTACATTTATTCAAATATAAATTAATGATCAATTAAGATAAGTTTTATTCCTAAAATTCCCTCCCTTAATTCAACATGGTCTTAAGTGACAAGGAGAGAAATTATCTAAAACCCTCAAATTTAACTTGAGTAAGTGACTTTGTACAAACATCCGCATGTTGCATATCTGTTGGGAATATTGGAGCTGGATGTGTTTTCTTGAACATGTTCATGAATGAAATGTACCTGCACCTCAATGTGTTTTGTGTGATCATGAAAAACTAGATTTTGAACAAATTTTACTACTCATACGTTATCAACATGTAGGATAGTTAGATTTTTCTTTGGTATTCCAAATCCTTCAAGTATATGTCGGAGCTATATCGCTTCACAGATAAGCTCTACCTACTACATGATATTATGATTCTATGGAGGACCTTCAAAAATAAGTTTTCTTCTTACTCCCCCATGATATCTGTCAAAATCCCAAAAAGAATACAAATCCTAAAGTGGATTTCCTTTCATCTATGTTTCCTACATGATCTAATTCTTAATATCTTGTCAAGAAGACATTATTATTCTTAATGCATTCTAGGCCATAGTCCATAGTTCCTCTGATGTACCTCATCATCTACTTTTTTCTTTCCACTGAGAAACCCTTTTTTCTTGCATGAACCATGAAAGATAGTTGACTGCATAGCTGATATCCAGCCTAGCGTAATTCAAGTATATGAGACTCCCGATCAACTTCCAATAGAGAGTTGCATTTACTTGTGGTGATGGATCTGTTTGAGACAGTTGAAGTCTTATCTCCATAGATGTGGAAAATGGCTTACAATCCATCATATTGAATTTCCCGAGCGTTGTCTTGGCGTATTAAATTTTTATGCAAAGATCTGATTTTCTCTTCGCCAAACTTCATGTCCAAGACAATAATGCAAAAACCAAAGATCAGTCATGTCAAATGATTTTGTTAGATCTTTCTTTGTTGACTCAATCATCCTCACTCATCCTGTAGTGATGTGATGTGAATCCAGCTGCAAGAGGTTGAAATACCTCCAAAAACACACATAAACACCTTTGCAAATAAAACCAGGAGTTTCACAATAGCTTACTTCTCATTCTGGAATTCACACTGATCTATTACATCATTACCATTCTCCTTTTATTTCAAGACTACTCTAAAACCCTAAAATGCCAAAAACCCTAAAATGCCAAAAAAACCCTAAAATGCAAAACAACTCGGATTGACCCCAAAATTTGCGTGCCAAATATGCATTCATAAATTAGGGCTCACGCGAAATTTGGACTTATTCTGAAAAGCACAACAAAAGTTATTAAAGTTCTAAGACCTAGAGAAAAGCAGAAAAAACATTCGGAGCCAATTTTAGACCACTAGATGACGGAATCCGAGCCCGAAAAACGTGCCAAAATGAGCACAACCTTGCAGGAAATGTTGTCCCCAGCGTAGTACTAATGTATATCTACCACCCTGTAAAATTTCAGGACGATCCAACGGTCGGATCAAAAGTTATGGCCTCTGCAAGTTATGCTCCCGCATCATGATGACTAGATCATCGACATATACTACAACAATCACTATCTCCCTCCCTTGCTTTTTGAGATAAAGATTAGGATAGTATGGACTCCTATTGAATCCATGTTGAATGAGATGCTCATCGATTTTAATATACCATGTCCTATGAGACTACTTTAAACCATATAGTGATTTTATGAGTTTACATACATTTTCCTCTTTACTTGGTATGACAAAACCTTCTGGTTGAGTCATGTAAACTTCTTCCTGTAAATCACCATTAAGAAAGGCACTTTTCACATCCATTTGGTGTATTTTCCAACCAAATTGTGCAGCTAGAACAAAGATTAACCTGAGCGTTTTTATCTTAGCTGTGGGAGCAAAAGTCTCATAATAAATGCCTTCTTTTTTAGCATATCCCTTAGAAACTAGTCTAGCCTTGTGTTTATCAATTTTGCCGTCTGCTTTGTACTTCGTTTTTAAGATCCATCTGCATCCAATCGGCTTTTTCCCTAGTGGAAGAGTTATAAGTCGCCATGTATTATTTTTCATAAGTGACTTATATTCTGCATCCATAGCATCTTTCCAAGGTTTAGACTGTAGGGCTTCTGAAACTGTGGATAGCTTAGTAGTTTCTACAACTTTACCCATTAAGGCCAATTTGACATCATTTTGAGGCATACTACGAGTCCTCATTCCAGTGGTAAATGTGTAAGGGGCACTATCCAATTTTGCATCTCTCATCATACTTGTATACCATTTAGGCATACTTTTAGTGGTTCTTGTGGGAGGTTGAATTTCACCATCTTCCCCATCATCATTGTCGTTATCAAAGTGATTATCATCCTTTGTTTTCACTGTTGGGATGATTTTTTCATCATGTGAGTGTATGGAAGGAGCATCTGCTTCTTTTTTCTCAAAGAACTCAACATCCCGATTAGTGTATACCCTCCTTGTTCTTGGATCCATAAGTCTATAGCCAAGTGCTCCATCACTGTATCCCAAGAAGATAAGTTTTTTTGATTTCATATCAAGCTTAGTTCTTTGTTTCTTAGGAATGTGCATACTCGCTTTACATCCAAAAACTCTAAGGTGTGAAATAGATGGCTTATTCCCTGACCATGTTTCTTGTGGTTTACTCCATCAAGAGTTGTAGTGGGAACTCTGTTTAGTACATAAACTATCATTTTAGTTGCTTCGGCCCAAAATGTTTTGGATAAATCTGCATCATCAATCATACATCGCACCATATCCATGATAGTACGATTTCGCCTTTCAACAACACCATTTTGTTGTGGTGTGTGAGGAGGAGCCATTTGACGACGAATGCCATATGTTTCCAAAAAATCATTGAACTCAATGCTGGTGTATTCGCCCCCTTGATCTGAGCGGAGTGTTTTGATTTTCCTACCAGACTTTGTTTCAACAAAGGCTTTGAACTTCTTGAAAGTTTCAAAAGCTTGGTCTTTTGTACGAAGAGAGTATATCCACATTTTCCTTGAAAAATCATCAACAAAGAGCATAGAATATTGAAACCCAGAGTGGCTAGGTCTCATTGGTCTACACATATCGGTATGCACCAAGTCAAGTTTTGCCTTAGCTCGAAATGTACTATGTTTGAATGGTGCTCTATGTTGGTTTTCTGTCAAACAATGTTGGCATTTATCTGTACCCTTTTTTAAAGGTGGCAAACCCCTAACAATGTATCGACGAAGTGTGTCAAGATAGCCAAAACTCACATGTCTAAGTCTTCAATGCCAAAGTTGAGCTGATGATGTATCCTTGGCTACAAGTGCTTGATCATTTCGTTGAACAAATCCAACTGAAACATTCTGCCCACATTTGAACCTTTTGCAACATTTTTTTAGCTCCGTGACTTATCTTGATTATGCACATCTTTTTACCACCTTTACAATCAAAGTCAATTTTGAGATTGTGATCTAATAATTGACTCACGGATAACAGATTTTTGGTTGAACCAGGGACATACAAAACATCTGTAATTTTGCAATTATGTTGCCCAAGTGGAAGTGAAATGGAACCAATGCCTTCAACGTTGTGTGATGTATCATCACCCAAAGAGACATGATTTTTGTGGGTGTTTACTCATTGTGAAGAACCAATCTTTCTTTCATGTCATGTGTTGAGTTACACCCGAGTCGACATACCAAATTTGATTTGTAGAATTGGATACTTCATTTGACTGTGCAAAATACAGGAAGTCGTCATCATCAAATTGATCTTCCTGGTCAGCTACATTTCCTTGTTGAGTTGCTTTCTTCTTCCACTTTTGATTATTTGTCCTTGTTTACTCTGTTGTTGGCCTGATTTTGTTTGTTGGTTATCAATCTTTTTGCCACTTGACGATCCTTGTTGGAATGTGTTGTACCAACAATTCTTTAACTCGTGTCCTTTTCGACCACAAATAGGACACTTTTGTTGGGCCTTTTGGCCTTGTTGAGTGTTACCTTGCTTCAGAGGTTGTTTACTAGACTTAGCCTATTTCTTGCCTTTTTTATTAGATGCAAGTGTCTGCTCTTCAGTTTCACTAGTTAAGTGAATAGCTTCTTCTTGTTGTAGCATATTCACTAAATGTTCAAAAGTTGTTGTTTGACCAGTTATGTTTAACGTACTCACAAAAATCCTAGAGGAAGAGCTCTCAACACTATAGGAACAAGTGATGTGTCAGTTACTTCTTCTAAAGCTTGAAGTGATGCACGCAAAGTTGCTACACTTCTCAAAAACATTTCAACTTTCTCAGTTGGTTGCATTTTCAAGTTCAATAGTTGACTCTGGAGATGAAGTATTGTGTTCTTATTTTTGGACTTGTATACTATTTTCAACTTTTCCCAAGATTCTTTTGTTGTTGTGGCCTCATGAATATGAGGTTGTACCTCATCTGAAACACTAAGCAAGATTATTAACTTTGTTTTTTGATTTGCACGATCAAATGTAGCTTGTGTAACATCTGTTGCAAATCTTGTTAATGTACCGGAAACAACAGACCATAGATTTTTTTAATCAAGTTGTGCTCGAATTTTTGTTTTCCATGCTGGGTAATTATCAGAATGTAAAAGTTGAGAATCTAGCAAAAAGTGTTTTGGTGCCATAATTGCGGCCATTGTGAAGACTGATAAACAGTAGAAAAAATTGAACACTTTTCCCCCCTTAAAGCATGCACACCCCCCCCCCAAAAAATAATATTTTATTTATTTTGGGCACACTTTTTCTGTCATTTACAATATTTGGCACTATTGGCCCTGTTACAAATTTGGCACAGTGGCCGATTTCCAAAAATAAAATGGCTCTCTTGGCCGATTTGAAAAAATTAAAATTTTGGACTCTTGGGCCTCTTTTCAAGTACAAACAACCTCTAATTTTTGCAATTTTTACAAGACAGCTTATTAAAAACTAGACCAAGGCGTAGAGCTCGCAAAAACACACATTTTTTAAAAAAACAACACCTCAATTCGAAGTACCAGTTGAAAGTTATGACAGGTACAAATTCCGATTTCAATATATTTCCGAAACCCTTTCCAAATATGGAAAATTATTTTCTATCCTTCTAATTTTTTTCACAAAATCCAAAAATGGAAAAAAAAAAATAATTAAAAGCGCGGCCTGATTAGGGCTTACCTAGCTCGCATGCGCCTTCGTTTCTCCGTGGCTTCGTAATATCCGCCTCCCCTTCACCTTAAAAGCTCTATTCTGGAGGGTAGCAAAGGAATGGAGCTCGAATTCGCCAATGATGGCTTTGATTGCAAGTTGAAGATGCTCGGGCAGATCAGTATCCAACTCGTTTTTTTCTTTTGCAGGTGTGAATTGGTCAAGTAAATCCGCAGGTCTGGAAAGTGAAACCATAGATATATGCTAATCTCACAGCTACATGCAGGTTGCAGTTCGGTGGTGGATGTTCAAACTTTGTTTTTTTTTTAATAAAATGAAACCTACACACCAGACCCGAATAGTGATGCCCCCAAAATTGGGGGTCCACTAAATTAAATCACACTAAAGGGGATCTCTAAATTAGAGAAAAAGAATATTGTTCTGTTTAAATGCTTCATATGCAATGAACAGTATTAAAAAACAAATTGATACAATCACTTTGTTACCAATATTGGAGGTGCATCCAGGTATGCTGGCCTATGATTGCAGTTCCAAAAAAAAAATCACTACTTGTGCAATTTTTTGCACTGTTGTTGCTGGTGTGTGGAATAAGGGCAGTCGTTGTGAAGAGGCTGGGGGCAACTCTAACTCCTCCTGGCTCAAGCTCCTTAGTCCTCCCTCAAACTTCCTACACTCCCTAGCACTCACAAGTTCAGGCTCTTCTAGCTCTGATACCAAATCTTGACAATGAAATAAATATTGACAATTAATACTTGAAAAAGAATATTTGACACAGAAGCTTTACACAGAAACAAGACGGTGCTTGTGTATTTTATTAATATCAGAATTCAAGCATTACAATCAAAAGAGAGAGCTGCAGTATTTATAGATATTGGACAGCTTCTATCTCTTCCATAATATATGGAACAATATCAACTAAACTAAGCAAATATGTAGGAATAGCTTATTGCCCCTAACTGCCCCTATAGGAAATGCATCCGAGAATAATAAACTAAGATAAGAACATCATCGTCAAAAATAGGAATGAGACAAGATAGGTGACAACCCATTATTAACTACGCTAACTAAAGTAATTAAAAAATTAGTCTCTTACAATATCACTTTAACTCACATGGTGAATTAAGTGTTAGTTTATTTCTAACATTAACAAACACATGTACTCTTTGATATGCCTTCATAGCTGAAATTACACTTTTGGAGGGAACGCTCAAATTTCAAATTTCAAATCCTCTCACTCTTAACTCTCTCTTTCTCATAACTCCACATATTCTAAACTCTCAACTTAACCTCAGCCTTGAAAATTTTGCATTTGAAATGTCTTCTTGATGATGCTCCTGCATCAACAACACAATCTTCGAACCCAAACTCGATCTTTATTGTATCTATGATTGTATTACAAAGATTACACACACACACACATACTTTGCCTTCTTGAACTACAACAAGAAGATGACGACCAAACCTACACAATGCCTCAATGGACTTAACGCTAACTATTACTCCCCAGCTAGCTCTCCCTCTTGCTTCTTACTTTTCCCAATAGAAGCTACCTCCATCTGATGAATTCAGATCTTTCTAATCACCTTTAACAATTTGGAGTGCCTCTTCAAACTCCCAAGCATCTTGAAAATGCTCAGCAACTGACAATGCATCATTATGGGCGACTAAAATGTTCTTTATCTTCACAAGGATGAAACTGCTGCTTTCAGCAGACCAGTGGAAGCTAACCACCGTGGCAATTTCAAAACCACCACTTTTTGCAGACAGGCAATTGCTTAACCATCACCTACATAAGTTGGCAGTTTTGTCATCTGCTTGTAAACCATCAATTTAATCCTTGTTAGATGAAAGAAACCTCCTGAACATAATGCTCCTGGAGTGTTGGGGCTCTGGTGATGATACTTTCGGGCTTATTCCAATCATCTTTGAGACATGCAAACTTATCTACAAGTTGTCAAGTCGCAAACACAAGCACAAACATTGACTTACATTTTTGGTTTATGCAAGATTGCTTGTGGACTCAGATGGTCCTGCATCATTTAATTATTGGAGATCTTATTGGCAAAGGTTTTATTGTGAAGCATATTTGGCATCTTCATACATGGTTCCATTGGTGGAAGATGATATTGAGATAAGTTTCTAGGTTTATTCATTACCATTTTACATGGGTCTCCCATAATAAAGAACAAAGTGATTATTGACATAAATTTGGACGTTCAGTCACTGCTCGTTTGCAATTTGAAGAATATGGAAGTAATCCCATATACACAAGTATTCTATTTTTATCAAGTGTGATTTTAATTCCACAGGGAGTCTAATGGATGGCTTCTTCAGAGATTGTGGAGAGAAAAAATCATTGGAGAGGTTTTGCAAACTAATCGGGCCACATTTGGCATGGTACAAGCATGCAATTTGTGAGCATGTCTATTATTGTGCATGTTTCGTGTATAAGCAATATATAGACAGGAATACACCATAGCTCACAAGGACACAAATAATTAATAGGCAACACAGAAGAATTTGAGATCAGATTTTTTTTTAATAAATATGTTATTTAGCATGGGTTATTCTTTTGTGCATAGATTTCTTTTGAGATGTGCGTGGAGATGAAAAGTGATATTTCAAGGCGTGCACACAGAGAGTATAAATGGTTTAAAGTCTGACATTAAGTTTCTTGCAAGATTTATTTTAACGTTGGGATTATTGGTCAATCATAAATTTGAAAAATCTCGTATTTAGAGTTTCGTGCAGCCATATTATAGCATGCATTTAGCAGTTTGATGTTTACAGTTTACGATATGTAGTACAAAATATATGAAATACTTTGAAGAGAAGTGATATGAGCACCATAGAATTTTATGTGCATACGGAAATAAGTGGGCATGTAATATTCCATTTTGTTGGTATAGGAGGCATCATATATAAGGATTTTTATTTTGGTGTGTTACATTTAATTGGTAAAGTAATGTGTGTCTGTTAGATTTTTTTTCTAATCTATAGAACCATGAGAGAGAGGGGAATTAAATGTTGTGGGACCCATGTGTGAGACAAAAAATAGATTTTTCTAGCAATATAGAGTTTTATGTGGAATACGGTAGTGTCCACATTTCACATGGTTTACGACTCTCAGATTGTGATAACACAATTCTTCCTAGTGAATGGCTACACTAGCATGGAATTACTGAGGGTACCATTGCTATCCATGGGTCAAAATAGAAATTTATGATGAAGTGTGATAGCACAATTCTTTCCAATACTGTCCATATTGGGTAGAGTTTATTAACTAGTGGTATACGAAGGTGTGATTGTGCAAATTTCTGTAACGATGATGTATACAGTCTTGACAGAAACATCCAAGATAGTCTCAAATTTTGTAGCAAAATCCATGCAAATAATGTGATGTTAGAGACAAGCGTTTGACATAGCATGATGTACAAGTGGTATGTGAGGTATTGCAGTAGTAACAAGTATTGGTGCAAGATGGTATAGTGTTGAGTGCGGGATAAAGGGAACTTCGCTTATGTTACTCATTGCAGCACAATACAGGTGGCACGCGATTGATAGTAAATCTCAAAGTTTGAAAAAGAATTGCACTCTTTTTATGACCTATTGATTTGCGTACGTATGATAAGCATATGCAGAGGTACATTATGTGACCATGAGAGGTCTGAAACGCAATCATGTTATTGGTGGATGGCAGCACTGAGAGAGTTGCTCCACAGTGCAAGAGCGCAAATAGTGGGTTGGCATAGAGGGTGCACCCACGCATTATAGGTTCACACAAAGGAAATCACAAGTTTGAGTGAACTATGTGCATAGTGCTTGCTCCTACATACAACGGTTAGGTACCCATGGGCACCAATGAGATGGAGCAGGCGCCATATAGACACCCACATGTTGGATAGTAGGGTTTGAGTTTTTACTGACAGTTTCAGTTGTGTAGATGAGAGAAATGATGGTTGTTGGATATGACAATAATATGGATACCATGATGCAAACACAAAAACTAGAGATTGAAAATAAGCTTGAAATTGAGGACCAATGTTAGGGAAATAACAAGATCCCAATGGAGGAAGATGTAGTATATGGGGTTGAGGTTTCTTTGGAGTTGGAAATTTGAGGATGATTTTTCCTCTTCTCTACTCACTACTACCCATTTTGAAAATACATAAAATTTTGGGGTTGATGGAAACCTACAAAAGTAGCTACATGAGGTGAAAATTCCAAAGAAATTCATGATGGATAAATGTATTGATGACATGGAGGAGGGGGATTGCAAGGAAAGGATTTTAGGAAAAAAAAAACTCGAGATCGAGGCCTTATGGCTTCTTCATTTAACTTAGTGAACAATCTAGGGAATATTAAGGATATGATCTATCTTTCAATAATGGGGAATTAGGATAAAATGACAACACAAAAGAATGATACAATAAACTAGTGAATGTGAAAAACTGAAACAAGGGTTACTTGAGAATAAGACAAAAAACTATCAGAAAGCTCTAGAGATTGTTTTTGGTCATATCATACCCTACAAAATAAAGCTGTTGGTATTTTGGGAGTTTAAAATTTACATTGATTTTATAATAAATACATATGGATGAGTAATAAGGCATAAAGGTTTATGCATAAAATATAGTTTATACTTCTAATCCCAAAATCAATAGAGTTCCCCAATAGAGGACTAAAGTAATTAGGAGAAATTTGAAGGAGTAGTTGAGTAAGCGGTTGTGGTGATTATTTTTAACTACTTGTGGAAATTCATCTTACAAGTGGATATGGTTATAAAAAAATTTAGGCAGATAGAGTGGATCAAGCATATTTGATCTTGGATTCGATCCTATTTCATGTTTTTTCTCTGTGTGTCTTAATGTATTATCTTTTGAGTTTTTTTTCAATCTTTGGGGTCCCTTTCAAAACCACCATATTAATTTATTAAAAAAATTCATATCTATACACACACAGAGAAGGGTGTGTGTGTCTGTGTGTGCATGTTCACGTGTGTGTGCGTGCGCACTTGTGTGTGTTAATTGTAAATTTATTAAAAAAATAGTAGGTATCGAAGAAAATATAGAAAAATTACTAAGAAATATTATTCCTAGTGTAGAATAAATGGGAAAATGTTGACAAATAATATTAATATTTTCATATATTTATCTTGTGTGTAACATTATACTACTATTTATAAATCTCTAAATATATCCCTACATTAATCTCAAAATTGGGGATAACTATTGTTATCTCTCAAAAGTACAACCTTTTTGAGAGATGTAAACATGGGTTATAAGATTACTTTATCTCTCACTTCTATAGATAAAATTGAAACACCTCAGGTCTATGGGTATACCTATTGTTGAGGTCAGTCTCTGGTATCAAGGCTGGTTCCTTATTGATGTATCGTAACGTAATTTTTTGGGGTTTTGAGGGTAAAAAGATAGGTGTAACTAAAATTGAAATATGGTGATACACTAAAATGATTGAGGGATTTTACTAAGTACATGCACAATATATTAATAAATAGATTACAAAAGCATGAACCAATGGTTTTCAGTTTGATCCTAATGCAAACACTTGTGTGTTGCGGGAATAAATAAAAATAACAAAATAGGTAACATGCACAATAAGAATTTATAGAAATCACCAAATTTACAACAAGGTAAGATAATTAATAAGGGAATTAACATTCACAAGAATTAATGGAAAGATACATACCACTCTAAATAATTAAAAAGGAAATAACTAGTTCTCATTCAACGGAAAAACTGGCAGAAATATGCTTCAACACTCTTGTATCAAAAATTTCATTTTTTTGTGGCTAGTGCACACAATATATAGAAAAAATAATTCACCAAACCCCTCTTAAAAATATAATACAGTCTATACTCGCCCATGCATGCTAATTTTACCCCATTATTATGAAAAAATAAAGCAATAAAAATAGACATACTGATTAATAATAGCCTTGGTTACAAAAAATACACTCTATTCAAAGTGTAGTTGTATGTGTTATTTTTAATGCAATTAATATATTCAGGTGAATATTTTTGAGAAAATTAACCAATTTCTTGTGGTGTATGTATCCTCCAATGCAAGTACATATACTTTGTCTTTTCTCTTATTTCTCCTCTAGTGGATGACATGCAAGAATTACACCCTATGTAAAAATAATGTCTTTGATTTTATTTACTTAGAAAAATCATTCAACTCATTGGGGACCACATGTCCATGTGTACATTACATAAATATCATCATCTTATGTGACACTTGTACGAGGTTGCTTTGGTAAGTTTAAGGTAAAGCTTGCAAAAATTAAGGTAATATTTTTTTTTATTGACTTGGAATATTACTTAGGTCTCCCTTTTGAATAATCATTTCACTTTCGGATATGCAAGGTCACGGGACCCTAATCATTTGTTGATACATTGGTTTGATCTTTGGCCCCTTTCACTATTATTGACATGCATAATTGGTCGAATAATATTTTGTAGATTCTTCCTTTGACCCTATCGTATACACTTGAGTAAGGCTTTCGATAACCATGGGGCACAACTTATAGTTTAGACATTTATCAGAGGTCAAATGAAATGATTTTAATAGAACGAGGTTGATCCCCTATCCTCATCACACTTAACCCTATTATTTTCATTGTCACTGATTTTCTAACTCTACCTTGATAAGGGTTTTCCCATAATGTCACCATGTTGGTTTTTCTTTTACCCAGTTCGAGTTATTAGAAACTTTGGTAGAATTTTTAGTCTTCTATGTTCACCATTTAATCATGATACTTTTGATCTCTTCAATTGAATGCTTAATTCACAAGGTGAGTTAGATTAACATAGTTGAGTTTGGTGAGTAAAACCAACCTCAACCCTAATCCATCACTCATTTTGCATTGTTGAAAATTAAAGGAAAAGCATTGGAAAATTTTCCTCTCGATGCCATTGATGTGATGATCTGAGCTCATTTTATGGTCTTCAATGGAGTTTTGAGCATGCATTTTCTCATTGGATTCAAGCAAGATCATCTAATGATTGGGTCTCACTGTATTATCTTGTATGTTGTGGATTTTTTTTTACCCTTCCTAAAGATGGGTTCCCATGATTGCTTTCACCATGTCCGTCATTAGAAGGTAAGTTTCTGGTTTGAAACTATTTGCTTTGCTTCTATAGCTTTGAAGTTAGTTTTCTTGAAAGATGGGATTGACTTGCTCCATCTTTTCTCTTTTTTCATCATCATTCAGGATTCTTGTTTTGAAATGATCATTTTTGTGGTTGAGATATGTGATGTGGATGAGCAATGGATTCACTATATGAGGTCAAGCCCTAATATTTTCCATAAATGATTTGGAAAGCTCATGTGTTTTTTATTTGTTTTGATATGGGTATAACCCATTCTTGCTTCAAATGGCTCATTTTTTTCCTGATATTATTTATTTTACTCTCTCATTTGGAAGTTAATCTTCTGTTGTTCAAATTTTCCCTGAGGGTTTCTCTCTAAATTAGTGTTGGATTTGCATAACTTTAATCTCTCTAAAACCCTGCATTACTCATCCACTTCTTCATGTATAAGATCATGAGTATTTATATTTATCCGGATTTTACTCTACAAATTGGGAACATGGTGGCTTTTAAAGAACTGGGTCATCTTTAATGGAACAAGAAACTTAGCTTTATGGAAATTTGAAGCCACAGTTCGATGGGTCACTATTACTTAATTCAGGTAAACCATTACATTCCATTTTTGAAACTAGTTTTTATTTCTATTTTAAAGCTTGAAGCTAGCTTATGCCTGTTACTCACTTGACCAAGCTTGGTCAAGGAAAAATATTCTACCACTTGCACCCATTACTTGCTCTAGGTCGATCTATTTCTATGACTAATCTCTCTATTCTCATTTCGATGTTAGATTTTTCCTCCCCAACCGACATATATTTTTCATTAGGTCTGACCGCCATTTGTGAGAGTTAGGAAGATCTGTGGGATTTCATATCTTTGGCTCACTTTTGGGATAGATTTTGACCTAGTATTACTAATAAACACCCAACCGTGACTCTAATGTTGTTCGATCTACCATCATTTTCCTTTTGGATTTTTTTATAGCAATGAGTTTTGAGATGAGAGTTCTTGTTCTTCTTGTGGTTTAAGCTGGGTTACTTCATCCTTAAGACACTACACTTTTTTTATATAATACCCTCCTCGATGCATTATTTTGTATTTTTTCCTCAACCAGGTGGATTAGCTATTAACTATCTTGAGTATTTGAAGTTAAAGAAATTGGAGTCTTAAAACTACCTCAATTACCTATTACTTTCTTTTCTTATGATGGATTTTCATTTTTGTTTTGGGTGTTGGAATCAAATATGTTACCCTACCTTGATATGGGCTTGGTTTGTATGCATAAGGCTCTACATCTACTGGTTCAATCTGCATTCAAGTTAATGAAGCCTCGTTGTCTCATACAACATCATCACTTTACATGCTAAAAAATGTTTTATTTTGTATTTGAAGGCTCAAAAAATATTCTAGAAAATTTATTACATGATCCTTTGGGGAATGAAAATCCATATTTCAATTTCGTAACTACAACTTGTCTTTATTTCATGTAATTTTCTCTATTACTTGCATTCCTTTCTTTAACTAAGTCTTCCTTCTCATAATTTTTACATTCTTTAATTTGTTAATCATGTTTGAATATTGCATATGATGAATCTTAGAAGATTTGAAATTAGATGTTCTTTTGTTTCACGATTTACACGAACTATATGGATACCTGTATCTTCTCAAAATTCCATCTAGAAAATTTTAATTTGGAAAATCGGAATGCTATGATAATTATTCTTGGAAAATGTGAAGTAACATTTGATAATACTGTTTCAAAACTTGCAAAAATGTCAAGTCTTTTTAACGCCTTGAAACAAAAGATCCTTTAATTTAATTGAAACAATTGTCATTTTTTCCGTCATTATTTTTTTAGATCTCTATTTGTCGTATTTCTAGAGCATTTGTAGATATCATCAATTATTGACCTTTTACTATGAATTAACTTTCAGGGGTTGTGACATTTTGAATCTGAGCTATGATTCCATGTAGTTAGTCACCTTAAATATCATGTTAATTTTTTACTTTGTCTTGTTGTACTTCAAAAAACTTGTAGTGTTCATGATGGTGAGTTTTCAATTGAAATTTTGTCCTCTTATGTAAGATTTTAATAATTCCTATGGTTAATACAGTTGGGATTCTTATATTTATTCTTTCCATATACTTGTAACCTAATGAGTTTATTGGCTTCATCCTAGCTCTTTATTGTCTGGAATTCAATTTAGTACCTACAACTTGATATTTAATTTCCTTAAACTCATTATCAACTATGTCTGATAAAGGTTTGTACCTCTTCATAAATTTTCAATAATGTATATGTACTCTATTGTTTGGAGGATGTCGTTTCTTATATTTCAAAACATAACAATAAGTTATACTTTTCTTCCCTATTAGCTTTATTCGTACCTAAACTCATTGCTATGTAATGTTAAACCTAAAAATTTATATGATTGACTTGTTTACTTTCTTCTCAAATACATAGTTACATACTAGGCGCATAAATGTATTTCTTTACTTCTTCTGTGATCCTTCTCCTATTCAAGACATATATGTTATATCAGGAAAGTAGCACCTTGGGATTTGCACATTACAAAATCCTACTTTTAACTAACATGTGATTGTCTCAAGGTGTGCGACCATTGCGATTAAGACAAACCCCTAGAGAAGGCTTGTTCTTGACTTATTCCAATGCATATCTACTCCTAAACTACCAATTCCAAGGGACAGGAGGAAGAAAAATACAAAAATGTAAATCCTAAACTAAGGGAGGTGATAACACAAAAACAAGACTAGAGAAATTCCTAGTGAGTGAAAGCGGAGGAAAATGGGGAAGAAAAGAGAAGATAAAATACCATAGTAAAAAAACACATTCAAACCTCCAATCTCATGCAGCAAACCAAATTTTATCCCTCCAAAAGAACACAATATGCACAATATAGCTATAAAATATAATAGAAGGAAAAAAATGCAATACAAATCAAGCTAGGGAAAGAAGAGCCACAAAACACTAATTTTATTGCTTAAAATGATGTAAAATCCATTACAGTATAGGCACAAGGCAAGAATCCTTTAACAAAATTCATAAATTTAAGGCATGTAGCTCACAAGAGTGTTGGAAATTTTTTGGCAGAGTTCCTTTACAATTTTGAAATCTCTCTCCCAACTGAGGGGAAATTACATATATATAGAGAAAAGGATCTACCAACTAACATTCGTCATTAAATGCTTGTATGTAGTTATGGGCAGCCATGATGGTTCACTTTTTAAGTGGTAATTTTCTTGCATGATGAATATGGGTACCATACCTCATTAAACTGGTTCTTAAGCTACCTTGTACGATGTCATTAATTTACAGACATGTCTTTAACTCTTGTTATAACCTGACAGAAACCACTAAATGATGCACGACAAGAAGGAAAGAGTCGTCACTGATGAGGAAAAGACTTTTCATGTGACAAGAAGAAATGTTGTCACACAACAAGGAGGGGAGGTTGATTCATGATAGCAAAATGAGGTTGATGTGTGACAGGAGGTGACACTGATGCATGATAGGAGGCAAAGCTTATGCATGATATGAAGAAGCATTGTCATGCGACAGGAAGAAGCATTGTCATGTGATAGGAAGAAAACATTGACGAGTGATAGAAAAGAGGTGGTTAATGTGCGTCATCAACGAGCAGTTGTCACATGACAGGAGGAAGCGTAATCACACGATAAGAATAAGTGTTGTTATGTGACACGAAGCAAGTGTTGACATGTGACAGGAAGGATTTTTTTGTCACGTGACAAGAAGAGGTGGTTGATGCACAACAACAAGGTGAAAATCCATACATTTTTACCTTGATGACCTCCATGAACTCCTTCTTTTGGAGCTACATTAATGAGCACCTTCTCTTGATTTTTGGACAGCTCGTTTGATACTGACCATTTCTCCATGGTTGCTTGTAACGAATCCCATTGGCCCAAAATTATCAATGATTCCCACATAGAAATTCTTACATTGGTCTTCTTAATTTGATTAATAATATTAAAAGGAGATGGATTCTCCTTCTGCTGCCCCTTACTCGGCATGAATTTCTCCTGTCCATGGGATACTGTAACCGGTACCTGATTTGGCTTAGATGGTAGTTAGGGTTAATTTTGAATGTTTGGGGCTGCACTTGGATTGCTAATACCCTAAAATGTGATATAAGGTTGATAATTAATTCAATTAGATGACTCTCTTTCCTCTATATTCCTCTTCTTATACCTCATGTTGGTTTCCACACTTTGATAAGGGGACATATTTATTCCACAAAAATCCTCAGCTTTCCAATTCACAAGTTTTTTCTCCTTTGAAGGTGCTTCCTGATTAGCTACCTACTGCCAACTTTATTCTTGCTTTGGTTCTTGAGGAACACTTGCCACAATCACTGTCAATTCTTGATTTAAAGCACCATTGAAGCATGTTGCTTGATTATGCGGTTGGCTGCATGGGAAACACCATTCATATTCTTGTGCTATGTTGTTTTGAGTTGTAACCAAGGCCCTAGATGTTAAAAATGCATTAGGGTTATATGCTTGGAATTGCCTAGAAGCTTGGGGTTTCCCTTGGTTCTTGTTAGTAACTTGAACAGGTGGCCTGTTTGGCTGATATGGAGGTTTATTAGGTTGGACTTGAGGCTGATAAGGTGTAGAATTTTGAGCTTACTACCTCTTAAGAATTACCAACTTGTTTCCTCAGTTTTTCTATTGTTTCATAACCTCTTAGAGTTCATTTGAATGGCTAGAAGAATAAGTGGATGCTTCTTTTGAACTCTAATTTCTTGGAGTAGGGATAGGGGTTATTGTAAGTTCTTGATTAGGATTAGAATTTCCTATATCCAGATAGAGAGGCATAGGTGGGCTAGGTGTAAGTTTACTAGAATGAATTAGGAAATTATCATCTCTAATAACTATGGCATATGCATCTATTAGGGTTATTTCTTCCATAGATTGTATCATAATAGATATATCAGAATTTAGAACTTTAAGAAAATAGAGAAATGCACCTTTAGTTGTTGGTCTGAACACAATTAGGATCCTTTTGCATGTTATTTGGAATCTGAAATTGAACTTTTTCATATTCTCAGCTGGTGCCCTTTTGATTGTAGTCATCTTCCTTAAAAGGTATAAGTTGTCAACCATCTCCCCAAACTAGCCACAGAGAGTTGTGCACAATTGATCCCAATTCTGAATCGATCATGCTCCCAAGCCTCTGAACCACTGCAATGCTTTTCCTTTGAAAGAAGAAGCCACCAACTTGACTACAACATCCATCTTGGAAATCTTATGTATGTCTCAAACATTTGCAATGTCTTGAATGTGGTGGATGGGAGTTGTGTGATTTTCTCTAGTGAAGTATGGGATATTTTTTAATGCTGCTATCGGGACCTGATTTAATACATGAAGGGAAAGTGGACTGATTCTTCTGAAATTTTCATATGGGTTTAGGGGTGGTTGATTTTTTGGTTGTAGATGAGCCATCCTGAGTGTCCTCAGAACTCTAGTCGATTGAAGAAAGGGTCTACCTAGTGGAGGTGTTGATAAAGTGTTATTTTTTGGAGATAGATACCTTTGAGATCTTCTTCCCCTTCTTCCTCTATCTGGGGATAAGTGTAGAGAGACAAACAACCTCTCTTCTCTAGTTCTTGACCTTGTTTGGATTCTTTAAATGAAATTGATAAACTTGGGCTATTGAAACCACTAGATTTGAGTGCCGAAGTCACCATATGTATTGTTTCAAAGAATCCAAAGGCTATAATTTCAGCAAGACACACACCCAATATTGATAAAAATGAAAATATTGATAAAGGTAGCCACCTGGGATTTGCACACTACAAAACCTTACTTTTGACTAACATGGGATTGTCTCAAGGTGTAGGACCTTTAAGATTGAGAAAATCCTCTAGAGAAGGTTGTTTCTTGACTTATTCCAATTTTGATATGCTTATAAAATACCAACTCGAAGGGACCAGAGGAAGAGAAATACATAAATGTAAATCCTCAACTAATGGAGGTGATATCACCAAAACTAGACTAGATATATTCCTAGTGAGTGAAAGTGGAGGAAAATGGGGATGAAAATGCCACAACTCCAAAACACATTCAAACTTCCAATCTCATGGAGTAAAACAAAATTAAGCCCTGGAAAGGACCATGACATGCACAATATACCTCAAAAATATAATAGAAGCAAAAAAAAGCAATATAAATCAAGATAGGGAAAGAAGAGCCATAAAACAATAATTTTATTGCTTAAAATGATGCACAATCTATTACAGTATAGGAACAAGGAAAGAATCCTTCACAAAATCCACAAATTTGATTCCTGCAACTCACAAGATTGTTGGAACACCTTTGGTAGAGTTCCTTTACAATTACGAAACCAATCCCCTAAACGAGGGGAATTTACATATATATAGATAAAAGGAGCTACCAACCAATATCCTTCATTAAATGCCTATACGTAGGTATGGGTAGCAATGATGGTTTGCTTTTCAATGGTACTTTTCTTGCACGATGAATAGTGGTGTCATATCTCATTAAACAGGTTGTTGAGATACCTTATACAGTGTCATTAATGTCTTTCCATATTTGAAGCTTTTATTGTTTCCTAATAGAAACCGCTAACTGACACACAACAAGAAGGGGAGATTCACCACCAACGAGGTAAAGACTTATTACATGACAAGAAGAAATGTTGTTGCATGAAAAAAAGGGGAGGTTGACATGCAACATGAGGCAAAACTGACGCACGATGGGAGGCAACACTGATGAGTGATAGGAGGAAGTTTTTTCACACAATAGGAAGAAAGCATTGATGCATGAGAGCAAGGAGGTTTTTTTCACATGACAGGAAGAGGTGGTTGACATGCATCAATAAGGAGTGGTTATCGCACCATAGGAGGAAGCATTATCGCATGATAGGAAGAAGTATTGTCACACGACAGGAAGAAAGCGTTGACGTGTGATAGTAAGGAGGTTTTTATTGCATGACAAGAAGAGGTAGTTGACGTGTGACAGCAAGGCGACAATCCATAAATTTTTCCAGTTTGACCATTAATGCAAAGCCTGCTCCAAACCTTCCTCGTAACGAGATTTCTCGCTGCGAGATACCTTGTAAACTTCTTCCCTTAACTATCAATGCGTAGACCTATAAGTTGATCCATTTTGCAAAGCGGGGTGCAAAAATGAATAACAATACCTTGTGGTCTATTTTTGTTTTCTCGCATGCTTCTGAGGTTCACATTCTACATTTATTCATTTTTGTAATGTCTAATTTCACGTTCGTGTTCATGAAATTTTATTTATTTTTAACTATGAATGGAAGAGAATGGTGTAATATGGAGCTCTAACAGACAATTGTTTCACTTTTCCTGTACCTATTAATAATGAAAAGACAACGAGAATAGAAATCTAAAACCAAATGACTATGAGAAAATCCATCTAATCGGGAAATGATGGATTTCCCTTTTTCTTTGTTCATAGCTTTAAATACATATACTTTTATTTCTTGCACTTGCTTTTCAGAGTTATTCCCATGGCCTATGTGGGTTCACTGTACTTAAAATTTATGAAATAAATGATAATGTCTTCATGTGATGAGCTGTAATATTATTTGTTTTGCATTATTATTTCACTGATATGATGTAAAATGAAAATTTTAAAACTCATACACAGTAGGAACCTTTCATTTAATCATAATTAATGAACTTAATATAACTAATAATGAACAAAAAAGTGAATAAAGATGAGCTAAAACATACTTAATCCCTAAAGTGGACTATCCCTCGCCAGGCTATGGGCTGCCCATCTTCTACTTTTTGTGTCCTTCCCCTTTGTGTCAAGATTCAACATTGTTTCTTGGGGGATTTGGTGCACAATCATCGTAGAGATGTGGTCGAAAGACATGTTGAGTAGACAATAGTCATTCTAAAACTAGTAAAGTGACATTTCACTTCTCTTTCTCTCCCCTAATTATGTTCATCCATCAATTCTTTTCATCTGAAATGAAGTTTTGAGTTGCCCATTTTTGCACAAGTGAAAAAATTGTTAACATGTTTTGTGATCTTACGGGGAAAGCTACCTGCTAGCTTATAAGACCAGTGCCTTGCTCTACTCCATTGGGCATGGAGGCAAAGCATGTTGAAAAAATATGTCTTTTCCAAAATATAGATGATTAGTGCATTATTTGGATCATTTATATCATTCCTATGGCTAATAAATTGTCATTTTGATATGATTTTCTAATAGATGGGGATGCTTTGTATAGTTACATCTTAGTGAGTTTAATGCATTTTCCTTGCTTTTGTTCATGCAACCTAATTACCTTATAACTTGGACTACTAATTGCCTTCATGAGGAAATTGTGCAAGGAAATAATGAACATTAATTGCCAATGTAATTAATAAGTCCGAGTTTGGAGCTGGAATGCGGAAGCAGAAGAATTTTTCTTCCTATTGACCTATAAGTATGGGACTTGTTTCTAGCAGTCCTATAGGAATTTATGAGTCTTTATTAATGTTGATTAGTGGGAGATGTTAGAGCCGACTATTATGGCATATTCTGTAACTTCTAGTGTCTATAAAAAGACACCTTCTTAAGAACATCGAGGTATTTGTTATTTTTATGATATAATCTGCAACATATAGCTTGTTTTGTTTAGCATTGTCTTTTCCATATACTAGATATGTCACATAAATTATTTGAATTAATATAAGTAATCATAATTTTGAGAATCTAGAGCTGTTGAGATTTCCTATATCCTAAGGGAGAGCAAGAGCCCACTCAAACAAGGCGAGATGAGGTTTTTTACATTCACATACGCATCTGGTTTTCTGATAAGTGTTACTACAATCTCTATTTTAGTATGTTTCATGCAATCTTAGTTTGAATGTATTTTCTTTCCCTATTGAAATTTCTATTCAGAACGTGTGTTTCACTTTAAGCAAAGTTTAGTTCGCATCTAATTTTACTTGTACTGATTCTTAGTTACAAGTGTCCAATTTCAATTCCATTCTTTTAGATTCTGTGTGCGCATTTCCATTTAATATAGAAGTATATATTTTAAACTTCATTTCATCACAGTAACTAAATTTGGTAGATTTATGTTAAGTTTCCATATTATATTAGTAACCAAATTAGAAAGATCTCACAACAACCCCCCAATAAAATACCCAACATGAAAATTGGTTACATAAAGTTCCATTGCATACAACCTAGGACACAACCTCAGTTGATAATGACACTAAAAAAAGATTCAGTTATTTAAATGATTGGAGAATTCAATGACCCATCATTTTTGGCATCATTTCGAGGGACACCATAGAACATCTCATCATTTTTCTCACTTTACATACTATGGTTGTTAATGGATTTCACATATACAACCAGTAGAAGTCTTGGGCCTTGTTTCAATAACCAACTTTGATGCATAGGTACCAGGAAAAAAAAGGTAGATTTATACCACGCAACATCCAACACATATCTCCAAACAGATTACACAAATGGAACACTGAGAGTGACACGAAATCAAACACAATGATTAGAAATCTTTTTGAGCATCATGCATCCTTTGACCAACACTCAGAAATGGGGGACCACGGGAATTATGGAGACCAAACCTTGGGTATAACCTTTACTTATCCCATTGTTTTGGATGAGGATGAGGATGCACTCATGAAAAACATCTCACCATCCATCCTCACTATCTTTTTAGGCATGTCTATGGAAGACCCCGATCATTTCTTGTTTGAGTTCAAAATTCTTTTCCAAACCTATGACTACAAAACCAACAATAAAAAACTCAAACTCTTTCCTTCCACTCTCAAAGACTCTATTTTGAGATGGTTCATGGGGTTTTCCTCTAACTCCATTTATTCTTGGGAAGCCATGAAGAAAACCTTATTGGATAAACACCAAGACTACTACAGAGGAAGGCATCAGAAAGAAGAGTTCTTCCAGATACAGAAAGAAATGTTCTTCTACATATAGAAAAAAGAAGATGAAAATCTAGAGGATTATCTGGGTAGATTTTTCTTTCTCCATCGATGTAGTGGTTATGAGTTACATGCAGACATCACTAAGACAATTTTACTTAGAGGAATTGATGAGGAAACCAAATATTCCCTCCATCTCATGGGGGGATGAGATTTGTATATATGGAACAAATCACCGAGCTATGCAGAAGTTACTCCAGAACAAGAGGGGGTATATGGAAGAGAAAAACATCCAAAGTTACCCTAGGTACCTCTGAACTTTTGGAGGAAATGGATAACTTGAAAACAAACATTTTGTTACAATTAACATCAACAATAGATGGGATTAAGGCCGGAACAAGTGATGGAAAAGAACCTTTATACAGACATTTCCGTAAGTGTAGGAAGAGACATCCCTAAGAGAATTCCTTTTGATGTTACAGACATGTGTTTGATCTATGAAGTTGCTTACCATGATATTAAGCATTGAACCCTCTTATCCAAATTGAAAATAGGCTTAAATGTTGTCTCTGAAGATGATGCAGAGGTAAAATTTGTTCATAGGCCGAATAATCATGCTATATATTACCCTTGACCCACACAAAAAACCTAGAATATGTCATGGCCTAGTTAGGCTCCTAAGCCTACTTGGGGACAACCTAAGTGGAAAACATCAAATGGGATGACTTAACCACATCCACCACCCTAGATGAATCAATACACTCAGCAAGGTTGGACACCACCAACCCTAGATGAATCAATACACTCAGCAAGTCCATGGCACAACCAGTAAAGGGTACGTCAACATATTCCTAACCAAAACCAGGGTTAGAAATCACAATAGAAGATTAATCAGCAACAGAGGTTCTAGCAACCACAACAAGATTTTATGGTCCAACTGTAAAACTATCAACAACACAAACAAAACTTCCATCCCAGCCTATATCGAACCCTAAAAATTAAAAGAAAACTTCAATTGATGAAACATGACCAAGTAATACAATGTAGGTTAATACTATTGGTAATATGCAACTAAGGTCTGGGAAAACATTGAATCCTCCTATTGTTATCATGGAAATTATTGTAGACACTGATAAAGAAGAGACACTTGAGGAAAATGAAGGAACTGCACCTTCTCCAAAAACACAAAACTCTTATAACGGTCAAGGAAATAATCAAAATGCCAATAAAGCTCGCAATGACACTAGTTCAAGTGTTAAAAAATATGTACATGGAGGTCCCACATCTGCGAGAAATAAGGGAAATTACAGAATTAAACGAAGCCATTAAAAACAATTGTATAAAGACACCTAGAAGAAAGAATAAATACCCAAATACTGTCAGGGTGGAAGGAAATGTGGATGATATTGTTGCTAGCACACTAATTTCACTAAAATATGGGAATCTTGGGAGTCCATTCATTACCATTTGTATAAAAAATCAGTCAATATTTAACATTTTGGTGGAGCTTGGTGTTGCCATAAATGTTATAACAACAGATATGTTCAATCTGTTGTCCTTGAAAGGACTATAGCCTACTAATACCATTCTTTAATTCACAAATCAATCCATTACTGTACCAGATGGTGTGATTGAGGATATAATGGTCACCATTGAATACTGGGAGTATCCTATCAAATTTATGGTCTTAAAACCTAAAGCTTAGAAATTGGGATATCCAGTCATCTTGAGAAGACCTTGGCTGGGTATTGTTGCTTCATATATTGATTGTAGGTCCGGAGAAATGAATATTCAAAATTGGCAGAAATCCAAACATATTTCATTATATCCTCCTTCCTAGCCTTATGTGTATGCTTTTGAACATGTATGGATAGTTTCTTTAGATGCTAATTCTCCGAGTTATTCTTATTTGGCCACCATTGTAGTGCAAAACCATATGATGGAAGTTGTTGAGTCATACACACTGACTGATGCAGAGGGATCTGTGACTATGGAAATCAACAATGTGACTTTGGAAATTGGAACTATGACTGCGGACCCATTTTTTCTAGACACATCCGATACTATTTCCTTGGTAAGTGATACTTCTAATGAAGCTCCTAAGGAAATCTATGTTTATAATATGGAATCCATAGTCTCTGATATCTATTATCCTTTGACCAAGATTTTGTCTCTTGATAATGAATCCATTTTGCACATGGTTTAGCCCCATTTTTTCCCATTGAATTCTTTAATCACCAATGTAGAGCTCTCCATTTTGGAAGATACCAAACAAGTGTCTATTGACATAGGGAAAGAACTGAGCATTGGTAATAATTTGGAGGCTATCCAAGAGGCTAGGGTTCTCGATATTTTAAGGAAACATTCCCATGCTTTTACTTGGTATTACACTGATATGAGGGGAATTCATCCTACAATCTATACTCACCATATCTACACTAAGGATGTTAAAGCCATAAGGCAACCAGAATGAAGAATTAACGTAGCCCTTAGAGACGGTAAAAAATGAGATGGAAAAATTGCTAAAGGCAGGATTTATCTACCCTATATCTTATAGTTAGTGGCTCTCATCATTTGTTATAGTTCCTAAGAAAAATAGTAAATGGAAAATATGTGTTGCCTATAGGGAACTAAATAAAGCCACCAACAAATATTATTTTCCCCTGCCTTTTAATGACTAGGTTCTAGAAAATCTCACCAGTAAGAAATAATTTTCTTTCTTGGATGGGTTTAGTGGGTATAACCAAGTAAGTATTACACCTGCTTGCAAACATAAAACCACCTTTACTTACCCTTGGGGTAAATTTTATTATTGAGTCTTACCTTTTGGGATTTTTAATGCACCTTTTACATTTTAGAGAGCAGTCTTGGAAATTTTTGCAGATATTACAAATGACTATGTTGAGGTTTACATGGATGATTTAACTATCCATGGATCCACTTTTGATGAATCTATGAATAATATTGAAAAATAATTGAGAAGATGTGAGTAGCACCAACTATCCCTGAGTCATGAAAAATGTATGAGTATGGTTGATCAGGGAATTGTCTTAGGTCACCATGTTTATGCCAAAGGTATACAGGTCGACCCCAAAAATATCGCAGTCATCAAACAACTACCTACGCCAATAAATAAGAGTGACACCAAAATTTTCCTTAGACATGAAAAGTATTATCAGAGATTCAGGAAAGACTTTAGTAAAAAAAATTCACCTATGTTTTCATTGCTGAAAAAATATTGTGTTTTTAAATGGTTCCCTCAGTGTCAGCAGGCATTTGATATTATCAAGGAGAAGCTGAACACAACCCTAGTCTTATTAGGTCCCGATTTGGGAAAATCTTTCCATATCAACAATGATGCCTCCAATACATCTATGGGAGTTGTTCTTTGACATAAAGATGAAAAAGATCACATGTATAACATTTACTTTATCAGCAAGAACTTGACTCCTATAGAAAGAAACTATACCACTACGGGAAAGGATTTTTAACTTGTGTAATCCATGAATAAATTTCGAAATTACATCAGTTGGTATAAATATTTGTTTATACTGACCACTCTGCCATCCGATATTTGATGAATAAACCACTAGTCAGAGGTCAGATTATTAGATGGTTACTGTTGTTGTAGGAATTCAATTTGACCATTATTGATAAGCCTAGGAAATATAATGTTGTTTTTTATTTTCTTTCAAGATTGAGTGTTTTAGGTGATGTTGAGGAAGTCTAGGATCAATTTCCAAATGAACATTTGTTTTCTATATCAACTTGGACTCCATGGTTTGCTGATCTTGCAAATTATTTAACTACAAGGAAGTTTCCTGCCTATTTTACTCATAAAGTAAGACAAAGATTTGGTTAAAAATAGTGCAACATATAAATGGTGTAATGGAATTTTATTGAATTTTTTTCCTGATATGGTTCTTCATAGTTTTATTCAAGAAGATGAATTATACAACATACTGTGAGCTTGTTATGATGATCCAGGAGGAGGAAATTACTCAATAAAGAGGAAATTTCACAAAGTCGTTGAAGCTAGGTAATATTGGCCTTCCTTCCACAAGACTATCAATAAGTATGTGTGGCAGTGTGATGCATGTCAAAGAATGGGGAAGCCTACACTATCCATGGAAATGCCTCTTAATTTTCAGCTAGTCTTAGGACCATTCAAGAAATGGGGAATTGATTACGTTAGACCTTTAGCTCCTCCATCTTTTGGGAAAGAATACCTCTTGGTATACATGGACTATGTTACAAAATGGGCTGAAGTTCAAACATTGGCATCTGCCAATGAGGATGTTGTTCCTGATTTCTTATATAATCAGATATTGTTATGATTTGGGGCCCCTAGGGCCATTGTATCTGATCAAGGTCCTCAATTTGTGTCTAAAATGATCAAGGCTTTTATGTAAATCTACCTAATAAAGCACCATAAATGGAGATCATATCACCCCTAATCCAATGGGAAGTTGGAAGTCACCAACAGAGAAATTGAGAACATTGTAACCAAAGTGGTTAGTGGTAACAGGAAAAATTGGGTACCAGAACTTCCCGAGGTAGTTTGGGCCTATAACACGACCTAGAAAACCACTACTAGTTTTTCTACCTATGAGTTGGTATATGGGAGGAAGCCACTATTACCTATATATTTTGAGCTAGATACCTAGAGAAAAACACTGGAACTTGGCATCAATTTGGATGACGCACAACACAAATGGGGGATGCAGCTGAACGAATTAGATGAAGTATGGATGGAAGCACAAAAACAAGTGGAAATTATCCAACATCAGAGAAATACCTGGCATGATGCTCATATCAAATCTAGGACGTTTCATGAGGGGTAATGGGTCTTACTCTTTAATTCTAAATATCAACAGTTTAAAGGTAAGTTATAGACACATTGGTTGGTTCCATTTCAGATCGACAAAGTGTTTTATAACAGTTCTGTGTGACTGGTACCAATTGATGGTGACAGAAGGACTCTACATGTGAATGACCACATGCTCAAGATTTATCAACGAATTCTTGACAAGGGAACTTTCACCAGTAACATCATGTTGAGTGAGGAAATGCATGATGAGGTGACTCTTCGCCCCTATGGCAAGGAGTAATTGTTATCTTTCAATTTCAATAAAGGAGGATGTTCATGATCTTGATCTTCTTCCATTAGTTATTTTTCTTGTTTCTTTTAATAAATGAAGATATCTTCATTGTTTCAAGGCCACTAATCACATTTTATCTCAAACTACAGGATGTGGAAATCTACCAATATCAAACATTGAAATAGTATGGGTAAGTGCATTCTATTTCACTAAGGATATTTCCTTATGACGAAAATCTCCATGCATAAACTTATCATAATTGTAGCCATACACAATGTTCAATGTATTTATTATGGATATCCTCCCAAATTCAATGCTATGACATGAGAGCATAATAAGTCATGATTTCCATGCACACCACATGTTTCATATTCTATGAAAGGGATAGGTGGCATTTCCATTTGAAGTGATGGGATGTGTGCCATCTCACATATCAAAATTAGTCAAGGATACCTAGTCTTGTCAACCTTTTTACATCACCAAATTTTCTCTTCTTTTATGCGATTTGAGGATCTGGGTGCATTTCAAATCGATATTTGATAACCAATTCCTGTCATTGCTTCATGAATATTGAATGCACCTTTATGTCTGTCATCAAACTATGAATTCAAGCATACCCTTTTTCTTGTTTCTCTACTATCTGGATTCATTCACCCTCATCATGGGGCAAAAGAAAATGTCACAACCAGATTCTCTAGACCCATTACTCAGGAATGTTGTGCTTTCGTAGGTATTTTATGATTCTGATTGGCTTGAATTCATCCAAAAATTTGATGGTTTTGATGAAGGAATAGTGGATTAACTCCAAGAGAATTTTGAAGCTACTTGCTCATGCATTGGAGTGAAGCGAGTGGAGATTACAATCCAAGTAGTTTTTATACTATCTAGTTTACCATATTTTGGTCTGAAAGTCATGAAAAATGCTCCCCTAAAATAATTTCTTGTTCTATTTCATGAAGAGGATGAGGAATTTCCCAAGGTAATCCTTACCTTTTAGGGTGGTCAGAAAGGAGTTAAGAGGGACAATCTTCCCAACATTTGTAGAGAGATGGCCAAATGGGTTAACAGATACTCTATATGCGATGACCAACTATATGTTCTTGGTGTCGATTCACTCAAAATTATCATCCATTTAAATAAATGATGCATCAACCCTATACTCATCTTCAATTTATTAGAATATTTGGCAGATGCAGTTATCAATGTCGTCTAAAAATACAAGACTGGTGGAGGAAAGACAATGTTAAAGCACCCAAGGCTCATTCACTAAATGTGCTTGCATCAAGTATTTTTAAAGCCAAAGGGAAGGCTTGTAAGGATGAATGTGGGGGAAGGTTATAAGCTAAAGCATCTCAAAATAAGGCCATCTTCCACACCTCAGCTCGTTATTGCATCAATCAGTCACCATACACAAAAAAAAGGAGGACCTGGCACTCAGACAAACATGGAAAGATTTGGTGATCAACTGGCCCCATCTTCAACACCTTACCATTATCAAGGTAGAAATACCTTGACTCCCTCTTCTTTTATTTTGCTACGGCCATGATGGTCCTTTAGATTGCATAAACCTAGAAGTTCCTGGTCAAAGGGTTTTGTTGGTGCTTCTACACTTGTGTGGGAGGTAAGGAATGAAGAACAACACCTAGTTGTCCCCATTGAAAAATTATGTGACACTATATTCACTACAGCTATTATAACCCCACAAATCTTGGTTATGCTGTCATCTATAGAATCCCATTCCGCATCTCTGAAAACTACTTCGGTACCTAAGTCATATAATCCAGCTCTGGAATCAATTTCAATGGAAATTGGTCACCTCGGGTTATGTAAAGCTATTGATCCTCATGGTTATTTGGAAGAGATTGTACTTCTTAAATCCAAGTTGAAAGGTATGGAAGAAAAAAATATATCTTTACAAACTAAATTTACTCAACGCACAGTAGAAAATGTTAGAGAAATTACAGCTTTACAAATAGAAGTTAGCAGCCTAAAGCAAAAGAGAGATATAGGTCTTAGCATTCTAAATGATGTCCACCAATTGTCTCTTCAGAATTCAGAATTAAAAGAAAAAAGAAAATAAGAAATTAAAGGGGGAAATTGAAATCATCCAAGATGAAAATCAAAAAGTGCAGTCTCTTTTTAACTTTTTCTGTCTTTTGTCTTATAAGCTCATGTCTTATAGGAGACCATCTTCAATTTATAACATGTTTGTTCAGGAATAATTTTACTCTTGGTAGTTATTACAGGTGTGTTGTCAGGTGCCTTACGATGCCCCTAATGGTATTGTTTTCTTATCCATTTAAAAAATCCAGTACCCTCTGAAATTCAAAACCAACATTGTGAGATCTACCTCCATAATATGTTAGTTCCCAATGTCCCCTAACTTCTTCATTAACGTCTTCATGGGAGATTTTCAATTAAAATCCTTTCAGTAATTTCTTCAAAATCAGATAATTTGGAATGAAAAAATGGATATCTTTAATCACAACAGCTCAAAAAAATAGGATTATATATTCATCCTAAACATCAAAATTATGTGGCTATGCAAAAAAACTTCATATATCTTTACTACCAAGCTGGTAGTGGATAGAATGCTTCAAAGATATTACTGAAATGTGTGGGGACTTTGAAACCTATAGTCAGTAGCACTTTTGGGAAGCAAGGCAAACCTGTGATAGGATATGGGACACTTTGAGCTTACCATTAAAGCGAAGGGAGGTTATTTCACCTCATAATTTGAGTTGGAGTATGCGAAGATGTGATTCCCTCATCACAATATTAAGTTTGTTGTTAAAAAAACTAGCAAGCAATATAATGATGAATGGATAGGACTTCAGGGAAGACCACCTCTCCTATGGAGTCGTACTACCACCTGGCTAAATAATGTTGCACAATCAAATGATGGTTTAAACACCTTGGGTTGAAGTAACTTCCAACAATCATAGATGTACAGGTACAAAGGAAGCAATATGTTGACTAGTTCGAAGAGTATGACATGACCCAATAGCTTGGTCATAGGGCAGGGTGTAGATAACTTGCATTGGGACATGCAATAGGTGAAGTGCAGGGGAAATGATGAGTGCATTATTTGGATCATTTATATCATTCCTATGGTTAATAAATTGTCATTTAGATATTATTTTCTAATGCATGGGGATGCTTTGTATAGTTATATCTTAGTGAGTTTAATGCATCTTCCTTGCTTTTGTTCATGTAACCTGATTACCATATAACCCTACTAACTGCCTTTGTAAGGAAAATGTGATGATATGTGTAGGAAAATAATGAACATTTATTGCAAATGTAATTAAGAAGTCTGAGTTTAGAGCTGGAATGTGGAAGCGAAATACTTTTTCCACCAATCAACCTATAAGTATGGGACATGTTTATAGCAGTCCTATAGGAATTTATGAGTCTTGATTAATTTTTGATTAGTGGGAGATGTTAGTGCTGACTATTATGGTGTATTCTATAACTTTTTGTGTCTATATAAAGACACCTTCTCAAGAACATTGGGGTATCTATTATTTTTTCAGATATAATCTGCAACATATAACCTGTTGTGTTTAGCACTCTCTTTTCCATATACTGGATATGTCATGGAGCTTATTTGAATTAATATAAGTGAGTATCATTTTGAGGTTCTGGAGTTGTTTATATTTCCTCTATCCCAAGGGAGAGCAAGGGCCCACTCAACCAAGGATACAGGAGGTTTTTTACATTCACATATGTATGTGGTTTTCTGATAAGTTTTACTGCAAATCTCTAGTTTAGTATGTTTCATGTAATATCAGTTTGAAATTATTTTATTTTCCATATTGAAATTTCTGTTGAAAACGTGTGTTTCTCTTTATGCAAATTTTAGTTAGCATGCACTTTTACTTCTACTGAATCTTAGTTACGATTTGTGCAATTTCAATTCCGTTCTTTTACATTCTATGTGCACATTTTCCATTTAATTTAGAAGTATAGATTTCAAACTTCATTTCATCACAATAACTAAATTCTGTAGATTTATATTGAGTTTCTGTAGGCTAGTAACCAAATTAGAAAGATCTCACAAAAACCACCCAACAAGAAAAATGGTTAAATAAATCTCCATTCCATACAGCCTAGGACATAACCCCGGTTGATAATGACACTAATAGAAGATCTGGGTTAGTTAAATGATTGGAGAATACAATGACCCATTAATACACCCTTCTCAAAAACAAACTAAATTTGGAAAGAATTTGGTAAACCAAATCACGTGAACGAATGCACATATTGAATTGAAAAGCTTCAATGTGAGTGAACTACACTTATTTAAAGGGAAATCCTAATCTACCCTATTCCAACTAGTAGTAAATTGAATCTAAATGAAGCCTAAAAATGGTAGCAAAAAAATAGCTTCCTTTTTCTCCAAAGTCGAGGCAATCAATTTTGCTTGCAAAATAAGTAAGATGAAAGAACTTAAAATGAGATATGTACCCTGATTTTGTTCCAAAAATGAGCCCAAAACATGAAGAATTTTTCTAACTGATCTGTAAAATGTTCTGAGGGGATTTGGAACTTATTTTTTAAAACCTTGCGCTCATGTTAGGCCCTGATACAGACATGAACTAAAGTATTACTGTAACTGGCTATGAACCAACAAGTTACTAAATAGGACATGGCCCTCTGAACAATTGGTAAACTGATTTTCTTATTTTGTACTATTTCTTGAAAATCCTTTTCAAACATGGTATCTTTCTAAAGTTATTTTTAAGGTTGTTCAGTCTTTATAAGCGGGTGTTTAATCCCTTTGACATTTTGAAACTCATCTAAAAAGTATTGAACCTCTTGAAGCTATTTTAACTCGTCAATCATGATATCCTGAACTTGATTAGATGGATGTTCTACTTTTTAAAACTTCTTTGAAATATTTTCAGCATCTTTATCATCTTCAAGTTGCTGATCTATCACTACTATTATTGATATTTCAATAGTACTTTTCGAATTCTCCTATTCTATCCATAACTCACCATGTTTGAACATTCAATTTCCTCTTCAATGAATGATTATTGCTCATGATTTCTTGCAATATCATTTGATAATATTTGTGAATCACTGCTAGTCTCTAATAATGTAGCTATCTCCATGCATGCAACACAATAAGGGTCTTAACACTCAACTAATTGGTCGTGATCAATATGAAATTGTTCTTTCTCTTTTTCAACATCATCCATGTCATTTATTAAGTTGAAAAAAGGTTTCTCGTTCCTTAGATAGGTTTATTTATCTCTGAAAATGATCTGCATATCTGCTTCACCACTAACTGATGCTTTCTCCTCTTTAGATTCAGTAAATCATGATGAATCGATGACTAGTGTGAGTATGGTGCCTTCGTGCACACTATACTCAGAGAATACATATTGTTGATAATATTTTACCTATTTTTGATTTGCTGCAAAATCAGATTGTAACTTTTGAATGGGTTGCTTATCTAACTCTAGAATATCATCGAAATGAAATCTAGAAACCCATTACTCCATGCTCTGCAGAAAATCTATCCTGTTGTTTCCTTTAGTTGGTTACCCATCATTGCTGATATTATAATTTTCTCCTTCATAACATGAAACTATGAATGGAGGATAAGGGGGTGGGATTAATCTCAGATTGAACGAGAAATTTTTTAAACGAAATAGTAAGGTACAAGGTCTGTATTTGGGACAACATCTGATCACCCAACTTGGAAACTTTAATCTGGTTTCAATACATGATTGTGGAGTAGAAAGAGTAAAATTCAAAACAACTTGGAAATTTAGAAACTAATGAATGTGCTATTTTGGCCAGCAAGGGGAATATGTAGGAACTAAATTCTGACAGGTAAGGTAAAGTGGGAAATTCCTTTTGACATGGTTTTTCAACCTAATGCCTATCATTTCTCACTGCTATTAACTTTTCATACTGTTCCTTGACAGCTAAAAATGATTCCTTTAGTTCATTAACCTCGATTTCAGGATCTCTCTTCCTTTCACAATCAATGTAACCCTCTGCATAACTTTGACTTTTGAACAACATAATAATCATTATACTGATAATCAGATCAATTTCTAAGGTTTTCTTTCATAACGATATTCATTTTTTATAGGTGTTATAGAACTTGTATGAAGGAGAAAGTGGATAAAAAGGCTACTATTTTTAGATGATAATACTACTAAAAAATTAGGGATCATGGCTGTGGGGACCTCATAAAATATTGAAACTATGAAAAATAGGGTTTTTGCTCACAAAAATCGCTGATAAAAAAAACTAATAGATATGATTTTCTTGAACAATACATGAAAAACTCTAGCTGAAAGATTTGATGATGTTGAAAAGTAATGAATTGATCTGAAATAAGATTTATGGAGTCGCCAAATGAGTTCTTATTTGGATCTTTAATCTTCAAAATGCATCAATAGTACTTCTCGTCCCACCGGGTATGCCGGAAATTGTTATCTCTCAGAAGTGTACCCTTGTTGAGAGATGATAGTAGGGGGTTCTAATCTTTCTTTATCTCTCACATCTATAGATACAATGGAAATGTAACTCTTGTCTGTGGGTATACCTATTATTTAGGTGAGTCTCTAGATATCAAGGCCATTTCCTTATTGATGTATCATAAACTAATTTTTTGGGGTTTTGAGGGTAAAAATATTGTTGTAACTAAAATTGAAATGGGGTGATACACCAAATTGATTGAGGGCTTTGACTGAGTACATGCACAATAAAATTGAGAAACAAACTATGGAAACATGAACCAATGGGTTTCAGTTTGATCCTAATGGAAAAACACTTGTGTGTCGAGGGAATAAATAACGACAACAAAATAGCTAACATGCACACTAAGATTGTATAGAAAGCACCAAATTTGTAGAAAGGTAAGATAATTAATCAGGGATTGAAAATTCACAAGAATTAATGGAAATATACACACCACTACAAATAATTCGAAAGGGAATAATTGGTTCTCAATTAAGGAAAAAAATTGCAAAAATATGCTTCAGTACTCCTGTATCCAAAAGTCCTCTTTGTGCCTTACTAGTGCACACAATATATAGAAAAATTACTTCACCCCAACCCCTCCTAAAAAGATCCTAGAGTCTATACTTTACCATGCATGCTAATTTTACCCCTTTATCATGAATAAATACAGGAATAAAATTAGACATGTTGATTACAATTCGGCATTTATAGCCTTGGTTACAAAAATACACTCTAGTCAAAGTGTAGTTGATTGTTCTATTTTAAATGCAATTAATATATTTGCGTGAATATTTTTTCTAAAATTAACCACTTGCGTGTTGTGCAAGTCTCCTCCAATGTAAGTGCATATTCTTTGTCTTTTCTCTTATTTATCCTCTAGTGGATGACATGCAAAAATTGCACCCTGTGAAAAAATAATGTCTTTGATTTTATTTTACTTAGCAAAATCATTCAACTCTATTTGGACCACCTGTCCATGTGTACATTCCAAAAATAACATCGTCTCATGTGACACTTGTACGAGGTTCATTTGCTAAGTTTAAGGTAAACCTTAGAAAAATTAAGGTAATCTACTCCTTTATTGACTTGGCATATTACTTGGGTTTTCCTTTTGAATAATCTTTTCACTTTTTGATATGCAAGGTCATGGGACCCCTAATCATTTGTTGGTCCTTTGGTTTTATCTTTGGCCCCTTTCACTATTATTGACATGCATACTTGGTTGAATAACCTTTTGTAGAGTTTTCCTTTGACCATGTCGTATACACTTGATTAAGACTTCTAATAATTATGGGGGACATACTTATAGTTTATACATTTATCAAAGGTCAAATGCAATTATTTTAATTGAATGGGACAGGCCCCCCCCTCCTCATGAAACTCGACCCCATCATTTTCATTGTCGGTGATTTGCTAAATCTACCCTGATTAGAGTTTTCTCGGAATATCACCACATTGTATTTCATTGACCCAGTTCAAGTTATTGGAAACTATGGTAGAGTTTGCGGCATTCTATGTTCACCATTTGATTATCATACTTTTGATCTCCACCATTGAATTCTTAACTCACAGGGTGAGTTAGATTAATGTGGTTGAGTTTGGTGAGTAAAACTAACCTCAACCCTAATCCATCATTCATTTTGCATTGTTGAAAATGAAGGGCGAAGCCCTAGCCAATTTTCCTCTTGACGCCATTGATGTGATGATCGGAGCTTGTTTTCTAGTCTTCAATGGAGTTATGAGAACACATTTTCTCATTTGATTCAAGAGACATCCTCTAGTCATGGGTTTTCACTGTATTATCTTGTCATGTTGTGTATTTATATTTTACCATGCCTGAAGATGGGTTCTCGTGATTTCTTTAACCATGGCTTCCATTAGAAGGTAAGGTTCTTGTTTGAAACGGTTTGCTTTTCTTCTATAGCTTTGAAGTAGCCTTTCTTGAAACCTGGTCTTGACTAGCTCCATCTTTGCTCTTTGTTCGTCATCATTCTGGATTATTTTATGAAAATGGCCATTTTTTCGGTTGATATTTGTGTCCTGGCTGAGCAATGGATTTACTATATGAGGTAAAGCCCTAATCTTCTCCATAAATGATTTGGATAGCTCGTGGGTTTTGTCTTCATTTTGATCTGGGTATAACCCATTCTTTCTTCAAATGGATCGTTTTGTTCTGGATATTCTTTCATTCACTCTCTCATTTAGACGTTAAATTTCTGCTATTCGAATTGTCCTTGAGGGTTTCTCTCTGAATTGGTATTCGGTTTACGTACCTTTTATCTCTCTAAAACCCTGCATTATCCATCCACTTCTTGATCTCTAAGAACACGAGTATTTGTATTTTTCTGGCTTTTACTCTGCGAATTGGGGACTGAGTGGCTTTTAAAGAACTGCGTCATCTTTAATGGAAGAAGAAATTCATCTTTATACCAAGTTGAGGGAACATTTCGACGGCACGCCATTACTTCTTTCAGGTAAACCATTACCTTCCATTTTTGAAACACGTTTTTCTAGCCATTTTTGAGCTTGAAGTTAGCTTATACTTGTTACTCACTTGACCAATCTTGGTCAAAGCTAAGTATTGTACCACTGGTAGCCATTATTTACTCCTGGTCAATATATTTCCATGGTTGATCTTTGTATTCTCGTTTCTATGGTAGAGTTTTACTCTCCATCCGAAATTTATTTGTCATTAGTTCTGACATCCATTCTTGAGAGTTTGGAAGATTTGTGGGATTACATATTGTTGGCTCACTATTGTGATAGAGTTAGACCTATACATTCTGATAAACACCCAGCCGTGACTCCAATGTGGTTTGATCTACCATAATTTTCCTTTTGGGGTCATTTGTGGCAATGGGTTTTGAGCTGAGAGTTCTGGTTCTACTCGTGGTTTAATCTCGGTTACTTCATCCTGAACTGTTCTCTATTTCGTATAATACCCACCTCGATGCATTGTTTTTTATTTTGTCCTCAACCCGCTGGGTTAGCTGTTAACTATCTTGACCATTTGAATTTAAACGAATTTCAGTCCTAAAAATAGGTCAATTCCCTTCTACTTTCTTTTCTTATGATGGCTTTTCATTTTTGTTCTGGGTGTTTGAATCAAACATGTTACCCTAGCTTGATATGGGCTCAGTTTTTATGCATAGGGCTCTTCTTCTGATTCACTCCACATTCCATTTAATGAAGCCTCATTTTCTTATACATCATCATCCCTTTACATGCTGAAAATGTTTCTTTTGTATTTGAAGGCTGGAAAACTATTCTAGACACTTGATAACATGATGCTTTGGAGAACAAAAATCCATATTTCAATTCCATAACCATAACTTGTCGTTATTTCATGTAATTTGCTCCATTACTTGCATTCCTTGTTGTAACTAAGTCTTCCTTCTCATAATCGTCACATTCTTTAATTAGTCGATCATGTTTGCAAATTTTGTATGATGAAACTCAGAAGATTTGAAATTAGAGGTTTTGAAAGCTTATATGACTTAAACCTTCTCGAGGTTCTTCTATTTGATGTTTTATAGTAACTATGACTTAAACCTTGTCCTATTTCTAGAGCTTTTTCGTATATCATCAAGTGTTGATCTTTTACTATGAATTACCTTTTAGGGCTGTGACACTTTGGACCTGAGCTATTATTCCATGCAGTTACTCACCTTAAATATCATTTGAATTTTGTACTTATTCTTATTGTACTTCCAAAACTAGTAGCCTTCATGATGTTGAGTTTTCACTTGAAAGTTTTTCCTTTCATCTTTTCATTTACTCTCTTATGTAAGCTTGTAAGTATTCCTATGGTTAATACATTTGGGATTCACATATTTAGTCTTTCCATATGGTTGTAACCTGAGGAGTTTATTTGCTTCGTCCTTGATCTGTATTGTCTGAAATTTTCTTCAATGCCTGCAACTTCATATATACTTACCTTAAACTCATTGTCAACTCTTTTTGATAAAGTTTTGTACCTCTTCATAAATTTTCAAACATTTGTATGTACTATGCTGTTTGGAGGATCTAGTTTCTTTTATTTTGAAACATAACAATAAGTTTTACTTTTCTTCCCTGTTAGGTTGATCTCTACCTAAAATAATTGTTATGTAATGTTTAACCTAAAAAATTTTATGATTGACTTGTTTACTTCCTTATCAAATCCATAGTTGTGTACTTGGGACATAAATGTAATTTTTTAATTCCTCTATGATCCTTTTATTTGTTCAAGATGTACCTTGTGGTATTTTTTTTGGCATGCTTCTAAGGTTGACATTGTGCATTTATTCATTTTTGTAATGTCAAATTTCACGTTCATGTTCATGAAAGTTTATTCATCTCAAACTATGAATGTAAGAGAATGGTGTAATATGGAGCTCTAACGGAATGTTGTTTCATTTTCGAGGTACTTGCTAAGAATGAAAAGAAAGTGGGAAAAAAAAGTTGAAACCAAATGATTGCAGGAAAATCCATCCAATCGGGCAATGATGGATTTCCCTTTTTCTTTGTTCATAGATTTAAATATATATACTTACATTTCGTGCACTTTATTTTTAGAGTTATTCCGATGGCTTGTGTGGGTTCGTTGTACTTAAAAATTATGAAATAAATGAGAATTTCTTCATGTGATGAGTTGTAAAGTTATCGGTTTTGCATTATTATTTCACTTACATGATGTGAAATGAGAAATGTACAACTCATACACACTATGAACCTTATATTTAATCATAATTAATGAACTTAAGATAGCTGATAACAACCAAAAAGTGAATAAAGATGAGTTTAAAGGTACTTCATCCATGAAGTGGACTATCCCTTTGTAAATATTGGTATTTCCATTGATTTGTTTTCATGTCCTTCCCATTTGTGTCAAGATCCTGCACTATTTCCTGAGGGATATGGCGCACGATCATGGAACAGATGTGATGAAAGACATGTTGAGTAGAAGATAGGCATTTTGAAGCTAGTAAAGTGACAATTTACTTCCCTTTTTCTCCCCTAGTTATGTTCATCTACCAATTCCTTCCATTTGAAACGAAGTTTCGAGTTTCCCACTTTTCCACTAGTGTAAAAATTGTCAACTATATAATTTGTTTAGCATGTGGCATATTTTAATTATATTTAACATTAAACCTTATTCGAAATGGAATATCACATTTCCTCTACTATACCTAAATTTTAACTATTTATTCATTACTTCAAGATAAAATTGTAACCTAAATTCAACCTTTTACCCATATAAATATATAAAATAATAATGAAAAAATAACAAGTTATATTTGTAATGATATGTAGTAAAGTTGATATAATTAAAGTTAATACCCAACCCTATTATACCCTACTTATATGCATAAATCTTATATGATTATCATTAAATAAATGCAAAAAATTATTGAGAACTATAAATAAAATGAAAATAGTCTATCTAAAAATAGTAAATAATATATTATTCAATATTTAGATTATTCAATATGGATGATGTTGATAAGTGAAAATAAAAGTTTGGGTTTAAATTGATTAAAATGGATTAATTTTCTAGAACTAAATACGCTAACTGTGATAATGGATATATGTATTTAGAGAAGGGAATGTATACAAAAAATCACACACTTGGTTACATTTCTAGGGGTTAAACATATTCTATCATTCACATGATTCCTAAGCAAGAAAAATAGTTGTTGACAACTCTATTTGGTTTCTTTTCTTTATTTTTTTGTTTTCTATTTGGTCTTACACACCCTACAACTCAATCAAGAGTTTACTAATTCATATTTTATGGCTTTAGACACTAGCACCCAACCAGGACATAAGCACCTAGGTTTTCGTATCCCCTCTAGGCGTCTTGAACTTTTTTTTACCTTACTCGCTCCTTTTGGATCTCTTTTGTGTTTTTCACTTATGGGTTGCCCTTCCTGTTGTGAATTACAAAATTAAAACAAGGGAATAATATAGATATATAGCTATGTGTTGAAAATCATGTACTAAGCACTAAGCATTATTATCATCACCTAATATTGCATGTAAAAGGAGCCTAAAGCACCCTCAAGAATCCATCTAGAATCCATTCAACAGACAAGGGTTGCATCAACTCCTCATAAACAACATAGGAAGGGGAAGTTGTTAGCGCATCCGTTAATGTTACTTAATACATTGTTAGTTTTCTTTGTGAACAGTTATTTAATTGGTCCTCTCTTCCTCTCTCTCTACCACAGCCTATATATGGCTGTTCTATTTTGTTGTCTATGCATTGAATAAAATCATTCTTGTCTCTACCATCATTGGTAACAGAGCACTCATCCTCTCCCTACATGGAAACTTAGAGAAGGTGTTTTTGGCTAGAGAGATTTGTTTGGAGTTATCTAGAACCTATGGTGTGACATTAATTCTTCAGCCAATGACCAAACCTGAGCACATAGGGATCTGTTTGGCTAGCGTGGAGTCCTACGACTTGAACCTATTTGGCATTTGGAAGACTTGTTCTTCTTTGACAGATGATCTATGTTTTGTTGTCTTGATATGTGCTTCAGACCTTCCTGGAGACACCTGTGTGGAAGTTTATCCAGTGATTGCGTGTATAGGAGACCTGCCTGAAGGAGAAATCACAACTCCATTTCTACGTGGAAAGTTGACTAGACATATATTTGGAGAAGTGGATGTTAGTGTGCTGTGATATGTTGCTGCATTGGAAGTAAAGAAAACGGTATTCTTTGTATTTTTCCTAAAAGTAGAAAAATGGCAGTATTTATTTTTCATGAAAGAAGAATTGCGTGGTGATTTGAAGACTTGTTGATTATTGGCGTTAGAACGTGTGGATGTGGTGTGTATTGCGACTAGTTTTGTCTAGCAGTGGGCTGCATATCTGAAGTAGATAATAATCCTACGTTGATCAGAATCCTAAAGTGACAAGTGTAGTGTGCAACACCCAACAATGTCTGCTCCAAAAATATTGCTATTTGATTCCCAACTCTTGAAAGGGCCAAATTTCACTGTATGGAAAAATAAGATGCATATGATTCTTTAGTTTGGAGATCTTTGAGGGATCGTTTCTGGCACGAACACCCCTCCCACAGACGTTGATCTATTGGCTAAGTATGAAAAGGCCAATGTAAAAGCATTAATGCTTATCACTCTGAGCCTTTCTGATGAGGTTCAACCTCACATTCGGGAAGCAACCACTTCCTCTATGGCATGGGCCATGTTGTGTACCATCTATGAATCAAATAATCTGATGACGATGCTGTATCTTTAGAAAAAGCTTCACACAATGAGTATGCATGATAAGAAATGAGTCGAAGCCTTTTTATGGCGTGTGGCCGAGTTACATGATGAACTTTCTGCTCTCAGTGAACCGGTGGAGGACAAGTTGGTAGTCCCGCTCACCTTGTGAGCTCTTCCTTCCCAGTTTCAGACACTAATCACCACATTGACCATCACTCAATAGGAGGTGAGTTTTGCCAAACTAGTGAATTATCTCTAGCAGGAAGAAGCCATTAATAATGTTCAAGAAGCCTTTGAAGACAAGGTTCTCATCATGAGGAAAAATCATAGCAACAACCCTCGGAAAGGGCAGTTAGCCCCCCAGAATCAGAAGCAAAATCCACAACAACAACCTTCTCAGTGGCCACCCCAGAATCAGTAGTACAACATGGCGGATCGATGGTGCCACATTTTCTCCATGAATACACACACGACTGTGAACTATTATTACAACAGTCACAAGCATGGCATCTCTTGAGAAGAGAGAACTTTTGGCCAAGGATATTATGAGAAATCCCAATGGTGCACTCGTAATCAGAGGCAGAAGGGTCATATTGCTGCTCAGTAGGATGCCTCCTCTGATAAAGAGGTTCTAGACACAACTCATCTGGACATTGTCCTAGTCTCACAAACTTCGCAGCCATCAGAAAGTGTCTAGTTGATTGATTCGGGTGCCAGCAAACACATGAATGGCAATAAGAAATTGTTCCATACCCTGAGTGACCGGCCAACTGGAGATCAGATCACCATCATATATAATAAAGAGTATATTGTGGTGGGGATTGGTGATGTCATCATTCCTCTTGGGACACGAAGATGTACACTCACAAAGGTACTATATGTTCCAGGTTTGACCTCAAATCTCTTATCTATGATTCAAATTCTTAATCATCAAATGCGGGTCGAATTCCTTGTTTAGAAAGGGGTCAAGTCTTGCATCATTTCCTAGGGAGACTCAGTTATTACTCGAGCATTTATGAAGGGCCATCTATTTACACTGGATGATGTCACTTAATCTAACATTGCTCTCTCTACTTCAACGGTGGAGTCCACTACACTATAGAACTTTTGATATGGTCATCTTTCTACCGAGGCTCTGCATCAGCTTAGTGCCAAGGAAATGGTAAGAGGGCTTCCTCCACTCTCCCATTCCTTACCTGTTTGCTTGGGATGTCTTATGGGAAAACAACACAGAGTTCCTTTCAAATAGAGCTCTTATCATTCTATGGAGCATCCTCAGGTTGTACACACTGGTCTATGTGGACCCTTACTAGCTAGCTTCCAAGGTTTTGAATACTTCTAGCTCATCATTGATGATTACTCACGGAAAATGTGGGTATATTTTCTCTAGAAGAAGAGTGAGGCATTTGCCAATTTCCAAACCTTTTACCAGTAAGCCACTAGATAGTCTGGGAAGCCTCTCCTTCTCCTCCGCTTAGATTGAGGGGGGGAATTTGTATTGAAGAAGTTCTTAGCATACCTAAAGCAGCATGGTGTTCAACAACATTTGACTACACCCTACACACCCCAACAAAACGGGATTTTCGAGTGACACAATAGGACTATCATGGAGATGGATCGTTGTATGCTCTCCACAGCCAATTTGGAGGATCAGTTTTGGGCAGAATCAGTCAAGATAGTAGTGTATCTACTTAACTGGGCACCCACGAAGATCTTTACAAAATATGACACTGGAAGAGGTATGGACTAGTCGTAAACCTTCTATCTATCATTTGAGAGTTTTTGGTTGTACTGCATATATGCATGTTCCAGATAAGAAAAGGAAGAAGATCGATCCAAAGACACTACCATGTTTTTTCTTGGGGTATACTACTACCTCAAAGTCATATCGTCTCATCGATCCTGAGATGAAGAATATCTACGAGAGTCAAGATGTGGTGTGTGATGAGTCATCCTTTGACTCCCTGCCACAAAATGGAGATCCAATACCAACCTCGTCACATAGATTTCTCACACACCCAGATGATGGGAAAGATGATTCTTCTCAGAGAGAAGAAGAGCTGAGTGGAGACTTATTTGCTAATCTAGGCACACTAGAAAACACATCTTCACATCATCAACAACAACACCAACGTCTGAAATGGGTCCAGAATACTATTGGGGATGCACACTTGAACTCACTTCTAGGTAATTCTATGGGAGTCAGAACACGAAGTCAAGCCAAACATGAGGTAAATTTTGCACTCATGAGTTCAGTTGTTGATAGCACCGAACCTAACATTGTTCATGAGGCATTAGACCAACCACAGTGGAAACAGGCTATGAATGTTGAATATGATTCCCTACTTTAGAATCGGATGTGGGAACTTTTCAATCTACCTCCAGGTAAAAAATCCATTGGCTGCAAATGAATTTTCAAAACAAAATATAAGGTAGATGGTTCAATCGACAAACACAAAGCATGAATTTTCGCAAAGGGTTATGCTCAACAAGAAGGAATTGACTATGATGAGACCTTTGCACCCACTACGAAGATCAAAACCATCAGAGTTGTCTGTGCACTGGCAGCACAAAATGGATGGAAACTTCAGCAGATGGATGTCAAGAGTGCTTTTCTAAACAATGATCTCAAAGAAGAAGTATACATGGCCCAACCTGAAGGGTTTTTAGATGAGCATAAACCACACAAGGTATGTCATTTGATAAAGTCACTTTATGGACTTAAACAAGCACCTAGGGCTTGGTATATAAAAATTGATGATCACATATTGCAACATGGATTCACTCGTATCCCCTCATATACAAATTTGTATATCAAGAAGGTAGAAACAAAGATTGTTATTTTGATTTTGTACGTAGATGATCTTGTGATCACAGGAAGTTCTGACAATCTTATGGATGATGTAAAGAATGATCTGAAGAAATCCTTCAACATGACTAATTTGGGGCAACTTCACTAATGTCTTGGCTTAGAGATATGGCAGAAGAAGAATCATATCTTCATCTCCCAGATGAAATATGCCAAGACACTCCTAGAGAAGTATGGAATGTCACATTGTAAACTAATGTCCACACCTATGGAAAAAGGTTTACAATTATCTAGATTCCAGGATTCACCACAGGTAGATGGCACTCACTACAGGAAGCTTATGGGGAGTCTCATTTACTTGACTTATACCAAGCCAGATCTTTACTTTGCAGTGAGCTATCTTTCCAGATTTATGTAGGAGCCAAAGAAATGTCATTGGATAGCAGCAAAGCATGTGTTGAGATATTTCTGAGGTATAGTTGACTTTGGTCTAGAGTATCAGAAGAACACTCAGTTATTATTATAGGGATATACAAACTAAGACTATGTAGGATCCGTTGATGATAGGAAATCTACATCAGGGTATGTTTTTCATCTCAGATCTGGACCTATCTCATGGATTAACAAGAAGTAAATTGTTGTTGCTGTCTCATCCACTGAGGCTAGATACCACGTCACATGAGGAGTTGTGTGTGAAGTGATTTGGTTACGTCACATTCTTGTAGATATAGGGATTCCTGAAGAGAAACCTCCCATCATTCATTGCGACAATCAGGGTGTGTTGAAGTTTGTGAAGAATCCTATTTTCCATGAGTGTACCAAGAATATTGAGGTCGAATGTAACTTCATCTATGAACAAGTCTTGCACCACCACATCCAGCTCCAGTAGTGCCCTATCGATTCTCAGGTTGTTGATATTCTCACCAAATCTCTTGGTAAGGTGAATTTTTATTTGTTTATATAGGACATAAAACTGAACTGACTTCCTAACTGGACTGAGAAGATCCACAATATCAGCAGAGAATGATGTGATAAGAGATAAGAGATAAGAATAGACAACTAAGCTAAAAACCAACGTATCCTAACATTCCCCCCCTTATTACATTATTCTTGCAAATGTGACCTCTGAAAGATTCAAATTTCACTTTTCCAAGAGATTTAGTGAGAATGTCAGCAACTTGTGCTTCAGTAGGACAGTACTGGAGCTGAATTTGATGGTTCAAGACGTGCTCTCGAATGAAATGGCATTCAATTTCAATATGCTTTGTTCGTTCATGAAAGACTGGATTCTGCACGAGCTTCAACACACTCTGATTGTCGCAATAGAGAATAGGTGACTGTTTTTCAGGAATTCCTAGGTCATCCATAATGCGACGTATCCATATCACTTCGCACACAGCTCCTCGTGCGGCGCGATCTTCTGCCTCTGTGGATGAGATAGAAACAACATTCTGCTTCTTGCTTATCCACGAGATTGGTCCAGATCCGAGATGAAATATGTATCCTGTAGTTGACTTCTTATCATCAACAGATCCAGCATGGTCCGAGTCGACATATCCCTGTAGGAAGAATTGATCATTCTTTTTATATTCCAGACCATAATTAGTTGTTCCTCAAACATATCTCAAAACATGCTTTGCTGCATTCCAGTGACATTTCTTTGGCTCTTGCATGAACCTGGAAAGATAGCTGACAGCATAGCAGAGATCTGGTCTGGTGTATGTCAAATAGATGAGCCCTCCAATCAATTGCCTGTAGAGAGTAGCATCTACTTGAGGTGAGTCCTGGAATCTTGAAAGTTGCAAGCCTTTTTCCATGGGAGTGGATATAGGTTTACAATCAGACATTCTATACTTTTCCAGGAGTGTCTTGGCGTACTTTGTCTGGGAGACAAAGATGTGATGCTCCTTTTGCCATATTTCCAAGCCAAGACAGTAATGTAGTAGCCCCAAAATCTGTCATGTCGAAGGTTCTTTTAAGATCATTCTTTACAATATCAACCTGATCTTCTGAACTACCAGTGATCACAAGATCATCTACATAAACAACCAGAATGATAATTTCTTTTCCTACCTTCTTTATATACAAATTTGAATCTGAGGGACTACGAGTGAACCCATGCTACAAAAGGTGATCATTGATCTTGATATACCATGCCCTGGGAGCTTGTTTCAGTCCGTAAAGAGATTTGATGAGACGACATACCTTTTTAGGCTGATTTTCATCAACAAATCCTTCAGGTTGGGTCATGTATACTTCTTCTTTCAGATCACCATTTAGGAAAGCACTCTTGACGTCCATCTGCTGAAGTCTCCATCCTTTCTGTGCTGCAAGTGCGCAAACTACCCTGATGGTCTTCATCTTCGTAGTGGGTGCAAAGGTTTCTTCATAGTCGATGCCTTCTTTCTGAGCATATCCTTTGCCTACAAGTCGTGCTTTATGTTTGTCGATGGATCCATCTGCCTTATATTTTGTCTTGAAGACCCATTTGTAGCCTATGGGTTTCTTTCCTGTAGGCAGATCGACAAGTTCCCATGTCTGATTTCCATAGCTTCCTTCCACTGAGTTTGACTGAGTGCTTCACGAACATTATCTGGCTCGGAGCTATTCATCAGTGAACTCATGAGTGCAAAGTTTACCTCATTTCTTGTTTGACTCCTTGTTTTGACTCCTGATGATGTATCTAGGAGTTGTTGCAAATTTGAGTCCTTGATAGTTCTTTGTACCCACTTTGGATGAGAACTTGACTGCTTTTGAGAAGAACTGTGTCGTTGCCGTGAGGATTGATGTGGAGTCACATTCTGCAGTTCTCCAAGGTCAACAAATAGTTCTCCTGGTAGCATTTCTTTTCTCTGAGTAGTCTCCTCTAGCTCATCATCTGATTCAGAGACTAATCGGTGAGATGTGTTTGGAAGTGAATCTTCTGTTGATACTATTGAGTCAAAGGATGACTTGTCACAAACCACATCCTGACTCTCGTATACTTTCTTTGTCTCAGGATCCATGAGACGATATGCCTTCGAGGTAGTACTGTAGCCAAGAAGGATACACGGGAGTGTTTTTGGCTCTACCTTCTTTCTCTTCTGAGCTGGAACATGCATGTATGATGTGAAACCAAATACTCGCAAATGAGAAATTGATGGCTTTTTACCACTCCATACCTCTTCTGGCGTCTTGTTCAGTAGAATCTTTTTTGGTGCCCTGTTGAGAAGATATACAGCCGTTTGTACTACTTCAGCCCAATAGCATTCTCCTAGCTTTGCAGTTGATAGCATGCAGCGAGCCATCTCCATCACTGTGAGATTGCGACGCTCAACAATGCCATTTTGCTGGGGCATGTAGGGAGCAGTCAGGTGCTGCTTAATGCCGTGATGGTTTAGGAAGGCCAAGAACTTCTTTGATGTGAATTCCCCCCCTCGATCTTAGCGGAGTAGAAGAAGTGGTTGTCCAGATTCTTTGGCAACACGATGATAGAAGTTCTGTAAGTGTTGAAGAGCCTCACTTTTTTGCTTTAGGAAATATACCCACATCTTGCGAGAGTGGTCATCCACGAACAACTGGAAGTATTTGTATCCTGAAAACGAAGCAGGAAATGGGCCGTTCAGATCGGTATGAACTATCTCCAGACACTTCTTGGCATGGGAGGTGCTTGCTTGAAACGAATCTCTATGTTGTTTTCCTGCAAGACAACCAGGGCAAATAAGCAAGGAAATGGACAATTTGGGTGGTCCACGGACCATTGCTTTTGAACTCATCTGGTGCAGTGAACCGACCGAAAAGTGTCCATATCTATAATGCCATAAGGAAGTTGATTCTATTGTTGAAGCAGATAAAGCTACTGTAGAAGATGAAACAGTATCTAAAGCAAATAACTTATCTTTTACAAAGGCTTTAGCAAGAACCGTACCTTGTCGGGAGATTAAGCATGATTTAATGCCATTTTGAACAAGAAATTCAACCTTAAGGTGATGATTCAAGAGCTGAGTAACTGACAAAAGATTGGTAGTCAAGCCAGGAACATATAGTACCTTTGTAAGTGTACATTTTCGTGGCCCCAGAGGAATGGTCACATTCCCTATTCCTTCTGCAATGTACTCTTTGTCATCCGCTATCCGAACTCGATCTCCAGTTGGCTCTTCGCGTAGTGAATCAAACAGCTTCTTGTCACCTGACATATGCTTGCTTGCACCAGAGTCTATCAACCAGACTTTCTTCGTGGGCTGAGAAGTTTGAGAGACGAGTACAAGATTCTTACTACAATGGGCTCCTTCTGATGTCTCCTCATCAGATTCATCATCCTCTTGTTGGGCTGCAAGATGTCCTTTTTGCTTTCTCCAGCGGGGACGTCGTTTAGACTTTTGAAAATCTTCGCGCCCAGATGTACTTGTATGGCTTGAAGACCCTTGTTTCAGGCTATTGTGCCAACAGTGATGAGTGTCATGAGTATTGGTTCTGCAAATATGACACCATCTCTTTGACTTTTGATCTTTCTGTTTGGATTGCGCTGGATTTGGCTTCTCTGGGGGACCTTTCTGATTCTTCTGGCCACGATTAGGCTTTGAGAACAAGGCTTTGTCCTGAGACTCTCCATGCGATGAAGTGATAGCTTCTTCCTACTGCAGCAAATTCACAAGCTCTTCGAATGTCACTGTTTGTTTAGACACATTCAGTGTTGTAACAAACACTCGAAATTGAGAAGGGAGTGCTCTGAAGGTGATTGGGATGAGTAGTTTATCGTCTACCGTTTCACCGAGCACCAATAACTCCGATCTCAACTCAGCCACGCGACGCAGGAATTCCTCCACTTTCTCGTCAGACCCCATAGAGAGGGTGTGCAGCTTCGACTGAAGATGAAGAATCTTTGTCTGATTTTTGGCTTCATAAATGGTTGCCAACTTATCCCAGGCCTCCTTGGGTTTCTCCGCATTCCGAACATGTGGTTGCACGTCATCACTGATACTGAGCATTATCAGCATCAAGGCTTTAGCACTAGCCATGTCATATTTTACTAGTTCATCGGGGGCTGTGGGAGCAGGCACAGATCCTGTGACAATTCCCCATAATCCTTCAAACTGAAGGATTGTCTTCATTTTTGTCTTCCAGGCCGCAAAATTAGGCCCTTTGAGCAACTGAGCATCAGACAGAAGTAACTTCGGAGCAGACATTGTAATAAAAAAATATTTATTTATTTGAAAAAGTTATTACAATTTGGACTCACTGTCGAGAATGACTGGCTTGTAGATGCTCGCGATATTCGCGTGCTGTGAGACGGCGACGCTTTGCAGGGCGTTCTTCTTCGTCGTCACAATCTGCGTCGTATCCGGCTTCTAATTCTTCTCGTACTCGCTTTGCTTGGCAACTGACGTCGAAAAGAAAGTACTCAAGGAGTCCTTCTCGAACAAGTTTTTCGAATGCAAGATTGCCACAATTTTGAAGCTCGTTCAGCAAGGCAAAGTAGAACCCGGAGCTCTCAGGAGCTTCTCCACGGTGTTCTCTGGATGGCGAGTTGATGTTGTGGCTTTCAGCTGTGGCGACCGTGTTGTTGACGCTTTCAATCGAGTTGTCTACACTCGACATTCGATGTAGTGTAGAAGAGACTATTGTAGACTCAAAATTACCTCGAAAAACGTGCATGTGCTGCCTTCCTTCAGCAGGTGACTGAGTAACTCTCCACGTGGCAGTGAGATTGTTTTCACCTCCACGCAGCACACTCTTCCACGCAGCAGCAACTGTCTCAACGCAACAGCAGCTGTCTGCGCTGTAAAAGCTTCAGGCGCTCACAGGCTGATAGTACCACGACGCTGGTCAGGTTTAAAATGCGGCCCCCCCTGTCACCTTTGGTGAGTCTGTTGGCAGCTTCTCTGCAACACAAGAAAACCCCTTTGCAGTTAATACCAAAGGTCCGGTCCCACGCTTGTTCAGAGGTGTCTATGAGGGGAGGGCATTCTGAGTCGAGAACACCCGCGCAGTTAACGAGAATGTGGACCTTCCCTCCGAAGGCTTCTTCGGCCGCGTCGAAGAGCCTGATCACCTCGAAAGCCTTGGAAATATCAGCTTTGCAGGTAATGGCTCTACAATCCTCCCGTCCACGCCACCAAAAAAAAAAAAAAAACACAGGCTTCATAAAATTTGCCCGAACCGGGAGACGAAGGTTTAAAAATGGTGCAGAATGAAACGATTCGTATTGCTCAGCATTTCTGGAACTTCAACAGGCTCAAAGTGATCTCTGCTATGCTGGCCAATGGATCACGCGCATCTTGCGCATCTGCACCAAACTGTGTGTGAATCGAGCAAAGCAGGTCGCAGCTTAAGACACCGTCGATTGCTGGCAGAGCAGGTCTCCTCAGGATAATAATATTCTACTCTGATACCAAACTGAAGCAAAGCTATGAGAAATAGCAGAGATAGAATTTATCTCATATTATTCTGAAGAGAACAAAGCACACGTACAGTTTATATAGGACAGAAAACCGAATTGACTTCCTAACTGGACTGAGAAGATCCACAATATCAGTAGAGAATGATGTGATAAGAGATAAGAGATAAGAATAGACAACTAAGCTAAAAACCAACATATCCTAACATTTATCAGAACCTGCAAGTTTACATGCATCAGTTATAGTAGGCTACTTCGCGATCCTCTCAATATCTTCATTCCACCCTACTTCTTCACACTCTTCAATCTGACATTTTTTCTTTATCACTTCCTCTCAATATTTTCACCCCTAAGCTACCCACTTTCAATGGATGTGGTGACCCTCAAGAGAATATCCAGTCTATTCATGTGCCATGTCTACATTATGCAGATGATCATACATTACTAGCTAATTTATTTCCTTGAAGTATTCAAGATTACGCTATGCATTTGTTTTATGATCTACCTTTTCATTATGTCACTTATTTCACACATCTAGCCGATAATTTTCTTGATCACTTTTCATTCAATATTTGCACCAAGATCTCTTATGAGCAACTCACTCGAATCAAACAAATATCTAATGTATATCTTGTTGACTATGTGTTACGTTACAAGAATAATTTAGCTAATATGACTAATGTTCTTGAGGATTCATAACTACGTGATATTATTGTTCAAGTCCTATTACCAACACGACATTAGAGTGTTATTTTTTAGACCTATAATTCATTTGATCAAATATGCCATACGCTTAAAATGCATGAAGTCAAACTTATTTCCATGGGAAAACTCAAGTATCATTATTCTTCTTCATCAACTTCTAATTAGCTTCAAGAAAAATAAACATTCAAGCCATATCCTAAGCCTAATGAAGCAAAGGAAAGAGTAAATGTTGTCTCTCCTCCTGAAAAACTCCAATTGAAACCTCTAAAGCATACTTTCACCAAGTTACCATATTCACCTTGATTTTTTATTACCTCAACTCCTCAAAATAAATCTAATCACTCTTTCACCGCAACTCAATCTTGATCCATCTTGCCCCCATGGTGTCAAATATGATGGAAATTATAAATGTGAATTCCATTAATGTATTTGGAATTATAGTGATCATTTTTTCAAACTCAAGCACCTCATTCAAGATCTTATTGACAATAATTCACTTGACCTCCCTTATCCATGTTCTTCTACACTGGTCAATGATAACAAAAATCTAAAAATATTTAATGACCCTTTTCCTAAGCATGACACACAAGCTCCCGATTCTTCTCCTAATCATAAAAACTGATTTGTGCCCCCTCCTTTATCGGGGCCCATTGATTTATTTTTCACTTTTGATGATGCATCACCAAGATCCATTATATTCTCTGACCATGATTATCATGCTAAATTTTCATTGGACTCATTACACATCAATTATTTTATTGGTTCATATATTGTCAATAACACTATGATCTATGCAGGGGATCCTATCAGTGTATTCTCTATTGTACTTCTTATGGCTATCAATTTCCCAATATTTGGTATCATATATCTAGTTCCTAATTCTTTTGGCTACATTACGTTTCCCGTTAAGGTCGGGCCTCTTACTATTCTTATGTGATTTGATGTGGCATCTTGAATCGAAGGATGTGATATGTTATTTGGTCTCCCTTTACTCCATGTTGATCGAGATATTCCCTCCATGAATCATTGTGTATTAAGTCTATTTAAAATAAACAAGTCTTCACTATGAAAGAGATTCCACCATACACACCATTGCATAAACCTATTGTCAACAATATACTTCAACCATTTATAGCATCTAGGCCTCCCTATCAAATATAAAGCACATTCAACACTTGGTTATCCTATTTCCACACGTCCTACTTCATGACACTCTCGGAATCATAAGTCTACTACTCTATCTTGACGTCCTGAGTCCCCTTCTCGAGTAGTCCCTTAACATAGGTGTTCATCACCTCCTTTACCACGTAGGTATCCTTCACATACACATCATTACTATTATAATCCACTAATCTTATACCATCGTCACATTGGATGGAGGGAACTTTCCCTTCAATATCATTGGATAGAATTTTATCCTCCTAACAATTAGGGGCCATCATACTTTCTCCACCCACCTTTCGATCATTATCAATTATTTTTAATCTCTACACATAGAGATTAATCGTCGTACTCTACATCTAGTCTCTCTTAAACACATTTTTACAAAACTTATATGGTCATTACCCTATGATGTACTCTAGTTACATGGTTCATAATAAACTACTAAAGCTCTCAATATGAAATGAACCACACCACATTCACTCTTCATGTTCTAAGTTTCATCATATATCTTTTTAGTGCACATTTTTCAAACCATTTCCTAATGACAAACTCTTGTTCTATTGTTCACTCTTAATTGGTGAGGGTTATTTTATAAATTAGCTTTATCGCATAAACATCTGCTAGGGGGCATGTCGCTCCTATCCATATGCACACATTGCATATCATCCAATTCACAATCATAACATTTTCATATCTTGGTTGCATCTACTCTTGATATCTTATTCTACTAACATGTACACTTTATTGTCCATCCTATACAGATACTTACTATGTGAATATATTTTTTATACATACATGCGCGTTTACTTTTTATTTTTGAGTGGATGAAAATTTCGTACATGTACTTACATGTTGTAATAATGCTTATAATTGTACCTTTTACAAGTCCCGCTAAGGCTCCTGGGGGCATCTACTTTCTCACACATTACAGGGGCTATCATTTTATCTTATACTACTTCTTACTATTACCATCAAACTATTTTCCATTGATACATACATGCTTTGACTTAATATTTATCTTTCTAACATGCCAATGGGTCCTTCAAGTATATCATTTTCATTGTAAGACTATATGCCACCATGGTTATCTGATACACTTTTGTTTCCATTGATTTATATTGTATGTTATTGTTTAAGGGATATGCCCTATGTCTTGTTTTCTCATTGTAGTCTTTAGGCCTCTTCAGCTCAAATTGTATTGTGACATTGTGAGTGAAGTCCCATGTTTGAAATCCACTTTTCTTTTTCACTTTGTTTGCACAATTACTTGTTAAATTGTCTTATTGTTCATGCTTGCTACTTTTTAGAATAACACATTTATCTAGCTACTTTTTTTACATGTTCCTTGGTCTCTAGCATGCACATTCCCTACCCCCTATAGGTATCAACATTAGGTCCCCTAATTTGGGATACATTATCATACCAATGTCGCATGCACCCTAAATGGGGGGGGAGGGGGGGGGGGGCATTGGGAAAACAAATCACCCCATACAAAAACTCATAGCTACATCAAAATACAATACAACAAAGAATCAACACAGGTTAAAGTTATAATGGATCTGACTCATACTTGGCGAAACATCACAATATAGATCAATGCCCAAACTCAAACACAAGAGCTTGGACATCTTTGTCCTCCCATGGGAAATAATTTGATGGGGGCACACATAGTCATCTTATCAAATCAACATAGTTCAGAGAAGCCTTCATAGTATTTTTATACTACTAAGCAAACTCCTCCAACAACATTATGCACTCTATCTAATTAAATTGGAACAATTAGTACATTTGAATTAAATCTAGACAGTATGAACAAACTAGGGAAACACTGTCTACAATGGTGCTTATCTAGTGAAATCATGGATGGAGTGTAATGATAGACCACCCAAAAAACTTGCACTTGGAAGGAGATCTTCCAAAAAGTAACACTTGGTGTAAGATCTCCTTTAAAAAAACATTCTACATAGCATTTTCAGGACTTTATTTTGTCCTTTTACACTCTTCTACATCAGGTGCACGTATAATTTCCGTTTAGACACTTTCACAAACTTTTACATACTTATACACATTTACTCTGATTTATCATATATGGGAATTTGAGTACATGTTTTCTCTTATTATTGAAGGTACTTTCTTACAATAAGAAGTAACAAAAAGCACAATAATATTAATAACCTAGTACAATGCATAAACCTCACCCCTAGTGTAACTTTCCTTTACTAGTTTCCATGCTTCATTTTTACACTCATTCCACACTTCACTTGTCCACTCAGAACACATTTTACCACACGCTCTACACGATCATAAGGTATTCATGTCCTATCTACTTTATATTAATGAGTATTCACTCAACAACATAAAGTGGGGTAAAATGTAGAAACAAAAAAACTCACTTGTGTACATTTCTAGGTCCTAAACACATACTAGCATTTATATGATTCCTAAGAAATAAAACTATTGGTTGACAACTATCTTTGGCCTGTTTTAACTTTTTTTCTTATTTTCTATTTGGTCTTACACACCCTACAACCCAGTCATATTTTTATTGATTTATCTTTTATGGCTCCACACACCAACACCTAGCTAGGATAGAAGTGTCTAGACACTCCTATCCCATCTGGGAGCCCCTGATGACTTTTCACCTTACTCACTCCTTTTGGGTTTCTTTTATTATTTGGGAATATTTTTAACTTATGGCTCTACCTCCATATTTTTAATTATGAAATTTAAAAAATGGAATTATATAAATAGATAGCTATGTGTTCAAAATAAAGGACCAAGCAGTAAGATTTACTATCATCACCTAATCTTACATCCAAAAGGAACCTAAACAAGAGTAAAGCATCCATGTACCATCCATTCAAGGGATAAGGGCTGAATCAAATCTACAAACATAACATAAAAAGGGGAATTTCACTCTATTCCATCCACACATTTTACTAAATTACTACATTTACCTACAATGTGCTCAAGTGAAACTTGCATAGGGGCATCCTTGGGAATCATTCTTATACACACACAAGAAGAACATGGATCCTCAAATGTAGTGGAACATTTAATCATTACTCCATTCTTGGGGTGACCTCCAGGGTTTGTGTGACTCCCCATATTTTATCTTTCTTTTTAGGTTTTATGTGGTTTATGGGCTTGTGCAGATGAACCTCTATTTTACATGTTACATGTACCCTCTGCGATAATTGTGTGACTATCAGATGATCAATAGGAAGCTACAACGAAAGTCTTGTTACACTACATGTAGTCAAAGGAACCCAAAAGAGGTCCTTAGCACATTTGTGCCCCTTTCCTATCGTGGACACACATTTTTGGCCTCATTTCTACATTGCAGATTTTTTTTTGGCAATAAAAAACTCTTCCCAACGTGTTCAACACTTTTACCAGTCCATATTAGTTTGAAGTCAAGCATAAATCATCCAATTCCCCTCTCCTTTTTATTTTCTTAGGGTTTCAAATATTACATCTTAGATTGCTTGTGTAATCTCTTTATTTCAACATTTATACATCATTTGGTTCAGTGGTGACTTCGTAATATTTAGATTTAATTCAAATTTTAAAAACTCAAGGAACAATCTATCTTAAACTATATAACTTGGTAGTGTATGGAGGTTGAATTCAACCATGTTGTTACAAATCACATGGTAGATTTGACCTTGCTACTTTATTTTATACCACATAACATTACACTTGAATGTGGTTTAAGAATACAATCTTCTATATATTTAGATATATGTTTTTTCATTTTATTTTTTATATTGCATCTTTGTAAATGATTAAATATTATTCTTATTAAAAATTATATCTCTCTCTTGAATACCTTAAAAGGTAGTTGGTTTAATTGGCTTGGAATGACCTCACATACACCAACATAACAACCTTGTGGTATGATGAGTATTGCATTATGTACCAATGATTTCAAGATGGATCAAGCCTCACACATTTACTCCTCATATTTAATGTGTGTGAATGTGCAATAAGAAATGTGTTACATAGATCCTACAAAGTCATATGAAAAATAGAAATTATCTATGATGGAGTATGTAGCATATGATTATGACCTAAGGAAGACGTGTAAGATATATTTAGTGTTGGTAGCTCTTTCATATCTTTCAAGAAGTTATTTTAAATATTATTACTTCTCTAAGGAATTTTTTAGTGGAGTCTTAGGTAGCCCCAATATTTAGGAGATGAGGATCTTGAAATGGGTGTGGTGATTATGCTTCTGCACATGACACTTATGAAGAAAACAAATCTTTCTCAAATGTCCTTCACCCTAGACGAGTTGGATAATTTTAAACATACTACGCCGACAGATCTAGTACTTCATCCTCATTTAGGACCGCATGTAGGTCGTGTCTTATTCTTTTACTTCATGAAAAATTGCAGCAATTCGTTCTATTATACAATCTATTTGTCCACTCTTGGTTTTGTATTCCTTGTGTGTACCATCCATCCAATTGTTGCATAGTAGAATCATGATTTATTTGAAGGAAGGTTGCCATTGTGAGCTCAAAGACATTTGACAAACTATCAACTCATTAAAGGTATCTTAGTTGTAATATGGGCGCACCTATAACTGTTGAATCCTTGATGCACTTCATTTGGATGCATACAATTGTTCATTAGATTTGTGGTAAAGCCAAGTTCACATTGGCTATGCAAATAAGAAAATTTTATGGATTTTGGACGTTTTACTTAATTTAGTTCTTTTATTTTAAAGTCATTTAGTTTTTTATTACTTGGTAGATTCAATATTTAAGTGGTGAATTCCATGTGTCAAATGTTAATATAAGTTTATCATTTATCATTCAAGTTTGTTTTATTTTTATTTTTTTAATAAATTTGAATTTAATTTTTAATCTCCGTGGTTTTCTTTTTTTATAGTGGTGATTAAATGTTATTATGTCTCTAGGATGAATAATTAAAAGCTATTTTAAAAAGCTATTTACGTAATACGTGAGTTCGCTTTATTAAATTCTAATATCTCTTTTATGTTATAAGTCATTAGTTTTTATGTTAGTCACTTTTTAGGTTTATGGTGTTTAGTTTATTTTAATTTTTAATAGGATTTGTAATGTATTATTTATTTATTTTTAATTTTTTATATTTATTTTATTTGTTAATTGTATTTGTGGTATTTTAAACATTTTAAAGTTTTCATTAACATAATTTTATATTTGTGTGTATTGTCGGTTTTGTTGGATTTTCTCGTTATTGTCAAAGTTTGTCAAAATATATGAGTTAAAAAGTCCAGAAAATTAAACAAAAAATTTCATACGGACGTATTTTCGGTAGCAACCGATGTCCATCAATGTAAATTGAGTCTCATAATACAATCCAGCTAGTTCAGTAGAAAAACTGATGGAGGCAAGAGGTAATGGAGGAAGGAGGTCAATTAGCAACCTCTCGCCAGCTGCAAGCAACGGGGCTGCACAATGAAGTTGTGACATTTTTTAAGTTGTGTGTTTGATTTCCCCTATGTGAAAATAAGAACAGATGGATCATACAAGTTCAAAATTTTAATGTGTGAGCAATTTCTTATATTTTCCCTTGGATGTAATAAGGTAATGCGAGCTGAAAGAGTAGTGTTATATCTAGGTTGTTGGTTGAGCTTATAAAACAATCATTTTTTTTAGGTTGTTGGTAAACCGAGTGTAAAGTCATCTTATTTGTTTGTAATTTTTTGGTAAACTGAGTGTAAAACCATCATGGGTATTTGTCAGTTGCTTGTTAGTCAAGTGTAAAACCATCATTAGAGTTGGGTAGTAGTACAAGATAATGTTTTCCCCATGTTCACACTAAGGGTAGGAATGTTAGGAATAATATATGTTAGTTCTCACATTGGTATGGGTTAGTATATTAATATTTTGTAAATTATTAATAATGAGTTAATATAACTCATATTAATAATATAGTTATTCTGTGTGTGTGAGTGAGTTGTAATAACAACTCATGTAACTATTAGGATGTTAGTGACAAGTATGTGGATCATGGAGAGATGAGTAGGATTCGTGATTGGAGTTGACTCCTCTTTTATAAGAGATCATCATTGTATAAATATCTCTCACTACATGAATACAAATATTTCGAATGCATAAAATTTGCAGATTATAATATCCGTTGCTAATTTCTCACATTATTGTGTAGTTTTTACCATGAGAATGGAATTTGTGTTCTCCCTTCTTCTATTCTTCATATATGTCAAGTTTAAAGCCACATGTTGAAGTATGTATTAATTTTTATTCAATATGATTATAAAAATTAGTAAAAAACATAAAATGAAAATTATCAAACATATACACTGATATTCCTATGTCATTCATAATTTTTTATATTTATAACAAATTTCATAATTGTCAAGAAATAAAAATGGATTCACTGAAGTTTTTTTCATTTTGGTAAAATTCGGTGTATTTATCCTTCTTCATTCCTTTCATGTACTTAAAATCCTTATTTAAAAGTGATTCTCATACTAAATTTTTTATTTGAAAATTAAAATAAGATATGTGTTTACTTACTTGAAATGAACACTCAATTTTCATTCTTTCTTTCCCTATAAATTATTTATTCCTTTCTTCTCTCCTCTCCTCTTAAATAACTCTCTGAAGGAATAATATCCCACCGTTGTTAATTAGTTAGTATAGATATTTTAAATATATATTTTTTTCATCTTCTCTTTCGATAAATACCACACCCCCTCACAATAAAAGGGGACTTTGTCCTATATAATATTCTCAAAGTGTTATCGGTCTGAATAACACCCTTGATAAGGAAACACAATCTGACTCCTCACTTCGGCTGGTACAATGGAAACTCCTCTTATTTACAGTTGACTCAGGTTGAAAAGAACCTACATAGTGGATTGCTTCCCTTAGTAAATCACCTAAACTAATTCTCTGGTAGATTTGAGGATGATAAAATAACACAAATTTAATAAAAGTGAGTAAATAAGGTGATACACCAATGTTTTGGTTCCTATGGCTCCTCAACAACACACTTGATTCTCTACAAAAGACTCGTGAACCTCACTACAACTAGTGTTCCATGAATCTGACACTCATAAAAGGCATTAACACACACTTGAATGACTTGAAAAATATATAAAACCACTTTCTGAAGGTGTTGGGATGTCTTTAGCATGTAAAGGAAAGTAATAATTCACTGAAACAAAATGCAAACATACAGTAACAAACTTCACCAAGCTCCAATTAGAGGAAAAGTAGTCTTTTATTTCTCAATAAGGTGGACAAGTACAAAATTCTTCATCAATTCTACAAAATGACATAAGCCCCCTCTAGAAACTTGTACAAAAAATGTATGTGTACCAAAAGCTAACCCCACTTTCTCCAAAAATAGCACAACCCAACCCATTTTTTAACGCCGCTAATTGGAGACAAATCCAATATTAGCGTACCATAAAAAATAATACAACTTTCTGATAATAAAAGGCAAAAACACGTGGATGAAGGGCTAAACTTAATCGTTAAATGGTTTATTTTTTTCATGGTCTAAGATCGTTTTGACCGAGTCTAACTCCCTCCTTTGAAAAAAAAAAAAGGTAACCTGTACGAACATGTTTGGAGGAATTAAGGTAAAAGTGGCAATTTTGTCTTCTTCTAGTCTTAGTCCATGATGGGTAATGATTTGGCTAATTTTAATTTGGCATCCAAGTATAATTACTATTGGCTTCCTCTTGTTTTTGGTTAGCCTTCATCTTCATTGGTTTATCCCATCTTACCTTTTTGCAAATAATGACTTTGGATTATTATCCCCCTTATCCATGGTTTTTTAAAACATATCTCATGTGGGCATAAGGCAAGAGTAAGTGTTGGGAATCAATCACTAAGCACACTTGAGATGGCATGGACAACACTTTACACGGTTGACTTGGCTGGAATTGTGGCCAAAACCCTAAAAGTTCCTCATTTCTACTTTTTCCCTTTCAGTGGAGTTTCTAGAAACTTCGTTTTGTGGGAGGGAACTGTGTAAAATTTTCCAGGCCGTCATGGATATACTTGTGAGCTCTAGATCGAGCCATTCTGGGTGTGGAAGCTCACTAGTCTAAAATTTGTAACTCATGCTCATCATATTGCCCTTGTTTGCATCTGGGTTTCAGTTTTAGTTTTTTATATACACCTGACACGTGCTCTATTGGAACTCAAAACTGGGATTTACTTCAAAACGAGCTTAGTATTGCCATGTATTTCCTGGACTTGCTACTGTGATGAGTCGTGGATTTGCCTTACTCTATTGATTGTTTCACTCCTTCGAGCTCTAATTGCGAGAGTCTCCTTAACACAGCTTTGTCTCTGTCATGCAACTAGCCTGATTTGTGTTTAAATTTCGGCATTATGCAAGAGGTTGAACCTCAGTTTTCTCATTGACTCAAAAACTTCTGTTTGGGGAAGCTTCTTCTTTGCCATGAATCGGTGAGATTTCATTATCCATCCCTTTTTTTGAGTTGATTGGCTAGGCCATTCTATGGATTGTGTTGGGCCTTCCACTGTTCCACAGCCAAGTCGAGTTTTCATTGTTCTACTTCGTACGATTATGCATCATTTTGATTCATGTAAGCAAGCTGTGTTTCATATTACCCAGCTCGTGGGTTTTCTCTCATGGTTCCGCGTTGTTAGGATTGTGTAACGTTGGCTATTACTCGTGTAGATCTGTGCAATAGTCCCTATTTCCATCAATCACGCAACTCGGGTTGTGTTTTGATACTCAGCCAAATGTTTTACTTTACAAGGCTCTGTTCTATTTTTCGATGGCTCCATTTAGAGGTCAGCTCGCCATTTCTTGATAGCTCGCTATTCGGTATTCAAGTCGTTTGGAACCCTGTACCTATACACATGGCTCGGCCTCTTGAAACCCATTACTCAGCTCGTGGTTTAAACTGGTAAGATTTTGAATCCTTTAGCTCTCTATTTGTTTTAAAATATGGGCTATAATTGAGATACAACCTTGTGTTCATGGGTTTTGTTTATTGTTCAGGTTGATGATTTTTGTCTGAGCTTGGCCTTATTTGATTTATTTGGTTGTGTATAACCAGCTCAATAAATTTTCCATTGCTTTGTTCTATCATCATTCCCGCCACTTTGGCACTCTCATTTTTTATTTGAAGCTCTGTTTTTCATTGGACGTCCATTACCTTTCTTTTGATCCTAGCTCGGGGCTTGACATACCTCGGGGAGGAGTTTTATTAGTAGCTCGAGCATTATATCAACTCCTCCATTCTTTCCAATTAGCTCAGATCTACACATAATTTGGCTGTATGTTTGGTTTATGACTTGGGTTGTACTTAAAACAACAAACTCGCTACTTATTTACTATATAGCTCGTCATGTCCACTGTGGGTCACTCTTCCTTGCTGCTATTGTCAGCTCGTTGAGATGACCTGAGCAACTCCCTTGTCTGCTTTGTAAACTCACCCTTGTTGTGCTCCACTCAGCTCTAAAATTGTAACTATCTTGTTGGTTGTTTTCTTAAACTTGAAACACATCCTCAAATGCATTCCTCTATGATCTTGCTCTTGCTTGAAATTTTATTCAATTTGTCCTCCTATTAATCTGAACCTTGCATTCCCAGAATGACTAGATGTATCTTGGTCCTTAGCATTATGTTCTCTTTCATCCACAACATTAGTTTCAAGCTCTACTTTTCCTGCCTCTAATTTCCTCAACATGTGAAGGAGATGGATTGGTCATGACACCATTGAGAAACTTGGGGATTTGATAAATCGGATGCGATGTTTCACGATGCATATGGATGAGACAATGATGGGGAAAGTATGTAGGAACATCCGATTGATGGGTTCCTCCACCTTGACCTTATTATTCTCTAATGCCTTCAAATGTTTTATTCTTTCCTTGAGAACTTGACACTCTTGTTGCATCTTCTGAAGCTCGCTATCAAACTCATTGTTTGACATGTAACTGCTCTCATAACATGCATAATCTACATAACCTACAACATATCCAAGTTCCTGAACATCATAATGATCATAAGGATAATCATACTGATTAAAATTTTTGGATAATGGGGATGTTCGTCATGATAAAGGTTATAATACTAATCTGGAGGAGGATATTGGTATAAAGGAAGTGGATTTTGATGGTTTAGCTCTTCAAGAAAAGAATTCCACTAAGGAGATGTATTCAAGGTTGCATGACCTTATAAAAGATCAAAAAATAAATAAAAATAGATCTACTGAAAAATGAAAATATAGGCTATTTATAATATAAAACAAACCAAATATGTTTATGAAAATACCTCTAGAAGGATGTAATTTTACCAAGAAAAAATCAAACCTAGAAAAATAATGAAAAATAATAGACCAAGATGTTATGGAACACCTGTTAAAAATAAAATGAATTCATTGTCCCACTGAGCGTGCTAAAAATTGTTATCGGTCTGAAGTACTCCCTTGATGAGGAAATGCAATCTGACTCCTCACTTTGGTCAATACAATGGGAACTCCTATGAGTTGTGGGTGACTCGGGTTGAGGAGAACCTCTAGAGCACGTTGGTTCCCTTAGAAAATCACATAATCTAGTTCTTTGGTAGGGTTGAGGGTGAGAAATTAACACAAACTTAATGAAAGTGAGTAAATAGAGTGATACACAAACGATTTGGAACCTGTGGCTACACAATAACATAGTTGATTGAATGCAAAATACTAAGAAACTTCACTACAACTAATTTTTGATAAATCTTCAACTCATAAAAGGAATTAACACACACTTGAATGACTTGTGAAACTTACAAAAAATATTAATGGAGGTGCATGGAGGTTCTTAGCATGCAAAGGAAAGTAATAATTTACTGAAACAAACTACAAACCTATTGTAACAAACTTCGCCAAGCTTGAACTGGAAGAAAAGTTGTCTCTTATTACTAAATAACGTGCACAAGTAAAAACTTCTACCCAGCTTCATCTGGAATGACATAAGCCTCCTCTAGAAACTTTCACAAGCAAGGTATATGCAACAAAATCTAACACCCATTGCTATGAAAATAGCACAACCCAACCCAGTTTTAAACCCAGCTGATTGGAGACAAATCAAATATTAGCTTATTATGCATAATAATATAATGTTATGATAATAAAAGGAAAAAAACACATGCATAAGGCTCCAAGCTGGGATAAAAATAATCCTTCAATGATCTATTTATGTCATCAACAAATCTCTTGTTGACTGAGTCCAACTCCCTCCTTCACAAAAAAAGGTAACCTATATGGACATGCTTGGAGGAATTAAGGTATAAGTACAAAATTTGTCTTCTTCTAGTCTTTCAACATGTTGGGTGATGATTTGACTAATTTTAACCATGTGTGCAAGTATAATCAATTTTAGCTCCCTTTTACTTTTAGTTAGCCTTTATCTTCATTGGTTCATCCCATCTTACATTTTTTCAAATAATGATGAAAACCCACCACAAAAAATATTACGTTACGCATAGTCACTTTTGAGCGGTGTCTAGTGGAGGGTCCTAAGTCTTTAGGTTGGCGTCAATTCTCCTTGACTCATCCTTAGGACTTGATCTTTCATTGGTTAGGGCTTGTTTCTTTTGATCACTTGTAGAGTTTATATGTTTTTCTTCTCTTTTTATGACCTTCACGATGTATCTTCTATAAGACCTTTGGGAGCCTCAATCCCAGTCTTATTACCTAATCTAATGAAAAAATTACCCCCCCAATGCATGGTTTTTCAAAACATATCTCACATGGGCATAAGTCAATAGTAAGTGTTGGGAATTAATCACTAACAAGAGTTGAGCTGACATGGTTAACACTTTATCATGGTTGAATTGGTTGGAAACAAGGCCACAACCCTAAAATACCCTCATTTGCATTTTTTCTCTTTTAGTGGAATTTCTGGAGTCTTCATTTTGTGGGAAGGAACTATTTTAAATTTTCTAGGCCACCATGGATGCACTTGTGAGATTTGGATTGAGCCATTATGGGTGTGGAAGCTCACTAGTCTAAACTGTATAACGCATGCTCATCATATTGCCCTTGTTGCATGCATCTAGGTTTCTATTATAGTTTTTTAATATTCTTGTCTCTTGCTCTATTCAAACTCAAAATTGGGTTTTTCTTGGAAGCAATCCTTAATATTGACATGTATTTCTTGGAATTCATACTATGATGAGTCGTTGATTTTCCTAAATGGGTCAAACATTTCACTTCTTCGAGATTAATGGTGTGAGTCTCCTCAACACATAAATGTCTCTATCATGCAGTTAGCCTGGTTCGTGTTTGAATTTTTGCATTGTGTAAGGGGTTGAACCTCAGTTTTCTCAATGACTCATCCTCTTGTGTTTGGGGAAGGTTGTTTTTTTCCTTGGCTCGGTGAGATTTCGTTGGCCATCTCTTTGTTTATGTTGAATGGCTCAGCCACTATGTGGATTGAGATAGGGCTTCCACAACCAATTCAAGTTTGCATTGTTCTTATTAGTACAATTTTCCATCGGTTTGCTTCTTGTAGGTGAGTTACCTTACATATTACCCAGATCATGTGTTTTCCGTCATGGGTTGACATTATTAGGTTTGGAGAGCGTTGGTTATTACTCACACACATTTGTGTTCTAGTCGTTATTTCCAAAAATCACCCAACTTGGGTTCTATTTTGATACTCATCCAAAGGTTTTACTTTGCAAGGATCTATTATGTGTTTCAATGGCTTGATTTAAAGCTAATCTTACCATTCCTTAAAAGCTCAATGTTTAGTATTCATCTCACTTGAAAGCCTGTACCTATACACAAGGATTGGTCACTTAAAACCCATTACTCAGCTCATGGTTCAAATAGGTAAGTTTATGAATCCTTTAGCTTTGTCTTTGTTTTAAATATGTGTTATAATATAGATAGAAACTTACATTGCTAGGTTTTTTGTATTGTTCGATTTTATGAGTTTTACGTGAGATCACCTCTTATTTCATTTGTTTGGCCATTTATAGCTGGATCAATAAAAAAATTCCATTTCTTTGTTCTAACATCATTCTCGTTGCTTTGGTGCTCTCACTTGTGATTTGAAGCATTATTTTTCATGGGCCATTCATTAATTTTCCTTTGATTCCATTTCGGGGTTGACATATATCATGTAGTGCCCATTTCCCTTTGACACCCTTTTGTTATTGACTTCAATACTGTCGATTATACTTATGGATATTATTGTAGCCTTTGGATTTAACTTGATGTTAGATGTTAGAGATATTGGACTGTTGTTGATTTCGATTCATATATGATGTGTTTGGATTATTAGAGACATTTTGATATTGATGATGATATTCTATTGACATGGTTATATATATTTCTTATATGCGATATTTTCATCGCACTGAGTAGGCCTTGATAATTGAACTGATGTTGTGATCATTTCAACATGGATGAAATGTAGAATAGAGATGTTGCTAGAAATTGTAAATGATATCATAATTTCCTAGGTGATGATTTCATGCATATATAGATGATTTTGGATTTATACTGCACATTTTATTTTGGGTGTTTTGATGCGGGAGCAAGGCCAAAGGAGGTGTTATGCGTTTTGTAGGTAAATATATTCACAACAAACATTGGGGGGATTGGAGACCAACCACATTGGAATTCTAGGCGAATTCAACAAGGGATCACCATGGCAACCTAAATTTGTGTGTGTGTGTTGAATTATTGTTAGGGGGAAATTATGACAAAGGGGTTATGTGTTGTCTTTTATTTACTTCCTTTATTTTATGTCGTATGTGATTTTTAGGTGTGTAATTTCCTTTTTTTAATTATTTAGAAAATGATGTATTCTTTCCCCTTTATCTTAATGGGTCTAAGTGTTTTAATTAAAAATTTAATTTAATCTTCTCCTAAACTAATTATATATGTGACCAAAAAGAAGATCATTTATTAGGCTAGATGGCCCTTGGATTTTGTTTTGTATATTGAATTCTTGGGATCTTGAGTATTGTACACTCTACCCCTACATGGAAATTCGAATTTGGCCTTAAGGGCCAATTTAGAAGGCTTCTAGGACAAGTTAAACTTATCCCACACCTATTAAATTGCTATGTCAACCCTACCTATGGATTGCGAGGTCAAAATTAGACCCCATTATGTGTTTTGGGAAGATAAAAAGGTAAAATATTTATTGCACTTTCTTTCTTGTAATTAATTTTGTCTGTAGAGGCTATGGGCTTGGTTTGTGTATGTAAGTAACTTGTCGTTCCACTCATCCACCAATTTATGGTGCATTGGGGTTGAGATTTGACTTGTGAGGTGGAGTTGAGGATGAGTAATGTGGCATCCTACATGGAGCCACCTCACCCTCCTCTCTCTCTTTTCTATGTATTGAAGTTCTTTTGCTTGTTTGGTGATTGCTTGATTCTTTTTTGCTCTTGAACTTTCGGGGAGTTAGAGGATTTTTGGAGAGATTGTGGTCTTGGTTGGAGCTTTTTGGTGATTTCTTCGGTTTGAAGAAGCTTGGAGATTGACTATTTTAACAAGCTTTACTATGGAAAGGTAGGAGCTTTACTCTTACTTATTGTATTCCTTTATTTTGTGTTTATGTGCTTGTCTTGTTTTTGAGTGTTTTGGAATGCTTGTTGGGTGCTTGGGTAGATTTCCTAAGTTTGGTTTAGGAAAGGAGTATGGGAAGAATTCATGTAGGGAGGAATTAGAGTTATTTCTTGTTTTGGAGGGAGTTTGGGTTGGGTGGCCAACCTTAGACAAGGAATGCTTTCATTTCTTACTTATTCTTGTATGAGGGAGGTATAAGGGAATGAGGGAGGTATTAGAGCATTTAATTTGAGAGGCATAAGAGGTACTTGAGGGAGGCGTAATATTATGTAGGGGATTTGAGATATGCATTAGACGTTTTAAGGTGGGTACCCATTTCCCATTAGGTGGAATTAGTGGCCTTCCCATAGATTCTTTCTCCTTTGGCTTTCATTTTTAAGCCTTGTTTATTTCGGTTTTCTTTCCTTCTTGTGTTGTAGTTGAGTTGAATGTGCTTGGAATGGTTGTGAAATATTTGGTGTTGTGTTCTGTAAGCTTTTTTTTGCCATGTGTTGGATTCAACTCTCATTATAATGTGGTTGGGGCTCAGGGGTCAATTAGGATGATGGCTTCTCCTCCTCATTGGATATTTTGGCTAGGTGGAGAGTGTTGCCTCTCCGCCCATTTTGTTGTGTATCAAGCAAATAATGAATGATCTCTCTTGTTGGTGTTGTGAATCTTGTAGCTTTATGTAAATCCTTCTTGTAATAAAACTTCCATAGTGTTATTCCCACTTAGAGTGGAGGAACTTGTAATATTGTATTCAATTTTTAGCTAACATTCTTGTATGATTTTCCACTTCAAGTGGAGGAAGTTGTATTGATATTTTGAAGGAAAGTTGAATTCAAATATTTGTTCTTAAAGTTGTATTATATGTTGAAAGAAACGAAAAAAAGATTTGTGTTGTAAAGTTAGTCTTGTGAAATAGAAAAGAAAGTTATTGTCTTTAGTTGAAGTTTTATTTGTTTGTGAGAAAAGAAGTCCTTGGTTTTAAAAATAAATTATCTATACTCAATGGGAAAAGAAAGTTTACTTTCATTGTGAAATTGCTTTATGGTAAAAGAGAAAAAGAAAATATAGAAATTGTAAGATGTTAAAAATGTGTACATAGTAAATTTGAATAAATAAGAAAGTTGATTTTAGATATTTTAAATATATATGTTGTAGTGAAAAATGGAAGGAGGAAACAAATTTGAAGTGTATGGTTATTTTGATATGATTCATGTTGTAGTAAGTAAAAAAAAATAACAATGTAGAAGTACATATAAATCTTTTATTTTACTCTTGGAATTCAAAGAAAACTAGTTGAACAAAAAGGAATAGATCTTGTTGTTGTTATTGCTTCTATTGGTTTTGAAAATGTTTTAAAATGAGTAGTTTAAACTAAGGAATGAACAAATGGAACGAAATCCCAAAATTGGAAACTTTAGGTGCATAAAATCAGGTTCAGAATGTAATATTAAACACATTAGTGACTTTTGTTTCTATGAAAAATATCAAATTTTAGGTTCTATTTTTAAGAAACAGGAACGTTGCCCTATGCAGAGCAGTGGTCTTGTAACCACTGCTTAGGCAAGGTGAAGGTTCATGGGTTGTCACCCAGGTACAGCAGCGGTCCCTAGACCTCCGACTTGCTCTGGGTGGTGGTTCTGTCACTTATAGCAGAACTTCTCAGATCCATGCCTGTGCAACTAGTATATATTAATTTTTAAGTTGTAAATGTAACTAAGAAACGACCAACAAGCAAATAATGCTGAAATCTTATTGTATAAAACAATTAAACCTACAAATGGTTATTAAACACATCTTTTCTCAATTATATTCATGGGGGTAGGGTTTTCCCCAAATAGAAAACCTAAAATACAAATAGTCTTGAAATAAAACTAGATTGGTAAAGGAAACCCTTTTCAATCCTTGAATGAGAGAAATCACAACAATAAAAATTCAATCTAATATAATCTAAGCCTGATCTCCTTATAGACTCCTCCATAGTTATTCCTCTCTTGCTCCCATGGCTTCCTTCTCTACAACTTGCAATTTTAACAAAAGAAAATAGACCAAATGAGGAGAATAGGGTAAGAAGAGGTTTTAATAAGAGTGCTTAAGGATTTTTAGGTTTAGTTTTGAACCCTAGGATATAGTGGTCAAGATTTATTTTATTTTTTTGGTAGGAATATATATTTTATAGATGTTTAAATTAACCCTTAAGGGTATGTGTAGATGGGTGAATGGGGCCATTTAATTTCCTTGCGGTGCAAAGTCTTTATTAGTTCTTAGTATGTTTTAGGAATTTAATAAAAGGAATTTAAGCTATCAAGAAAATGAAACTAAAATAATTAAGATTGAACATTAACTAAATAAGAGAAAACATTTAACGAAGTAAATTAAATTAGAGTACCTTACAAAGTAACTTGTAATTAATCAACCTTAGAGGTAAAGTAATTTTAATATTTTAATCATTTAACTAGACTTGGCCTATCAATCCTAAATTTGAGTTTAGTGGTGTAAGTTAATTTAATTTTACAACCATACCTATGGTATGGGGAATTAATTTTATACTTATTTGTGTATTTTGGTGTGTAAAAGTAAAAATGATTGCACTTTCCTACTTGCCCACACTTAATTTTTCCTTGGTAGGCTTGGTGTGCAAGTTTGAGTGTCATGTGGGCTTGTCATAAGTCTTACATGTTCATTTATTGTCTTGGGAATATTGTTTAACTTATGTGTTGGAATGGAGGAATGATGAAGTGGCATTCTACATGGAGCCACCCCATCATCCCTTAGATTCCATTTCTATTTATTGATGGTTTTGGGTTACTTGTTCATTTTCTTTCTTTTGCACTTTTGGGAATTGGGAACTTGTTGGAGTTGCTTCTAGAGTTGGCTTGAAGTATTCAAAAAAATATTGTGAAGTGAAGACTCTTGGAATATTGATGGAGGGGTAGGATCTCCACCTTTGTTATTTTCTTATTTATGTTTGTAGATGTGAAAATTGTGCATGTTAAATATTATATGAGTGTTGTGAATGTGATTTTGTGTAGTTGGGTAGTGTGCCTTAAGAAAGGCGTGGGAGATAGAAGTATGGGGCCATTGGGGAGGGAAATTGGAGATGTGAGGCATGTATTTTTGAGGGAATGTGATTTGGAGTTTCACCTATGGGGAGTGAAAAGGAAATCATGGTCATATTTTTGCATACTTGAAAAGGGAGAGATGAGGATGTTTTGTGGTTGGTATTGTGCACATAGAGGCTTTGGATGAAATTCCTACTTCACTTTGGAGGAAAAAGGAGGTAGTTACCATATTCCTTGCTCCTTTTTTGTTTGATATCAATCCTATTTGTTTTTTGAGAAAGTTGAATTATTTTTTAGTATGTCCATTTACATGTGTTGAATGTTTTTTGATTGGATGTTTTTGTGGAAGACATGCGTATAAAAAGTTGTCAAATGTTTCTCAATATACCTCATTGTTAAATGATTGGGGCTCGGGGTCAATAAGGGGATGGCTTCTCCTCTTATTGCATTAAAGGTGGGGCAGAGAACGTTGCCTATTCCCCCTTTTCTTTTTATTGTGATCCATGTTTTTGAAAGATTGAAAAGTACAAGTTTGAACCTACAAAATTGGGGAGAAGAAAAGAAAAGAAGACTTGTATTTGACCTTGTTGAAAATCTCTATGTTGTATTGATCATATTATTATTACCACTTTGAGTGGAAGTTTGTAACATTGTATGTTTGAAGGAAAGTTGTAATATTTCTTGTATTCCAAGTTGAGATGATTTAGTGAATGTAAAAATATCTCTTAGTTTATTACCTTGTTGGAAAGGATTAGTATTAGTGAAAGAAAAGGATTTGAATTCATTGCAGTGTAAAATAATGATTCGGAAAATTGGTAGTTTTCATAGTTGTATTATAATGTTAAAGTTAAAGGAAAGATTACGTGTATAGTTTCTTGGAATGAAACTCTCCTAAACCTGTATGCATTTAAATTTGAAATATATATACATGTATATTTGGAAAATAAAAAAGATGTATTGAAAGGGAATGTGTTGAATTCTTATTATTTTTTGTTGGAAAAATTGAATATATGAAAGAGAATGAATTGTACTAATGTTATACTTAATTTTAGATTTTATTGCAAAGGGAAGAATAAAGATTGAGTTGATTTTATGTAATTGGAATTAGGAAAATAGATACTCTATCAATATAGAAACAAATGAATGGAAGACATCCTCATTAAAATTAATATTGCATTAAAAAAATTCAACTTAAGAAATATTGTATTGTTGAAGGTTTTGTTTTCGGAGAACATAACCGCTGCCTTGTGCTGAGTGGTGGTTTCAAGTCCATCACCTAACATAGAGCAACGATTGATGAACTTCCCCCAAGAAGGATGGTAGTCATAGGACTACTGGCTTGGGTAGTGCGGTGGATTCACCACTTTTAGTGAAAAAATAAAATCTGTCCGTGAGAAAAGCCGAGTTTCAAAATTAAATAAAATGTAAGCTTAAAACTACAAGGAACCTTCTAGAAACTAGGAATCAACTAAATTTAAAATTTCAAGCCTTCCAAACTCTTTTATGACACCCAAATGTTTAAAACTTATAGATTTAAAAGGAATAGGGTTTCCCTAATAGTTGAACTCAAAACAAGAAAATGATTTTATTAAATAATAAAATAGATCCATTGTAAGATCTCTACATTTAACAAATGAGAAACATTACAATGGAAAATATTTACAACTAATATCAAGAGAAATTTTTCCATGGTTTCTCTCCTTGCTATCATGGCTCCTCCTCCTTCTCCTCTTCCAAAACCTGTAAACAAGAAAAGAGAAAATGAGGTTGTTTGGGGAAAATAGAAATTAAACAGGAGAACCATAAGGAAATTTAGGGCAACCTAAATCTAAGGGCTAAGATAGATTTAATCCAATGGCCCAAATTAAACTCTACCTCACTTAAGTGGGAAGGCATTTTATGGGAATGTAACTTTAAATAAAAAGAAAGAACATGGGTAATGGGATGAATGGGGACACTTAGTGGCTACATAAAACAATTAACCTTTGAGTTAGAAAATAATGTAATCTTAGGTGCTTGACAACTAATTTAACTAATGGAACTTAGTTGATGCTTTAAAATGTAAATATATCTTAGGAAGTAAATTATAATATTTAATTATATTGTTCACAAACTTGTGTAGAGATCCTCTAATCGAGAAATTTATTAAGTGTGAAAATGCCTAACCGTGCAAACACTTTTTTTAAAAAGTAAATTATTACCGTAAACTTGACTATTAATTTATTAGTTCTCTTTGTTTTGAGAATAAAAAATTATGGGCGTTACAGTACTCCACTCATCTCAGCCATTGCAATTTTCTTGTTGGATATTTTATGAAACTTAAAACAAATCCTGAAATGCATTCCTCTATGAACTTTCTCTTACTTAAAATTTCATTCATTTCTTGCTTCTAATAATTTGCACTATGTTCTTATCTCGATTTATTCATCTAAAATAGTTGCATTACCTTTACTATACATTCCATTCCTAGAACCACTAGACGCGTCTTGCTCCTTTTCATTATGTTGGATTTTATCAACAAGAATAGTATCATGATCTACCTTTCTTTCCACTAATTTCCTCAACATGTCTATCAAATGAAATTTTTTATGTTGGAGAATCTCCAATTGGTTTTTCAACTCAGAAAATTTAGAAAGCATAATATGCTCACAATCCTTAATTTCTTCTTTATTCAACCCTTCCTTCGACAATCAATCTCTAATTTTATCTTTAGAAATAGGAATATATTTGATTGATAGAAAAATATTTCTTTTCTAGATATGAGGAAAAGGTCTATAGAAGCCATCAATTCCTCAATCCATGCATCTTTGGCTTCCTGTTAAGTAATGGTATAAATCCTTATGAAGACCTATAACACTATCTCTTCTTGGAAATGTAGTTTGTTAAGCAAAATTTTTTATCATTAGTACAAAACTTGTAACTCTCAAACTTGTTTTTATTGTAAATTTATCTTTGAAGATATGTATTTTAGAATAATCTACATTGTGGAGCTTAATAATTCAAAATGATCCTTTCTAAGAACTATATACTAATATGTAATGTGTTGTTCTTGAGGATGAAAACATGCTTTTATAAACCTACATTTCATTATTTTGTAATATTTTTAATCTCAAACTGCTACAATGATTACATAAAATTTGTCTAGTACTTTTAGATTTGACATTTGATAGTTTATCATTGATGTTCTTCTTTTCATGATTATTTTGATGAATATTTTTAGAAATTCTTTTACCTCCAAAAATGTAGGTTCTTGTTCATGCATTAAATTGTTTCATGCTATGATGTGATCTTATTCATGATCTGCACTTCAAACCTTTTCAATTTTAAATACCTTGAATGAAATGTTCTTCAATTTCTGCAACTTTCTCCTAGGATGCATATGCATTAGAAGTTGAAAATAAAATGGATTGAAGGTGATCATCAGCTATAATACGATTCTCTTTACTATTTTTCAAGTATAGAGCAACAGTGGATGAAGATGGAGTAACATTTGAACGAGAGGGGATCCAGTCATCACGAAAATATGTGTCCCTTCTCTCTTTTTATTTTCAATTTTTAATTTATATGCATCATTTTATTTCTATTTATGTCTAACGGATTCTGTGTGAAAGAAAACTTTACAATATGTTTATGAATATAAACAATTTTTGCATGTAATGATCATTGTAATGGCGCTTTCTTTCTTTTTTATTTTCAGTTGCATAAAATGAACTTATAAAACTACATATAATCCCAACTAATTAACATCATATTTCTTGTACCTTTTCTATTGGATTGAACTAAAACTGAATGAATGATCCCTTGAATTTGCAACATGACTTGTTTCTTCAGTGTGCTCTCTGTTATACATAAGTCATTTCCTGTTCTTCTCAAGACCCTATAGTAGTCATGAGTGGTTTCTGCATGATTTTGGCAAAGAAGATAACTAGAAAGATATCCTGTGTGGAGAATAAAAAAATCTGAATAGAAATCCAAGATTCTTACTAACTTTATGTTTTCCCAATTTGGAATTAAACCTAATGACTTGAAATATTTTAAATCCCCCTCCATATGGCGACCAAAAATGATCAACACAAACTACCATAATTTTACATAAAACAACATATTTATCCATCAAAATAAAATTGCATCATGAATTTAAGAGTATGTTTCTTCCATTGAGTACAAAATATTTTTAAAATGTAATTCTGAGAAATTTGCTTTGCATTATCATGTATAGAAATTATAAAATTAGTAGTAGTATTGGTGCAATATTTTGATGTCTTTTACTATGATACTATAAGAAGTATAATAATTTTTACCTTTTGAATGATGTTATTACATCAATTTGATGCCTTTGTGTGTGTGTGTGTGTGTGTGTGTGTGTGTGTGTGTGTGTGTGTGTGTGTGTGTGTGTGTGTGTGTGTGTGTGTGTGTGTGTGTGTGTGTGTGTGTGTGTGTGTGTGTGTGTGTGTGTGTGTGTGTGTGTGTGTGTGTGTGTGTGTGTGTGTGTGTGTGTGTGTGTGTGTGTGTGTGTGTGTGTGTGTGTGTGTGTTGGCATAGTTTTACATAGCAAAAATTAGATGTTATTAGGCTTGTGTATTTTATTGTATCCCATTATTCTCTATCTGTTTGTAATGATCCTTCAATTATGGGGAATATTGTTATATTCCTTTCCTATATATATGTACATACTTTTGATAAATAAAAGGGTGAGAAATATCTAATCTCTATTTCTTCTTCACTTCTTGCTCCTCTCAATCAGGTATTAGAGCAACGTTCCATGGATGCAAAGTTTAAATGAAGAGACCAACATTTCTTGTACATTGATCAAAGTGATTTGGCATTCATTTTCTCAAACATAGACCTGGGAAGCATAACTCTTATTTGCTATGAAGGTTCAAATTAATGTCTAAATCCTTGGACGTGGGATTGATATTTGTTGAGGCATTTTCTACCAAACCTGCACGTTTGGAATTTACAGTGACTTGTTTTTATTTTATTTTATTTTATTCTCTGCCAAGAAAATGTGGTCTTAAACTTTTACTCCTGCATGGCAATTAGAAACAAAATTACTTGCTAGTGGGACATTTTCTTTAGACGTGCAGCCAATCTCTTTTTTTTGGTGAATGAGCCAAGGTTATAAATCTATTCCTGCTTGCTACGTAGAAGAGGCTATGAATTTGGTGGTGCGTTAGAAAACTAGAAGACATTATTTCTTTTTGTGTGGACTGGGTTATGTGTCTCCAGAAATCAACTTGGAGACTTCTAGAAACATTCTTGTGACATGCAAAGAGAGAATTTCCACATGGAATCTTTAATCTTCAATATGTGTTCAATGATTCCCCGTGAGGAATAAAACACCTACGTGGAAAATTATATGAATGGTATATTTTCAAGAAAGTGTTTGTTGTTGTGTGGTATTTGACTTATCACTGGCAGAGAAATTTGACTGCTCCTCAACAATTTGGAGATCCTCTTGTTGTTATGTGAGGTCTGGAGTGTAAAAGAAGGAGCCTCAACCAAGCCAAAGTTGAGTCCCAAAGACCAATGCCGAATGTCAAGCATGAATGAAACAATCAGGACTATTGAAAGACATAAAAATGACTCGCAAACCATAGAACACCGTCTAGAAGCTCTAGAAATCTATAAGTTCTATTTTTCATTATTTAATGAGCTTCACAACACTGAAAACCTTGTATTCAATGAGCTGGTTTGAAGAGAACTTCTGTAGTATTTTCTTTTCAATGTCAGCTATCAAGGGAAAAGAGTTCAAGAACATCTAGAAGCCTATTACAAAGCAGACTATGAAGAAAAAGAAGAACACCCTAATAAGCATCGTCGTCTCTCAACATGAGAATATTGAGAACATCTCAGAGGCCAATTCTCTAAACAATGAATGAAGACTTTTAATAATTCTTTGAAATTAATAATAATAAAAAAAAATATTATAATGTGTGCACCAAAATCGCTTCTATCCAATTCTCAATTACTTAAAGGGCCAAATTATGCATTTTGGAAAAAAAAATGAAGACTATCCTTAAGTTTGAAGGATTATGGGACATTATCATATGATCCGTGACAATTCCTACTTCCACCTATGAACTCATGAAATATGAGATGGATAGTGCTAAAGTAATTATGTTGATTACATTGAGTATCACCAATGATGTGCAACCACATGTTCAAGATGTAGAGAAACCGCAGGAAGCATGGGATAAGTTAGCAACCATATTTGAAGTGAACAATTAGACTAAGATACTACATCTTCAATCAAAATTGTACACCCTATTTATGGGGTCTGCAATGCCCACTCCTCTTCAACACTGAATGAATCGTGTTATCAATTTCAAACTGATTATAATCTTAAACCTTGTTGTTGTATTTTAGATAGCATAATAATAAGATTTGCGGGACGTCATGATTACTATTGAAAATTTCTACACTCATACAAAAATGGGTAACTGGAAACTTCATTACAATGGATGGCATTTGCGAAGTGAACCTAAGCTAGGGGAGATTGTTTCAGTTTAATATTTGTTCCGTTGGATTAATTAATGACTACATGTAATTTGCAGCTATGTGTGATGTTACAAAACATAACAAATCACATAGACTGCAATTTCATGTTTGTATCCAACAAAAGAACACAAAGGCCTTGAAGGATAGATGTCTTATCTTGATGAAGACAAAAAATAGAGAATAGATGAAGTATTAAGTTTTGGAACAATAACCAAGGTTACATATTGCAGCAATCAAAGTTCATTACTAAGGTTACAGGTATTTTAAATTTATTTCCTTCATGATTAAGTACATTCAATTGTGTTATTGAGTTTTTTAATTCATTCTACAATCCATATACAAAGCTAAAATGCAGAAGGAATTACACAACTTAGTTTCTGAATTTAATGTTTTATTCATAAGGAATTTTAAATGTTTTCCACACAAGCCATCGAATGTGACTCAAGTAAACATCATAACTACTGAAATAGAAGGTGCATGAGTATGAAAATAAAAGCAAAAGTATATGAAGTAATCCATCATTTCCTTATTTCTTTTGTCCTATTGATCCATCTTCGCTCCAAATTTTTCTCCATCTTCATCCTTGCTATTCAACACTGGATTGTACCTGAAAGACAAATAGAGAGGATACTGTCAGTCATAAGCTCAGGATTAAATCATGTTCTTGTAGTAAGTCTATCTTTGTGTAAATTAATCTCCTGATATCAGGCGGTATGATTACAGAAAAGATAAACACATAACAGACAAGCAACAATATTCTACATCAATACATATGATTCTCACAATCATTCTAGAGAGAAAATATAAAAAGGAAAAACTATGGAACATAAGAGAGCCCAAAAATCCTAATTTATTCTAACTTTTTTCTAATGTGTATGTATATATTTCAACAAAGGAATAAATTAATCATGTCAAGGAAGGAAAGAAAGGAAGCTTCAGTATAAAAAAGAAATGAACAAGAGATATGGAAGGTTTTTAGATATAATGCATGCTGAAAGGGAACATATTTTCAGGATAGCAAAATTATACATAAAGGAAGCTATGTCATTCATCAAATGCAGAATTAATTGAAGGTCTAGAACTTGAAACAGTGATGTTCAGGAGAGATTACATCACCAGTACCATACCTTATCAAACAATTTAAAAATAATGGAAAAGGAAATCTGATAAAAAATTGACAACGCTTCACCATGTAAAATGGACATTTTACATCTTTCCATAATGATATTTCACAACTAATACATGCTTGAAATCTATAACAAAAGATAAACTACTGTATTGATCAAATAGTAATCTAAATAAGGAGAAGTATTATAGAAGTTCAACTTAGATTGAACAAAGAATAATGTAGCATGTTTATATTTACAAGAGCATAAAGGAGAGTTACAACTATTTTCAATTTGTAGAACTTATTAAGTAAAGCTTCGCAAGTGTCACAGAATATTCAGATTTCACTATTCATTATAGGAACTTATTTTTCATTCCAGGCCAAATTAAGGGAATATGCTTGATTTAGTATAGAAAAGAAATGACCAAGAGAAATATGAATATTGAATAATCCACATAGTGTTACAGTAGAAAATTTTTCAGGAAATAGTACCATTATCAATGAGATTTCAATTAATAGGCCATTTCCGTAAGATAAAGCTTCAAAGTAAAACCAGTTTAGAAACAAAAGCATTTCCCTTGAAAATAGTGTTATAGAAAAGCAAGATATTTCCTTATTTTGAGAATAACCTCATATGATCTACATCAAGGACCAACGTCCATTGAAGTATAATTTCTGAGTTACAATTCCTCAAACCAGATATAAGTAGAGTTTGTAAAGAATGAAGAAAAGTATGCACGATACAGATATGTGTCAAACAAAGCTCATATCACTATGGATGCCATCCTAGATTATTGAACAAGAAAAAAATAATCAAGCAAACCCATCTTAGGTATTAACTGAAATATCATCAAAATATAGTCAAGGAAAGAATACGAAGGAACAAAGTATGTGAAAGAGTTGACGAATCATATAAGAAACTATGCACCATGATGAAGTTACACTCTAGTTGAATCATAATGGCTCCAATGTAATCATAAGGAAGAATCGATCAACAATTGAATAGCTTGCATAACAGAACAAATCTTGCACATGTAGAGAAAGACAGTGGAGTGTCTTACAATGCTCATAAATGTCAAATGAAGGGATACATATAGGGTTCTAAGTAACCCTAGTGCATGAATCATAAGAAAACCCTAAACCTAACCCATGTGAGATGACCCTCCAAATGTGAGTGGAGGACACATAGGATAACTCACACCAACACCTCCCCTTCATCGAACCTAGGGTAGCGGCTATGATGAGATAGACAGAAAGAGAAGACACTCCTAAACAACTAAGAAAGATTTTTCAATGGGGCCCGACAACTAAAGGCCTGATAATGTGCCCATATACAAACAACATCTTCCTAGAAGAAGAAGAAAAAATAAGGACTAAATAGCCCGAAGAAGATGAGTAGCTATAGAATACCTCACCCTAAGAAGAGACCGTAAGTGAAGAAACTTCATCTCAGTGAAGGGCTTGGTAAATAAATCTACAATTTGATCAGTTGTATGGATGTACTGAATGTCGATGATACCGTCATGAATAAGCTCTCGTATTAAGTGCATATGGATCTCAATGTGCTTCATCCGCTGATGCTAAATTGGATTTTTGCAAATAGAGATAGTTCTTGTGTTATCAAAGTAGATAATGATAGGTCGCCGAAGGTGGATGCCAAACTCTATCAAAATACCCTATAGCCAAATAGCTTTTGTGGCAATGTTAACTACTCCTCTGTATTCTAGCTTTATAGATGATATCGCAATTGCATTCTGCTTCTTGTTGGACCAACTAATAGGACCCAAACCAAGAGAGAAACTATAGCTAGAAGTAGATTTCTAATAATCTAAGTCACCGGCCCAATCAGAATCTGTGAACCAAATCAATTCAATATCCACCCCTCCATTATAGTGAATTCCATTAGTATAGGTGCCACAAACATAATGAAGGATCCATTTAGTTACTTTCCAATGTAGCTCATGTGGCTCCTGCATGAATCTAGACACGATCCCAATATCATACAATAAATCTGGTCAAGTCTGAGTCAAGTAAATCAAGCTTCCTACCAACTATTGATAAAGGGTACCATCAACCAAGGGAGTAGAGCAATCAGAAACCAACTTAACCACAGAAAGAAAAGGAGTAGAAGAATACTTGTAGACATTTGAAAATGACCAAGCAAGTCAAGAGCATACTTAGGTTGTGAAATAAAAATTCCTAAGTCAGATTGTTAAATTTGGATCCCAAGAAAGTAATGAAGCAGACCTAAGTCAGTCATGGAAACCCTGTTAGCCAAGGCAGTCTTCACAGAATCAATGATAGAGGAAGATCTGTCAGTGACTAACAAGTCATCAACATAGATAAAAATAATGAGTATGGATTCATCTTGCCATAGAATATAAACGTTTGGATTAGAGTGACACCTAGTAAACCCTGATGTAAATAAAAATGAGTCCATCTCGGCATACCAAACTCGAGAGGCTTGTTTAAGGCCATAAAGATGCTTCTTTAAATTACAAATGAGGGAGGGATCATGGACATAACGTGAAGGTTGTTCCATGTATATCTCTTCCTCTAGGTTACCATGAAGGAAGGAACTCTTAACATCCATTTGATGGAATTTCCATCTTTTTGCTGCGGTAATGGCTAGGGTTAGTCGAATTGAAGTCATCTTCGCAACCGGAGAAAAGTTTTTAACCCCAGGTATCTAAGAGAAACCCTTATCTACTAATCATGATCTAAATGTTTTGACATCTCCATATACTCCATACTTTGTTTGGAACACCCACTTACACTTAATGATTTTTCTTCCTTTCGGAACAGGGGTGAGATCCCAAGTATCATTCTTCATGAGAGAGGAATACTCCTCATCCATGGAAGAATCCCACTCAGGAATACCAAAATCCTCTTAGAAAGACTATGGATCAGAAGCAGAGGTGAAGAAAGAGTGGGGTCCAATGAAATCTGAGTGATTACATCTCATATCTGAAGTATCTCCAACTAAATCTCCAAAACTTTGTAAATTTTTCCTAGCCCAAAGAGGACCAGGAGGATCAGGCTCAGAGTCAGAAGATTCTTCACTTGAGTGGGAAGGGACATAGTCCTCATCATCACTATTGTTAGAATCAAAAGACTCGGAGGTCTGATGGTCAAGAGGATAAGGAATAGGAGCATTCTCAACATCATCATCATTTGATGAGTCAGAATCCAGATCAGCGAGTTGAAGAAACTCAATAGGTAGAGAAGTAGAAATCGAATAAAACTCATCGAACTTGGCACTTATCTCAATACAAATCTCATGAGAAGTAGGATTCAACAATTGATATCCCTTCACACGATCAGGATACCCTACAAAGATACAAGGTTTCAATTGTGTTTCTAATACCTTACATTTATTTTTGGGAATCCGATCCATAGCCTTATATCTGAAGACTCGAAAGTGCTCAACATCAGGCTTGCATCCAAACCAGGATTCAAAGGGTGTCATCCCTCTTACTACCTTGTGTGGAACACGGTTCTGATTGTAATTAGCACAATTCACTGCTTCAAGCCCCACTACTGTGGAGGAAGAGACTTCGAGTGAATCATACAAGTGGTCATGTATTTAAGAGTACGGTTATTTCTTTCTACTACTCCATTCTGCAAAGGGTTGTATGCAACTGTATGTTGCATGGAGATCCCTTCAAAAGTATAGAAATCCATGAACCTTTTGTTTACATTTTCACCTCCATTGTTAGTTCGAAGAACCTTGATAGACCATTGCACTTGTTTCTTAGCAAGAGCCTTCAAGTCCTCAAAATGTTCAAAGAATTAAAACTTAAGCTTAAGAAAATATACCCAAGTATATCATGAATAGTCATCAATGAAGGTCAACACATAAAGAAATCTAGTAAACGAAGGAGACGAAAATGGACCAGAAATGTCACTGTCAACAAGATCCAAAGGACGAGTAGCTTTCCAGGATTTTCCCTTGTCAAATTTATTTTTAGGAATCTTTCCAAGGGTACAACCCTCACAAATACCTTTAGAAAACTTGATGTGGGGTAACCCGTTGACCATTTTGTTTTGGCTCAATTCTTCAAGGTAGCGATAATTTAGATGTCCAAATCACTCATGCCATAACTTACTAACCTCATTTTCATGAGTGAGCAAGGTAGTGGGCGTAGAATCAGAAGTAAAGTGAGAAAAAGTATACAACTGTGAACGGTGATCCACCTTTCCCTCAGCCACTGTAGTGTCATCGTTAAGCTCACGAATAATCACTAAGTTAGGACCAAATTCCACTCGCATTCCTTCACCAAGGTGAGTAATTTTGTAAACCGATAGGATATTTGTAGAGAGATTAGGAATGCACAACACTTGGTTGAATGTTTCCCCATCCTTATCTACCGATCCACTACCATAAACTGACATTGTTGTGTCATTACCCATCGTTATTTGGGACATTCCACAAGGCTTGATGTTGGAGAACTCAACACGTAAAGAACCCATGTGGTGCAAGGTACCAGAATCTATAATCCACTTCGATGAAGGAGTAACTCTACCTACAAGGGCCTTTCCTTTCTTCTTATTAAATTTAGAACCTTTTGCAGTGGAAGACTCAGCCTTCGGAGCATTTTGTTTGATAGACTCAGGAACACCAATTTTATTTTTCTCAAGTAATTGAGTAATGTGATCAATTTTTTTTCTCATACACGTATGCTCTTTATGACTAGGATTCTTGCAATAGGAACAAAAATACCTCTCTTTCGATGCTCTAGGATCAGAATTCAAAGATTTCGTGTCAATTTTAGTTTTGGTATTGGTTTCCTTCTTAGGTTGATCCTTTTTTTTCTTTCTTCTTTTTCAGTATTCTTTTCCTTACTAATACTTACTACAAGCACATGTGACTTGGACTTAAGAGACTCCATTTTAATGAGTTTATCTTGTTCTCAAATGAGTTGGGCCAAAAAACAGTCAAAGGAGTGCATATTCCAATCCTTGCCCAAGGAATCTTTTGTAGCGTAAAAATTTGACACAAAGATAGAATATTCAGGACCTAACTTAGAGAGAATCAACAAGATCAGTTGAGAATCTTTCTTCTCTACTTGAAATTCCTTTAACAACGATCTAGTGTGGACAAACTTCGAGAAGAATGCTTGTAGGTTTTCACAATGACTAGGATTTAACCCTAGTAGTTCATTTTCCAACTCATGCACTCTCATGTCATCATGTTGTCCAAACATTTCATCTCACATTGTCCACACAAACTTAGGTGTTTCAGATGACTCAATGTGGAAGAGAAAGTTAGGAGAAACAGACATGCAAAGAAGACCTAAAGCTTTATCACTTATATTTTTCGTATTCGTCATCTAGTTTAGTCTCAGTTCCCATGGTGATGTGGAATAACCCTTTACCCCTTAGTTTCATAATTATTTTCGATCTCCATTTGAAAAATTTGAACGACGTAAGAAAAAGAATTGAAAGTGCATCCATAGTGAATAGAGTGAGATGAAATGTAAAATGAAACACAACCACCTAGGACAATATAATAACACCCCTCCTTTTGGCACTTTATAGTTTATTGCGTTGAATACAATCAGATCCGAGCGTGCGTCTGGAAACACTTGGTAACTCACCTTGTAATCAACGTAATAACATGCAAGATAAGAGACCAAAATTGTGTTTTGGGAAGGGCAAAAAAGTGACACCGTACACAGGCATAATTTCTAAAAACTAGGAAGAAGGTGAAATTAGATCTTGGTTATGACAAAAAACATCTCACTTCACAAATGATACCCCTTTGCTGCAAATTGTGGTTGATGCACTCACTAGTCGTAAGCAATAATAAGGGTAATTTACAATGTTTATATGAACTCAGGATGAGTTCTGATGATCTCAGAACGTCGGAAGGGCACACGGAAGTCAAGAAGTGCTAAGAGTGTCTCTGCACACATGAGCACATGATTAGTTTAAAAAATTGATAATAACGCGTTAAAATTTTTACCATTTGGAAACGTATGATTTTGCTAATTTTAGAGCTATTTTGACCAAAAAAAATGATAAAGAACGTTAATTTTAAAAGAATATTTTAATTAGGTTATCTAATCGTAAAGGAAGAGATTATAATTAATTTTAAAACATAGATGTAATTATAATTAAATCTAATTAATTACGAATAGAAACTAATTAAGATAATGAAATCCTAATTGATTAAGATGTAAAAATAATAATACTAAACGTAAATGAAGTTTAATTCATAAATTAATAAAACTAGATTTAATTAAATTAAATCTAAGTAATTTCAAACAATAAAAGCTAATTAAGATTTAATTAGATCCTAATTAATTATTTTAAATACTTTCCATTTTGTTTAAAGAAGGTCAAATTTAAAAACTAAGTAAGGTCTAACAAATTTAAATTAATTTCTAATTTAAAAAACCCACGGTAATTTAAAAAAATAAAAAAACAATATGGTCAATTTGAATACTTGCAAAAAAGAACTTAATGAAACCGCAGACCAGGAAGGAAACCTACGTGGATTTTGGTGAGAGGATCCTTAGCCATGTTGCTGTTACCATAACCAGAAGGAAGGAGGGAGGGAAGTCTACTATTGGGAGGGGAGAGGGGAGACTAAAGGGGGACCACATCCACCCAAGTCACTACAACTCTCAGGCCACTACACATACAGGCCGTTGGAACTCTCGACCACGCACACACAGGCCACTATATCTCCCGACCATGCACATATAGGCTACTGTAACCCAAGACTAAGATAGTAGGACATTGTATCTCTCTGAACACACACATGTAGGCTACTGTAGCCCATGACCAAGACAACAAAATTCACTGCCACGACCACACAGCAAAGGGAAAACACAACCACGTAGGAGAAGGGACACTTAGATTATGAAAGATCTTGACTGTTGGCGAAGGATCTGCAGAGCTTCCACAAATTGAAGATGGCTGAGCAGCTTTGGAGACTCCAAAATGTGGTAAAATTCACACATACTACACTCAAAAACAAATCAAAACAATTGGAATTTTGACTAGCTTGGTGAAGGAGGTCGATGGACCAAAAAAATAGAAATTTTAACTTGTATTCTGAAACAAACATGCAAAAAAAAACAGAGGATCAAAAAAATCTAAAGAATTTCAGTTTAATAAAAAATTAAAAAATTGGAAAATACCTTTTTTTTGTTGATCTACTAGATTTACCTGCAGCTAGCTAAATGTAGCTGCTAAACCCCTAATAGCTTAGGAATACCTACACATGCATGAAGATCACAGCAAACCAAAAAAATTTCCAAGAGCAAGAAGTTAAATACGTTAAATAATGATTGAAAACTTGCACGAGGAGTTTACCAAAAACAAGAGTAATCACTACTCAAAAAAAATGAGTGCACATTTACCTGATCTCGGCTCTGAAACCATGAAATAGTTGACGAATCGTATCAGAAACTATACACCACAATGAATTTTCACACTAGTTGAATCATAATGGCTCCAACATAATCATAAGGAAGAATCAATCAAAAACTGAATAGATTGCATAACAGAACAAAGCTTGAAGCTTGCACATGTAGAGAAAGACATTGGAGTGTCTTAGCATGGTCATAAATTTCAAATGAAGGGATACATATAGGGTGCTGAGTAACCCTAGTGCATGACTCATAAGAAAACCCTAAACCTAACCCTAAACCTAATCCATGTGAGATGTCCCTCCAAATGTGAGTGGAGGACACATAGGATAACTCACACAAACAGTATGTCAGGGTCTCAAACCCTAGTTTTTGCCAATACCCACTATAAAATAGATTTTCAGATCAAAGGGAGTATAGCAAATAGAGCTTGAAGAGATCATTCATGGTGTCTAGATAAATTTTGTCAGGGCTTTGCCCTCCAAATCAACATTACAGAATGAAACGAAAAGTTTAGGGTTCGGGTTAGTTTTACTCACTTAACTCAACCACTGAGTTAAATTCAATGATGTAGATTAAGAGTACAGAGACCGATATTGCAGGCTTTAAAGCTCAAGAATGGATCAAAAAGGACAACCACAGCTTCACAGAATAGCTCGTAAAAGAATAAAAACATAAAAGAGATGTAAGTATTCAAAGTTAGATAGCCTCACAGAGCTCAAAAATGCAAAGTTAAGAGCAATTAGAACATCATATATAATCAAAAGGAAGGCATATTTATGAAATATGAATACCCATTGACGAGAGAGCCAAAAGCATTTGATTTCAAGTACTTACAAGGAGAAAAAAATTTCTTTCAACAACCATTTCAGGGTTATTCATATTTCTTTTTCAACATATTTTCATTTGATAGGAGAAACACAAACTCACTGTTCAGGCTTGAAGTTTCAAATCCCTTAAAACATATTCAATTGCTAAATAACAAGGAATGCCCATAACAAGGGCCAAGACCAAAATTCTAGAATACAAGAAGACGCAGAAAAATAAAATATTACAAAGTATTAGTGCATTTCGAAACCAAATGGACTGAAGTGAGAAGTTGCAGTGCTTAAAGACGGTAATAACTTACTTTATTCATCAAACAGTGACACAAATATCATAGAAATAGTGGGAATCTCCTAAATATCTTACACATAATAGTTAGAGAGAAGAAACAACAAAAATATGCAAGTATTTGCACTCATAGAGCTTCATAGAAAAATAAAATGCATGCATAGTGACTCCGAACAACCAAAGATCGTGCTCAGAAAGATGAAGTAGAGTGCTTGAAAGAAGTTCAATGGTGGCCACTTCAAAAAGATCATAGAGAACTCAAAACATCGACAATGGAAGAATCCAAACACATGCACGCACGAGAGCTTCATAGACCGATTTGTAGAGGAAATGAAACGAATAAATTGATATCCTAGCATCAACAATGGCTTCCTGGAGAAATATTTCAAGAGCTTCACCACTTAGAACGAGCATGCAAAAATGAGAAAATGTAATCTTATAGAGCCTTTTAACAAACCTAACACATCCTCAATTATCATCAACGGCTAAGATTAAACCATGCAACAATCAACAATAAAAAATCTAACTTTAGCCAACTACTCCTACATCAAGGTTTCACAGATCCATGGTGGAGAAGACTATAGTAAAAAAGATCAACGTCCACAGAGTAGTCATCAAGATCAATGCAAACCCATAGAGATAAATGATGGAGATTAAAGGTGTACACAAATCAATGGATCAAATGGCATCGACCATCTTAATTACAAGGTCATAACCATCACCGAGGGTTAGAGGGATCAACGAATAGAATAAAATATGTACAACAACCAACGATCGAGAAACAATCATAATCTATGAAAATTCACAGATCAACTGCGATCGCATGGTACATACATGGCGAATATAAGGAAAAACCCTAATTAGGGTTGAATAATCCATCACCGAAAAAGGGAAGGGTAGATCATCATAAGAGGATGACAAGATCCCATTTCATTTATCATTGCATTGACCTTGCCAAAGGTGGTCATATAATATTATTACCACAAAATAATCAAAGGTGGTCTATGAAAAATAAAGCATATGCCAAAGATCAAATGATTAATATTTGATGGCCCCAATTCTAATATATGCCAATGATTAATCAATAATGGTGATAAGATATTTGAACATTATTACATTGAACTTACTAAGGTCTAAGAATTATAGAATATGCTATAGGTATATTTCAAAAGGCTCGATACCTATCATAGGTGCAATCATATGTTCTTCGCCAACTAATCATAAAGTGGCCTTCATCCAATATTAGACCCATCACCCTTTAAATCAAGTATATACATGCCTTAGTGAAATAAAACCAATGCAAGAATGGTACAATGTGTGCACACATCATAGGTGGCCCCCACAGTGGGAGGGTTTGAAAATTATCAAATTATATTTTCTCAAGAATTTAATTCTTCATGTGACCACAAGAAGACAAGCAGAGGTCAACATCAGAGTACAAAGAACCTTATAAGGCCTATTACCTGATTTTCCACAAAATAGGAATATTATTTGAGTGCACATCAAAAATTCTCCCCAAAGAGATGGAATACATGGGTAATTATTTTTTGCAAAGTACTGAAAATAAATAAATTATTTTACTAACACAGAGATATTTATTCTTGCATGTGCATCCAAGGGGTAGTTTACAATGTTCTTTTTTGCAATTGCAAGTGGATCAAGTTCAAGATGTCACATCATCATCTATAAAACATACTTTGCATGCATTGGAGAAGACTTGCTCATGAAGAAAAGCTTATTATTAGCCAAATTATTCATCCATATTTATTTAAAATAGAACAGTCAACTCTAGTTTGACTGAGTTGTATTTTTGTAACCAATGTTTTTAATGCCTCATTGTATTAGCATGTTTATTTTTATTCCTTTATTTATTTAGGATAAAGGATAAAAATAGGATGCATGGGAGAGTACAATTTTAGTCTATTTCTAGGATGGGTGGGATGAGTAAACTTGCTATGTATTGTGTGCATTGGCAAAACACAAACGAGGAATTTTTGGACACAGGACTGCTAAAGTAGATTTTGCTAATTTTTCTCTTTGAATGAGAATTAATTTCTACCTTCCCAATTATTTGCAGTGTTGTGTATACTTTATTGTTTCTTGTGAATGTCAAAATTCCCTGATTCATCATCTTACCTTACTAAAAATTTAGTTATTTTTGCATAATATTAGTGTGCATGTTTATCTCAATGTATTGTTGTGAATCATTCCCTCAATACATCAACTGTTTTGCCTTAATATTTTGCTAAAAACTATTGGTTTGTGCACCCAAAATCCATTCTCAAATATTTGTGCATGTACTTAGTCAAATCCCTCAACAAGTTTGGTGTATCACTACAGTTTTACAATTCATTTACAGTCATCTTTTACCCTCAAAATACTTAAAAATAATTTTCTGATACATCAAGAAGGATCCTGCCTTGATACCGAAGACTCACCTCAAAAATATGTATACCCATAGACCTAAGGTGTTTCCATTGTATCTACAAAAGAGAGAGATCTAAAGAAATCTTAGAACCCTCGAAGTCATCTCTCTACAGGGTGCACTTTCAAGAGATAACAATTACTATTGTGTTTTGATTATTATTTTGATTGTATGGTTGTATTGTGAACCTTGATGGATTTTAAGGATATGATGATGATTATCTAGAATAGTTGCCTTGTTACAGATTGATTGTTATGTCGTTACTATTGTTTATATTATTTTGGCTCTAGTCACTTTGTATTGGATCCTTAGACCTAGATATTGTAATAGAGATTAGACATTGCTAGATGGACATTGATACACTTGTTTTAGTTATTGTATAGATAGCACAGACATGTTAGACTTGTGACATGATGTGCCTATTGCGGTGAATTATATATGCTTGATTCCTATATCAATATTCAATGTTCTAATTGTTACTACTGTATGGACGTATTGGACCTGAATTATGGATATTTCTTGATGATTGTTGATGTTGTGATCTTAGTGAAAAATGATGGATTGGTTGAATCAAAATGTTTTAAAATTAAACAATTGGTGAATTACTTTATTCTAATATTGTTTTAATTATGATATTCAATGATGTAATTTGTTCTGTACACATGCATGTGTTTTTATTTTTTCGACATCATTAATATGACCACGAGGCCAAAAGGGTATTGTTAGATTTTTTAGGAAATAATAGCACAACAAACTACGGGGGATAGGATACCACCAATGAAGGAATGTGCGATATTGGCAATAAGTCATTTCCCCAACCACCAATTTATTATGCTTTGGGGTTTGTGTTTGACCTTGATGATGTGGGTTGGAGGAGAGATGATGTGGCATCCTACATGGAGCCACATCACCCCTCTCTCCCACTTTTCTATTTATTTCATTTTGTGTGAGTATTGGGGGTTACTTATTCATTTTTCAAGATGGATGCTTGTAATTTTTGGAGAGATTTTTTGAGAATGGTGATTTGAGCATGGAATGCATGGTGCTTACTTGGGATTTTTGAAGGCTTATGGTTGTTTTTACTTGGGATCCTTTTTCATTTGTAAGGTAGATCTTCACCCTTACTATTTTGTTTTACTCATGTGTGGATTATGGTTGTTGTATTGCTTATGATTGTGGGAAGTAGATTTGATCCTGAGGTTGTGGGATAAATGGAAATGGGGGTATAACTTGTGGGAGGAATAAGAGAAATGTTATTGGGTATTTTAGGAGGGCTTTGGGTTAGGATGTCCACCTTGTTGAATAATAGGATTTTTGTTTATCTTGTTATATTCTTGAGGGAGGCATATGAGTTAGGGAGGCATAAGATTGGTGTATCTTCTTAGAGGGAGCCATATGACTGTTTTGTGTGTATTATGATGGAGTGTTTGTAGGCTCATTGGTGGACACCCAAGCCCTTGGGAGGTATAAGAAGAACCCCCATGTTCATTTTCTCCTCCTTTGCTTTAGCATGAAGCCTTTGTGTTGGAAAATTGTTTGTTTGTTGTAATTTTGGAAATGTGCTATTATGTTGACTCTCCTTATTGAATGTGTATGTGGAAAAAAAAATTAGTTGCACATGGTTGTCTAAATAACCCTCATTGCTTCCTTCTTGGGGCTTGGGGGCCAATGAGGAAGAAGAATTCTGTTCCTCATTGGAATATTTAGTTGGGTGGAGAGTGTTGCCTAATCCCCCATTTTCTATGTGTGTGACTTGATGAAGATGGTGGAACTCAATGGATGAATTGCTCTTGTTGGAGAAAGACATGTGGAGTTTTAGCTTGTGTTACTATGATTATACAACTTGTAAATTGTACTAATATAATTTTTGATGTAATTTTATTCATTGGTGAAATCATTGTATGTTTTTTATTTTGATTTACTTTACTTCGTATCGAATGTAAATCTTGTAATGGTTTTGTGATGAAAGGAATAAGATTCCTAAACCTATGTTTTTCTTAGGAGTCGTATTGCAAATTTTTTTAAAGATAGTGTCAATGGATGGAAAGTGAACTTTACCTTCTTGCAATAGTGAAAATTTATAAAATGGAAAAGGATTAAAAGGTATTCAAGTTGATCTTTTACTTCCTTCCACCCAAACAATGTGCAAGAAGGAATAGGAAATTTTTTTTTTTGCAATTCAACTTTCCATTTGTAACAATAGAAATTGTCTTAAGAAAATGAACAAATTACAACGAATTATACCCTTATAATAAATATGTAAAAGAACTTGAAAGTTTTAGCTTTTTCAAATTGATAACAACACAAATTTGTGCATTAGCATTATTACCTTGATGCATGTAAAAACTATTCTTACAAAATTATAATTACAATATTTACCCCCTCCCACACAAATTATCAAACTGCTATATTAGTTAAAATAGAAATTAATAAACAAAACATATCTATCTTTATCTTAAATTGATATGTTACCTTGATGCTATTGTGACATTAACAATTATGTTGATATTAGAATGTTAATGAAAAGGTAATATTAATACATTAATAAAATGATTAGTGTTAATACTTATATATTAACACATTAATAATAAAATTAATATTGATACATTAATATATATATTAAAAACATTGAAAAAAACTAAATTTTTATTGTAGCCCTTGGGAAATGCACATTGTTTGAAAAGTGATTAGGTTTTATAAAAAAAATTCATATGTTTTTGCCATAGTGGGTCGCGGCTGTGGGACTGTTTATTATTAAAAAGGCTGGGGGGAGGGGCGTCGACCTCACCCTCAACCCTTATTTCGTATAAGGGGCGGGGGTGCGGTGGGAACACCTCCCCCAAATTCTATGCCTCCACCATATATCCAAACCCCCCCCCTGCCCCCCCCCCCACTAAAATTTAAACCGACCCACCTAACATGTGAGCGGCCATTGGTTTTCGATTTGTGTGTTTTAACCGAACTGTGATTTCCTTGTTTTTGACCACTTTGAGCTTTGTCTAACTAGTTTTTCATTATTAAATAAATATGTGTGTGTGTGTGTATGTGTGTATATTTGTGTGTGTATTCAAAATGTATATAAATAAACATATATATATATATATATATATATATATATATATATATATATATATATATATATATATATTTGTAGAAATATATGTGTGTGTGTTTTATAAATATATACACACCCAAATGACAAGAATATATAAATACATATAATATAAATATATATATATATATATATATATATATATATAACCTAAACTTTAGAATAAACTAGAATAAATTGGCCAAATACCCGTAAACCCGATTTGATTAATTTTTGTACAAATGCTATGCAAATAATAAGTAAAATGACAATTAGAGGACAAGAAAAACCTTAGGAGAGGGATGCTAAAACTAATCTCCTCATCTTGTGAGTATCCACCCAAGAAACTTGAGTATCCTCCCATGGCTTCATCTTCTTTCCTTCCTCCACAAACCTACAAATCAAACAAGAGAACATGAGGGAATAGGTTTAAGAAATGAATATATGGCTTTCCATATGGATTTCTAGGGTTACTTTTGCCAAAAATAAATCTAAGGCCTGTGAAAGATTAGATCCAATGGTGTAGGATGCCCCCTACATCACTTAAGTGATAGGGTATTTAGGTGGGAGTGAAATAAATAAAAATATGTGTGTTTAATCTTAAATGGGCTCTAAGGGGTTAGACTAAGTTGTGCACCTTGCCCCTTGGGATAATTAATTTATTATATTATGTAAGACTTTAATATTTCCATAAATTAGTGCCCTTTTCTATTTTAATTTAGATTTTATTATGGACAGTTAAATAATAAATTCAAAGGGGATTAATGGAGTTAAATAATGAAAAAGTAAATGAGGGTTTTTAAATAAAATATTTGAGTCTAGAAGAGAAAGAATTAAATCGTAACATCATTTTGAAATTGGGTTTAAAATATTAATCATTATTTTAGTTCTGACTGCCTTATAATTTATTAAAATTTTATAATCGAGACTTGATTAAAATTTTATAATCGAGACTTAATTAAAATCTTCACTAAGGCCTTGTAACCTTTCAAAAAAATTATTTCTTAATTTTCATGGTTTTCTGTTAGTTTTTTTCGTGGGTTTGATTGGGGAAAATGTGGGAATTATAGGGTCAGAGAGAAGTTGAGGAGTTCTTACATCGGGTAGCTGAGCTACAAACAAAGTTACTAGCACTTAGTGAGAAGCTAGAAGAGAATATTGTGGTTCTGATCACCTTGAAGGAACTCCCTTCTCAGTTCTGAGTGTTCAATATGACACTGTATGTATGGAAATGAAAAGTGACGTTTGAGTAACTCATGAACTTGTTACAGCAAGAAGAGGCCATCAATTCAGTCCAAGATGAGGCCCAAGAAAATGGCCTTTTCCCAAAGCCCCATCCTGGCCAGAAGAATAAAAAAGGTCCCCCAGAGAAGCAAACATAAGCACATCATAATTAATAGGAGAAATCTCAAAATTCAAAGAGGTCGTGTGAAAAATCTACAAAACCAACACTCACAACACGATCACTACTGGTACAATGGCTTGAAACAAGGGTCTTTAAGTGAATCAATCCCATCTAAGTGCGATGATTTTATAAATTCAAAACAACCTCCCCACTAAAGAAAGCAGAAGGGACATCTCGCAGCCTAGCATGATGATTATTATGATGAGGAGACACTAGAAGGAGCCAATTGTGGTAAGAATCTTGTACTAGTATCTCACACTTCACAACCCACATAAAGAGTCTAGTTGATAAACTTGGGTGCCAGTAAGCATATGTTAGGTGACAAGAAGTTGTTTGATTCACTGAATGAATAACCCACTTGAGATTGGGTTCGGATAGCATATGACAATGAGTACGTTGCATAAGTAATAGGCCAAGTTACCATTATTCTAAGACTATGAAAATGTACACTTACATAGGTACTATATGTTCCTCAATTGACTAGAAACCTCTTATTAGTCAGTCAAATCTTGAATCATCATCTAAAGGTAGAATTTCTGGTTCAAAATGGCATCAAAAATCATGTTTTATCTTAGACAAGGTATGGTTTATTGCTAGATATTTTCTAAAAGATAAGTTATTTACTTTAGATAATGTTTCATCTTTTGCAGTAGGTTTATCTTCCTCAATAGTCGAATCGATTGCCTTATGGCATTACCAATATGGTCACTTGTCTATTGGATCTCTACACCAGTTTAGTTCAAAAAAAATGGTACATGGACTTCCCATGTTGTCCAGTTCCTTGCTTATTTTCCCTAGTTGTCTTGCAGGAAAACAACATAGGGATCCATTTAAGGCAAGCATCTTCCATGCCAAGAAAGTTCTGGATGTAGTTCATACCAATCTGAACGGACCGTTTCCTGCTTCCTTTTCAGGATATCAGTACTTCAAACTATTCATGGATGACTACTCTCGAAATATGTGGGTGTTTTTCCTGAAAAAAATAGTGATGCTCTTCACCACTTTCAGATATTCTTTCAACGTGTTGTGAAAGAGAGTGGAAAACCTCTTCTTCTACTCCACTCATATCAAGGGGAGAATTCACATCAAAGAAGTTCTTGGCATTCCTGAACTAACAAGGCATTATGCAGAACTTGAGTGCTCCCTACACACCCCAACAAAATGGAATTGTGGAGCAACGCAATCGCACAGTGATGGAGATGTATGTATATGTATGTGAATGTGTATGTATGTATGTATGTATAGACATGTTTGTGTGTGTGTGTACAAATATATATATGTATAATATGTACACACACACACACAGTTGGGCACACATAACAAAATATTGGTATTTGTATGTTTTATTTCATGTGCACATGTGTATACTAATTAAATTTTAGTAAAAAAAAAATGTCTGAAAATAATTCCATAAAAATTACGAGGCAGTACAATTCCTATTGTAGTGTAATGGCCCAAGGTACCCTAGATAATAATAGTATTTTCATATATTTATATTGTGTTTAAATTTTAAAATAGTTTGTAATATGTGGCATATTTTAGTAATAACATATCATTAGTTTGCACCATAACCTTATTGAAAAATCAATATTTTTTTCCTTTGTAATTCCTAAATTTCAAATATTTATTCACCAAAATCATGGTAAAAATATAACCCAAATTTATACTTTTACCCAAATACATATATTAACTATCAATGAAAAAAGAAAAAATAAAGTAATATTAGGTAGTAAAATTTATATAATTAAGATAAAAATTATTGTGTTCAATTATTTACAGCTACTAATACTATAAAAATAGTATATCTAAAACACTAATTAATGTATATTCAATCTTCAAATTATTAAAAATTAAGATATTTTATAGGTGAAAATAAAAGTTTTCTTTTGAATTGATTACACATGATTACTTTTCCTCGAAGTTAATATCATAATTTTCATAATGGATTTAGGTCTTCAAAGAAGAGAACAAGCATTGTTGTAGAATAGTCATTATTAAAATAAAAACCTTCATAAATTATGGCAATTTTCTCATAATGAATCGAACGACTGTTTTTTGGAAACCACAAAACTAAATTTTTATTTTAACCTGTGTAATTTCTTCGATTTCAATTAGATGTGGTAGTGTATGGATGATTAATTAAACCATGTTGAGAAAAAAAAACCTTGTGGATTTGACTTGGTTGTTCTATTTTTCTCATGCAACATTATGCTTAATTTTAGTTGCAGGATATGATCTTATATGTCCTAAAATCTATGTTTTTTTAACACACACACACACACACACACACACACACACACACACACACACACACACACACACACACACATATTATTGGAAAATAGGTTTTTGAAAGGGACTATACCCTTGTACAAGAAGGCTCACAAGCCATATTTTGTAATAAATCCCAAAAGCAGAGAAAAATTTTGCCAAGAAAATAGCCAAAGTCTATAACAAATAGTAAAAGAACAACATCCAAAAAACAACTTAACAACAATAGTAGCCAAGCTATGTGGGAGAAACCTTATTCTAGTGATTGGATTTTTTCTTTTTGTTCATCGTCTACCACCCATCAGAAACCTCCTTGATAGGGAGAATAACATTAAGAGACTCAATCGACATATATGTGTTATTTTCTACAGGAAGAGGAGGAGGGATATTTTACTTTTCCAATTTGTGCTATGATAATGTTGGTTTTGTATTCTCCATGATCCTACGAACATTAATTTCTTGGGTAGGAGTTTCGGGGATTGATTCAACATCCACTTCCAAATCTGCAGTTGAAACAAAATCATCCTTAGTATCGAAAACAAAATTCTAGGGAAGGGAATTTTTTCACTAGTTACTTTTTCCATTTTTACACTTTTCCATCCCACAAACATCATAAACATGTCCTGTAGCAAAACACTTTCTACATCTGAAGGGCAAGCCTTCATAGTCTAATGGTTATGTCCAAGCTCTGTTTTGGACTTTAAGCACTATATTAGCAGGGCGATTTTTGGTAATTTTCAAGCTCAACAAGGCTTCTGGCGAATGTTGTGTGTGTGAAATTAGAGGTTTGGGGGCCAATGAATAAGATATGACCCGAATAATATCCAATAGATATCAAATTAGTATGGTCCCATAATTGGAGCGGTAAATGGAACTGTCTAATCTAGACTAGTTTACAAGCAAAATATTCAATGATCAGGTTAAAAGATGGGAACTAGGGTTTCAAAACTAGGTAGTGGGATTGAAAAACAAAACAAAAATAAACTATGACTTCCTTATCATTTATTGAGGAAAAAGAAACAATGGACATTCCTTTTACACAGGGATAAAGATCTAACCTTTTTGAGAGAATCAGGTTCCATTGCTTTATAATCCAGTTGTGAAGGGAAGATAGGATGGGTCACAATTTGCTGAATCTCCCAATAGGGGTGTGCTCTTGGTATAATTGTTCTGAATCAAAGACTTCTTCCTCAAAAGAAACGCTAGGGTTGGTTATAATTGGGGTCATAGGTGTGAGTGAACTTCTCCCTTGCAAAGAACTCCTACACTGTAGAATATCCTTAAATGTAGCAGATTCATTCGGATGATGTTTAGAACATTACACACACCATTCCTAGAAGGACTGATTAGAACCTTAGCCTCAGGGAAGCATACCGTAGTGATCTCTAGGTGTAGGTATATGGAGGAAAAGCGAGTCTTTGGTTGCCACATAGAAACAAGGGACTGTTTTCCCTGTCTAGAAGAACCACCACCATTATAGCACAAGGGAGAGCTCCCATGAGAATGCCATTAAAGAATCAGGTCATCCTCTATTCCGCTAGGAGCCAGAGTGTCACCCAAAGTGGGGCCATTGTCAAAACCATTTGAATAACCAACATTAACATGAGGTTTCTTAGTAGAGGGTTACCAAGTGCTTTACAGAGGGTACCTGTGAGATCCACCACCATGAGATGATCTAGCAAGGTTAGGATTTTAGGAGGTGACCTTAGCAAAAAAAAAATTGATCGATCCATGATAGCACCTATTCTTCCTAAGCGTCGTTACCAGAATCATCATCTCCTTGAAGAGAAGGATCTCGGCTTACTCTGTGCTATTTTTTTCTTTTGGCCATGTCAACCGCTGTCTCTTCCATTTAGGCTTCATAGTAGGGGGTTTCCGTTAGGGTTTGTATCCAGATCCATTGCATCAATGAAGTTTTAAATAACACATATATTGGATATTACATCCTCATAACTAATTAAATATTATTTTTAAAAAATTGTATGCAAGATTATTCTTGATTATTTTAAATATTTTATTTTAAAACTAAAATAAGATATTTTTTTAATTATTTGAAATGAAAACTCAATTTTCATTCTTTCTTTCCCTATAAATTTTTAAATCCTTTCTTCTCTCTTCTCTTCTTAGATAAATCTCTCAAGGAGCAATATCACACCCCTAATAATTAGTTAGTTTATAGATTTGTATGTTTTATTTCATCTTCTTTTTATAAATGCCACATCCCCTCACAATAGAGAGGCATAATTTCCCATACACTATTTTCAAAGAACCATAAATTTTCTTATAACAACATATTTCTCCATCAAACTCCCATTCCATCATGAATTTAAGCATATTTGAGAGTAGAAAACATATTTATAATATAATTATAAGAAACATTGTTTGCATTATCATGTATAAAAAATAGAAAATTAGTTGTACTTTTGGTGTAGTATTTTGAAGTATTTTACTCGCATACTATCAACATCAACATATTTTTTTACCAAAAGAATGATGTTATGACATCAATTAGATACCAATATGCTCACATGTGCACGTGTGTGTGTGTGGGTGTGTGGGTGTGTGTGGGTGTGTGTGTGTGTGTGTGTGTGTGTGTGTGTGTGTGTGTGTGTGTGTGTGTCTTAATTAAATATTTATATTAATTACATTTATAAGTATTAATGGTATATATTAATTGAAATTTTTTTAATAAATAAAATATCTATGGACATTTGTGAAAAAAATGACCTGGCACTACATTTTCTAGTATTTAAAAAAAGGTAAAAAAGGTATTGTGAATAATATTGATATTTTGATTCATTCATGTTGTTTATAAGTTTTTAAAAACCAAATTAGGGAAAAAACTTAATCTATTAATAAATTAATATTTATACTTATAGAATACATTATTTAAAAACTAGGCACTATAGAAATACATATTTTTCATCTAGAGAAAAAAAAATTGATTTTAACATGTTTAAATACACACACACAAACACACATTATCACATAAATATATGTATATGTATATGTATATGTATATGTATATGTGTATGCATGTGTGTGTGGATGTATGTATGTATCTCTCTCTCTCTCTATGTGTGTGTGTGTGTGTGTGTGTGTAAATAAGTATAATATATATACAAACTTGTACACACACATGCACATTCATGGACACGTAGAGAAAGACATATATTTTTGTGTGTGTTTGTGTGTGCAGGTTCTTGAACATGTGTATACTAATGAATATTTTATTATAAAAAAAAAATGTATGGAAAGAAATGTAGAAACATTTCTAGGCACTCCAATTCTTAATGTACAGGAAATAGGCCAAGGTACCCTATATAATATTAGTATTTCATGAAGGCTTCCCCTTCAGATGTAGGAATTGTTTTTCTCTATGTCACTTAACTTCAGATTGAATGTATGGGAAGAAACAAGTCAAAATTTGAACTTCTTCGTGGAGGAATTCTGATTCTAGTCATTTGGTTGTTGATAGTCACTCAGATAGAGAGTCTGAAGATGGTTCTGTTATTGAGGAAGATGTTGTTCTTAATAATGAGATAGTCATCCCTTCCTCTACTCTTGTCGATAAGACTTCAGTCCCAAGTTATGAGATTGTAGGAACTATTTTCCTTTGTCTTATTTCCACAGAGATCCAAATTCATGTGGATAAGGAAAATTTTATAATTATCATACCAGTTCATACTAACAAAAAATGAAAATCTGAACACCAAAAATGTAAATTCGAACACCAGTGATGAATGGACAACATTGAGAAAAAATAAGAAATTTAAAATTGTTAATGAGTCCCTTAAGAAAGGGAAAATTGTTAATGATTCCCTTAAGCTTTGTTTACTTTTTTTATTTCTTTGCTTTTGGTTTGGTTATGTTAGTTTGGACCTTCTTTTCCACTGATAGAGGAAACCCTTTGTGATCTTCATTGTTAATTTTTTATCTCCATTGGTACTTATTGTAATGGGGTAGGGTCCCCTTAATCCAATTATACCATCTATCACACACACACACACATATTTCGTATATTTATGTTGTGTCTAACTTTTTACCCATATTTATAAATTTCTAAAAGTCACACTACATCATTTTCAAAATAGATAAATAATATATATATATATATATATATATATATATATATATATACTTTTCAAATAATTTGTACTATGCAGCATATTTTAATAATAACATATCATTAGTTTACACCATAACTGTCTTAAAAAATCACTATCATTTTTCCTCTGCAATTCCTAAAATTTAAATATTCATTCATCTAAATCATGGTTAAAATGTAGCCCAAAAATATTATTTTACAAACATACATATATTAACTATCAATGAAAAAATTAAAAAAATCATATATGTAATATTACAAAGTAAAATTTCTATAATTAACATAAAAATAATTGTGTATAATTATTTACAACTATAAATATAGGAAAAATAGTATATCTAAAACAATACTTAATTTATTATTCAATATTCAAATTATTCAAAATGAAGACCATTAAAAGGTGAAAATAATAGTTTGGGTTTGAGGTGAATACACCAGATTAATTGTTTTGGAAGTTAATATCATACTTGTGATGATGGATTTATGTCTAGAAAGAAGGGAACATGCCTTATTGTAGATTATTGTATAAAGGATAAATTCAACCATGTCGAGAAAACGAACCTACTCGATTTGACTTGGTTGTTCTATTTTGTCTCATGCAACATTATGATTAATTATGGTTCTACAATCTGATCTTATATGTCCTAAAATCTATGTTTTTTAATATATTTTTGATATTGCATCCCCATAATTAATTAAATATTCTTCTTTAAAAAATTATATCTCTCTCTTGAAGACCATAAAAAGAGCTTATTCCAATTATCTAGGAATGACTTCAATAAGATGTATATAACAAATTCATGGTTTGATAAAGATTGCAGTATGTAGCACTGATTTGATTATATATCAAGCCTCACATATATATTCCTAGTATTTATTATGTATGAATGTGAAATAATTCTTTTTTAGTGATATCACAAAATATTCTCCAACAACTAGCAATGATATATGGTTAAGCATGTTTAGTGTGACTATGACCTAAGGAATCCATGTAAGATGTATTAATACTTGGTATATCTTTTATATTTTTTAATAAGTGATGTAGCATATTATCTCTACCCTTAGTTGATTTTTGGAGACACCTAGGTACCAAAAATATGTAAGAGATGATGTTCTTAAAACGGCTAGGTTTATTATGATTCTACACGTGATTTTTAAGAAGAAATAAATCCTCCACAATTGACCTTAGGATGACTATGATAACTAGAGAATTTAAAAAATTAATGTTACGCGAGAAGGGGATCAAAACATCGACCTTGGATAAAAATATTCCTAGTTTTTTAACATGGTAGGAAACTTTGACCACATGAGGTAAAAACTCTATTTTGAAGACATAAGAAGGTCACCACTAGCTACGAGATTTTTTATGTATACAGTAAATAGGAGTTTGAATTGTCTTGATGTTTAGTAAAAAGTGTGGCCTTATGGATATAGAGTGCTATGGAGAGAAATTCATCTATGAATGTGTCAAATAATTTCACAAGTTTGATTTGGTTGAGAAAAATGCAAAGTATTGTAGCCAAAATTTATTGGCTTGAAAGTGTGGTTATCAAAAAATTATCTCATTTTAATCTATTAATTAAAAATTACTTGACTAAAATAAATGAGCTATAAATTCAAGCATTCTAAACAGAAAAGGAATGCATGAGAATGGAATGTGTGTCTTCCCTTCTAATTTTTTCTTCAATAAATGTAAATTTTCATTCCAATTATTGAAATATCTATTAATTCTAAATCAATCTACTTATAAAAAATTAGTAAACCAAAGTAAAGTATGAAACATGCACATGAATATTCCTTTTACATAAAATGAGGAATCACAATGCTATATGTAAGAATATTTTGGTTATTGATATAACAACATATATAAGTATGTAAGAATATTCCTTTTACATAAAAAAGTGTTAGTCATATATAACATATAGGAAATAATATAAATAATATACACCATATATAATCTATAAACCAACATGTTAATAAACATTAGTGCTCATAAGATTAAAAAATTCACAGACAATTATTAGGCATCATCAAAAGAGTGAAAACTGTCACCAGAGTGATATAGTAATTTACTAAGCTAAGATAATAGTAATAGGAATATTAATATGATAAAAACACATTACTAAATGCATATTTTGGATGCATATTTACATATGGCATGACATGACATGACATAACATTATAGTCTAATCATAGAGACATATAATTTATAAGGAAGTACGCAATAAGGTGTAAGTTTTTTTTATGTGTGTAAATGCAAGTAATCAGTAAGTAAAAATAGAAAGTAATATATCTAATAATTAACTATATTGTCATGATAGTATACAGTTCAATGATCCTAGAACAAGTATTAAGAAGATGTAAACTAATTAACATATAATAAGATGTGATTTAATCATAAATTTTAACAAAAAAATGGGCTTAGAGAAATAATGAATAAATCATAAATAAATGAGAAAACATCTATGGGAAATGATCTAATAGTAAACTTTGAACAGATGGGCCTATATTGAAAACATAAAAATAAAAATTCCATGAGAAACACGTATTAAAAAATAATGTACTGGTCAGTGTCTTTGAAGAAATATGTTTTTCTCAAGTAGTTTGGTTTTTTAAATAAATCATTCATCATAGGGCATAATAAGTAAACAATCATTACTTGCGTATAAACATAAATTTAAAAATCTAACCTTTTTGAGATGAAAATTTTGGATTTATTCCTATAATTGGATTTAAGATCAAATAATAATACTAATTCACACACCATTCTCTTTATCCCATGCCTTGATTAATTATACACGTAAATGCATCATTCACTCATTCAATTTTATTTATCCAAAGTAGTACATAGTCCAAGGATTATTACAAAAAATATTTCTCTTTTATTGTGAATATTTTGTATAAAACCATATAGTGTGGAACAAGTCCATGCTATTGTCTTGTTTAAGCTTTAAAGTCACATCAACCACTCCATTTTGGATCTATTAGAAAAATTAATGTTTACCGGTCATTTTATATCATTTTTTTTGTTTTAATGTGATACCTAACATATGAAATACTATATAAGGATCTCCAATTAACACTTTGAACTCAGTTGGCATTCTCTACAGCATGTAATGCAATAATAAATTCCATAAGCAACCAAGGTTCTCCTAAATATTCATAAAGGATGGGCATATCATTTAGAAGCCACCATAAATGTTTGAAGAACTCAATCTAGGTTCAAAAGTCTCGATTAGTCCATTATTAATGCTCGAATGACCATAGAGTTATGTATTTGTAAGATAAATTAACATGAAGTAACGTCATTGGTCTGAATGGAAAAAATGAGGGTCATTTTTTATATGAAGCACATCACACAATTTCACTAACATGCATGGTACATATGTGTTATAGAGTTATGCACAACACTCATTATATCAATAGACACAAGGGAATAATACCATGTTGAATTAGATTTACATACATTATTACATCTATTCTAGGAGAACTGCATACATATTAAAGTAGCTTATGAGAGAATGAACTAATGTACTTAGATTGGTTCAACAGGGTTTGAAAATGAGGGTCAATTCAACTCTAGCCACACATGAATATATCATTTTTTCATAAAATCATGTGTACAGAGTGAAATCCGAGGTATTCTAAGGTTTTACTAATTAATGGACATTTTAAGAATGTGTCACATTATTTAAATTTTTAATGATAGAAAACAGAACACATTTCCAATTCAGTAATAGATACTGATAGTTGCATAACTACATCATACAAGGGCCCAATAATATATAGATTACAACTAGACCATATAATGCCTTAGGGAGCTATGATTTTTCATAGAAGAGCATGTTTTTGGCATAAGGCTGTAAAGGAAACACTTTTTTTATCTATCTAGTTTGCACACACAAATCACATCTTTACCTCTTTGATTTCTTAACTACTTATTCATCCTTTTGTTTTAATAAATTGTTTCATCATTCTATCATAATTTACTATATTAATATTTATATATTTTGAGTTTTATATACAATTTGTATTGATTAATTCAACATATTATTAATTTATCTTTCCTACACCTCTTAATAATTAAATAACTTGTACCAAACCCTTACCTATTTTATTTTTGATATAATAATTTGGTCAACCCAATACTTAATCAAATAGTAGGTAGCGATAGTGATTCTTATCTATTTTTTGTTATCCCTTTTTAGTTTTCCTTTTTTTTTTATCTTTATGTATTATTCAATGATTTCTTTCACTTACTCTTTTACAAATGAGGCCATATCTTAGTCTTTCACAATTGCATTCGCTATGATGATTTTGAAAATTATTTTTAGTATAAGTTTGATTACATATATGATGATGGTAATGATATACCTTATGATACATTTGACTAAACATATCCTCTTTTAAATTTTCACTACTTTCCATTTCTGTTATTATTGCTAACCATCTTCAAAGAGTGGTCTCCTATGAAGAATTTAGCTCTCATATCCATTGTCTTGATGAGGACATTAAGCTATACTATACGGACCATTTACAACAAAAATCTAAACACATTGATTCTATTTCATATATTTCTAAAAATCACCTTAAGCACACCCCTACATCTTTGAGTTCTATCTTTACTATTAGAGATTCCCTTATGGATACATATACTTTCGATAATTATTCAGTTCCTAAAAATTTGGGTTGAACTAATACTCATGTTGACGGTGTTACTATGTCTATTCTTATATTTACTCATATTCCCACGTTTAATATATACACCGATAGGGATTATAATTATTATGATTCTAATACATAATATGATGAAACCATTGTTTATTTTTACACCCTAATTAATATCTAGTCTTATGGAAGTGCAAAACAATAAAAAGGATGTAATGGTTTATATAACGGGGATGTTTAGAAATTAAATCATGAAATTAACCATTTAAAATAAGAATAATGCATTAACACTTGTAACATTTCATAAAATGATAAGAAATTTCTTAAATACAGAAGATGAGATAGAAAGAAAGTTACATATGTAAAACTACAGAGGATGTGGCTGTAAAAAATAGTTAAATAGGTAGATAATGAAGAAGAATATGAAAACACGAAGCATGAGGATCATGCAGGATAATGTAAACATCGACTGAGTTACACTCTAGAAGTATGACAAGGTTGCATGGGGAGTGAGCATAACCCATCAAGTTCATAAAAAGACTGGAAAAGGGTGACAATAATCTCACTAAATCCTCATAGATCTTAAAAAGGTGATGGGTAAAAAAAAAGGGGGTATTGTGTAACCGCCGGTGCCTGTTACCATGACTCCTCAAGTGGAGAAGGGGAGTTACAATAGTGGAATGGGAAGTAACCCACATATGATGCATTGATGCATAATGATGTGTAAGGAATCTAAAGAAAACCCTATTATAACCCCTATGACACGTAGACCTATGACATCACCTAAGTGAGATGAATCACCATGTGATATGCAAAATGAATCACACCAACACCCACCCTTCATCCTAAATTAGGATGAGGCAGAAAGTCATAAATGAGAAATGGGTCCTGAAACTAAAGCTTGACGAGGCTTCCATGAATGAAAAGGATCTCAAATGGAGTAAAACGCACTGGGAAAAACATGCGCCATAAGAGATGAAAAAATACTATCCAAGAATCTAAGAAAGATGCCACAAATTGGTCCCGAAAACTAAAGAACCTGAAGGTAGACATGTACAAAATGAAAATGTCTCTGGAATAAGAAAAAGAGAGGAAAAGAAGGAGATGAGAGTGTTATCAATGAATCACGGCACCCTTATATTTATACAAGTGCACATACTTGAGCTCATGGTGTGATTGGATAACATGGGTACTATCTCCAAGTTGTGGGACTTGCTACTTGAGATAGACCTCTAGAGAAAGCTAGTTCTTGCTTCTAAAATACCTGCCACAATCTACTCTAATGCAGGGGAAACTAACTATTCTAATTTAAATTTCCAAGGGACCAAGGAGAGAGAATGCATAAAATGAAAGCCTACACTAAAGTGGTGATACACTAGAAAAGGAGGGTGTGAGAGTAGTCTTCAAATGCATGAAATACAGAAGCAAAGTGCACACTAGAAGAGGTGATGACAGTTCTCCATAATCTAGCAAAACTCATTCACAACAATATTTCGAACATACACAATGATAATGGATCCTTGCATGAACATAATAATAGACACAATATTCTTGTAATCAAGGTTAAAGGGGCAAGAAGAATGCAAGAAAACACAACAGGGGAAGATACATCCGCAAACTTATATTTTACTGCTTCCTGATATGCACAGTTCAATCAGTTACAAGATAAGGGCCTGGATCACCATGCAAGGAGTCCACAACAAGGGGCTACAACACATTATTTTCACAAAGGAATTTTGGTAGAGCTTTGCTACAAAAACTACCTCCCTTTACAATGAGCCCAACACTCCAATTTATAGAAAAAATGAGAAGAGAGAGAGAGGGAAAAATGAAAATCCCGAAATCTGTCCTTCCATCACTTGTAAGAGGCATTAAATGGATTAAAATGATTGTATATTACTTGCAAAAGGCTCCCCATACTGTCCTAGGTGCTGCAGCAGAGAAAGAATGGTGACTATGCCTCTTAATTTCACTCCCAACTACCAAATAAAACACTGTTATGAACCCAGACACGTTTTATAAAAAATACCCACCGATTTCTAATCAAATCTAAAATTTCTTGATTTATGTATGTCGGGCTTGGATCCACGATTCCAATGGTACCAATTTTGTGTGATTTTGTAAAGAAATACAAAAGTTATGGCCTTCTGAGTGTGGGTAGCTATTTTTGGTCTGGCAGGCGTTTTCTATCATTTGATGGGAATGAGCATTAACTGACTGGAGCTGAATATGTTTTTGTGGCAAAGAGGACGTCGTGCTCATTCCAGAAAGTCCAATTTTGTGAAAATCGGAGCTCGGAGTCAAAAGCTATGGCCGTTTGAATCACAGGTCAAACGTTGACTTTTCTTCTTGACTGCAGCTGTTTCAGCAAATCGGCTGATTCGCGTCCCACGTGTACTTTTGTCCCGGCTTTCTCAAACTGCATGAAAAAAAAAAACTTGATGATTTTCATTTCCTTCGGCTGTTTCAGCTTTTCACGTCCTCCGCGTACTTTTGTCCCAACTTTTCCGCGGACCGCCTGGGACAAAAATGTCTGACTTAGCCAATTTTCTTTGTATTTTGGCCCCAAAATTGGTACGACGAACCTCGGTACGACCCGCACTAGTACAATCCACACCCTTTATTTAAAACAATCCTGCAACTTTATTTTTTGTATTTTTTCCATTTTTTCTAACTCGTTGGGATTTTTCCCTGGATGAGAGAGTTAGAGAGAAACCAGGGTGCCCCCAAAAAACACGATTTCGGGCCTTGAATCAATCTACTTGCTCGGGACTGAAGAATTTGATGCATGTTATCAAAATTACCTTGAGGGATGAATTTTGGATAACATAGAGGAATGTAGAAGATTCCATAGAAGGATCTTAAATTTCCAACTGTAAGAAGTCTCAAAGAAGAGTTTTATTAACGTGATCCTTTTCCTCTAGATTGAACAAGATCCACCAACACCGAACTGTGTGCCTTCCCTTAAGAAGGATAGAAATTAAGATCCACCAACTCCGTGAAGGAAGACAAAAGAAGTAGTATAAAGAAATCTAAATTTGGTCCACAAAAGTGTGACATGGGACTAGAAAATTATTTCGAAGAAACTAAAGGTAATTACACAAGTGTAAAACTATCAAATTTTTAAGGAGGAAAATACACTGAAAGGAAGCCCAAGTTAAGTGAAGGCAATGAAACAACCCACAAAATAGAAAGATTGTCCACAAGAAAGGGTGGGTCAATGAAGATCTCTTGAAAAGTGGAAACTATAAGAGCCCAAGAAGGTGTAATCCCAACAAAGGAGATGAAGAAATCCTAGAAAACACTAGTAGAAGGATGCGGAACCTATATTGCATCCCAAGTAGGTACCACAAATATACAATGAAGATCTAGCAGATACTCATCCCAAGAAGGGAGCTCGACAAAAAAATATCGATGTCAAATAGGTATGAATAATCAACCAAAGCAAGAGGATTGGAAAGGTCCTCCCACAATGGAAGTGGAAAGGTCCTCCCACAATGTAGATGAAATAATAGTATAAGGATAAGAATGGAATTGTTTGATGTTTTATGGGAAGAGAGGAGTGTCAACATACTCTAGCAAAGTAAGAGATGAATGAGAGGAGCCCTCGGTGGTACTCTCTTCATTATAACTACAAGCACAATCATCATTATCATAGGTAGAAGTAAGTGATATATGTTAGTGGAATGGTCATCACATGAATCAAAAGAGGATATAATTGAATCAGCAGCAACAAAAACAACAGTATGTGAAGGGTCTCCAAAAAAATATTTAAATATGCTTTAGATAGTGTGAGGAGGATCTGAGTAAGCCACATGAAGGCAGAGAGGTATGGTGACATAGAACAACAAGTGACTAACAATATGGTCGCATGACTCATGATAGTCCTTATGATGACTAGAATGAGTGGGTGTAGGAACTGGCCCATGTAGAAAGTTTTAAATACCTTCATAGAAAAATTAACATTACATAGAAGCACGACATGATGTGTAGATATCTCTCCCAATAATAAGTGGCAGAGGCTGTAAATCGATCCTGTAACACTTAATTCTAGAAACAGTATCCTCCATGATGTGGAAGTGAGAAGTTCAAGGTACATGAAAAGAGGGTGCGTAAATACAAGCAAGGTAGAAAGTTTTCATACTCACACTAGAACGCATCTATGTGCATTACAATATGCGATAATAGTCATAACCCTCTCTTTCTAGGAATTTATATAATAGTTCATGATTACAATAGGGCTTGTTCATGTGAGGTCATATAGTTAACAAATCACCTTGCAGTAGGTGACGTATCACGCAAGAGTTGAGGCCACAATTAATTCTAGTCATAAGTAAAGAAATGACATGTAAAAAAGCACAAAAGGGAGTAATAACAATAAGGGTACAATACTAATCAATGAGAGAGAAGGTGTCTCACATCGCAAAAGGGGGCTCTATTTCCATAAGGTTATTGTGGACTCACTTAGTAGCCGTAGGTGAAGAGGAGCACTATAATGCAAGGAGCCAAAGAAATTTCCTAGAAATCCCAATAACCCTATATGGATCCCTAGAAAAAGAGACTCCCCTTGTACAATGATAAATTTGATCAGTTTCCCCTTCAAATTGATTTAATAATTGAAAAAGGAAAAAATGTGAAAAAAATCCAAATATAGGGTGAAGAAGGTTCTGGGGCTTGAAGGAGGGTGTGATGAAGGAAACTCAGCTAAGATGGGCCAGCGAGATAGTTAGGTGGCTTAGTGGGAGAGCTCACAGGTGAGTTAACCAAGTTGAATCAACAAGTTCTGTAGGGAGATTGTGGCAAGTAGTGTAGAGGTGGGTCGATGAGCTAGGAAGAAATGACACCAAGTTGAGATGTGATGGGTTTCATTGAGTTGAGTGGATAACTCACGATGGAGAGGCCAATTTTGAGTTAGGTGGGAGAAATGCCACATATTTATTGGATGGAGGACGTGTCAACATGTGAAGCCATTGAGTCATTGGAGGGGCATTGCATGAGCCAAGTGCCTAGTTTGGTGGGTTGACCATTTAAAATGGTGAGCAGGTTAATTTTCGAAGAACCTGAGAAGGACGCTAAGCTAGAATTGTTGATGCAAAATCACAACACCCCCAAATGTCCTGAGTTTTGAGTTTTAAAAGGGACATTCAGTGTGATTGCACAACATTGGACCATCTCTCAAGATGTGGGACTTGCGGACTTCAGATCGAACTCAAGAGAAGGTTGGTTCCTACTTCCTAAACTACCTACCAAAATCTACTCTAGTGTAGACAAAGCTAATATATCCTAATCTAATTGTCCAAGGAGACAAGGAGAGAGAGAGAAAGAGTGAAAGAGAGCCTACACTAAGCAAAGGTACACCACAAAAGGAAGTGAAGGATCACGAATCCAATTTCCTAAAATGGAGAGAAATTAGCAATGAAGAGTATTAACAGATGTATCACAGACCAAAGATAAATGTCACATGGAACACCACTTCAAAACCCATTAAAGACAGCTCCTAGAACCTGCAATAAACATCAAAGTATGCACGGTATACCTTGCAACTATGAGAGGTAAGAAGAGACAATAAATTAAGAAAAGGATTGAAAATATTCATCACGAAATAGATTTTATTGCACCATAAGTCACATGGTACATCATCAGTGGGAAAGAGGAAAGAAAATCCCATTATAGAGCCAAGGGAGGATGCTCAAACTCCACATTGTACCCTAAGGAATAATTAGAGAAGGGGGCAGGAGAGAAACAATGACCAACCTTTTGAAAAATGACCCTCCTTTACAATATATAGGAAGAATAAGAGAGAGAGGAGGGAAGAATTCAAATCCTATTCCAACCACCCCTGTAATGCATTGAATCCACGTACCACAATAAATACGTTTACTGCAACACCGATACCTATGTCGTTTTCCCTTACTAAGCAAGAAAAAGGCCCATTCTTCATCATCGTGGTAGGTGGGAGACTTGACAGCTCCCGAAAATAGTGGGCCGAAACATTAATGGAGGTAGATCAAAATCTGGTGCCAAGAGCTTTCCAAAGAGTCCTTTCTCACTCAAAACCAAGCTCCTGGTCAAAAGATATGGTTGTTTGAAGATAAGGGTCACGCGATCATAATATTTAAATGAGTCTTTCCATATAGGGTCCACATGGTAACCTTGTGCATCTTAAAGATTCAGCCCCTTCCTTTCTCTCTTGAAATTTTGTTAGACTGACATGTGGCGGCTTCCGCGAGCTCTTAATTCTCCTCTATATTCTGCCTGAGTCCCTTAAATTGGTGGAGACACTTTGCCATACCCAAAACACATGGAGGTTTTCCGCTCATTTGGAAACCGCCCCTAGATTTTTCTTTTGAAGTTACACAGTTGAGACACGTGGAGGCCTCCACAGGCTATTGGAATTTTCACCGGCCGACCTTACCTTTTTAGAATCTGACCATGTGGCAGAATGGCGCTTGTTTGGGAAATGCCTTTTGGGTAGTGCCTTTGAAATTGTGCCAAAGAGACATGTGGCTCCTTCCACAACTTCATTCATTTTATTTTTGTTTTGGCTAAGTCCCTTTATTTGGTGGGGCCATATGTCTGACCCTGGACACGTGGAGGCTCAATGCACATTTGGGAACCCGTTCCAAATTTTACTTTTGAAGTTACGCTATACTAACTTGTGGCAGATTCCATTGGCTTTGCCTTATTTAGACTTTTCAACTGACGACTTTGTCCCTTTTCGGACCTGGGATACATGGCAAGCCTGTGCTTGTTTGGGGGCTACCTCTAGATTTTATTTTTTGAAATTGTGCCGATGAGGCACATTGAGGCTTTCACTTACCTTTTGTACTTATCTGATTCGATCCTGCTCTGTCCCCTTTTTTTACTTCTATTGGACCCTAAACACATGGAGAGTCGGTGCTCATTTGAGTCTCTGCTTTGGGCCAGACCTTTTAAAATTGCGTTGAACTGACACGTGGATCTTTCTTCTCATTTGGAATTTTCAACGGTCGATTTTGTTCCTTTTTGGACCTTGGACAAGTGGAGGGCTTGCACTAGTTCAGGGTATTTCTTTGGGCTATGCCTTTGAAGATATCCCATTCAGACACGTAGAAGCTTCCATTGGTCCTTTTATAGTTAACCAATTTTGGCCCGCCCTGTCCCCCTTTTTTACTCTTACCACGTGGCGAGCCTGCACTCCTTTAGGGTCTCCATTTAATATTTTAACCTTGAAGTTGTGCTAAATTGACGTGTGGCACTTTCTACGTGTCTGTGACTTTTCATTCTATGAAAAACTCTGCAGGCTCGTGGTCCCACACTTGAAAACTGCGCCATTTTGTGAAAAGTGTAAATGATCCAAAGTCCCCCAACGACCTGTCGACCCGGATTTACAATTGGGAAAAATTTCCTCCACAGCCCCGCAAACCTTATTTTCCCAAAATTCATCCCTGGGCCTGCCGGCCCGCATTTTCCACTTGGGCAAAAAGACATCTCCGAGCCCGCCGACCTGCATTTTCCACTTGTGCCTTTTATGAAAAGTGTAAAAAATGTAAAATTATCTCCCACCACCCTACCAGTCCATATTTTCCATTGGAAGAAAATATTCCCTAGGCCCAGCGACCCACTTTTGGCAAATAAAACATCCACGGGCCCGCTACCCCACATTTTCCTCATTTGATGAAATGTCATTTCCGGGCCCGCCGACTCGCATTTTCCACTTTGCAAAAGAAATCCCTCCCGATCTCATGAGCCCACAATTATAACTTGCGACTCTTGTAAAAAGTGGAAAAATGCTAAAATATCTCCCGCCACACCACCAGTTCACAATTTCCCATTGGTGAAAAGTGTTCCCTAGGCCCGTCGGCCCGGTTTTCGCAAAAAATTCTTCCCATGCCTATCGCCCCACCATTTGCGAAATATGAGTTAGAAGGACTTTTTTATATCTCTGGAAAGGGGATGAAATTTCCTATCTGATTGAAATGCTTTCAGGGGACCTTAAGTGCTTAAAATATACAAAAATTTAGATTGAGTAAATGAAAGGGAAAAATTTTGTGCTAGTTAACCCAAAAAACAAGTGTGAGCTTATTTTGGTCAACAATTTGGTGACTCAAGGGGATCACCTGCCTGCTAGGTGAAATGATGAGTGGCCTTGAAGCATACATTGGCCATGGATTCTGCCTGGTAAACAAAGATTTGATCTAAACTTTGAAAATATAATCCCTGAGCCACTTGCAACACCACTGGAACTAGAGCTGACTCACCAAATGCTACTTCCAATGTACCATGCATGAGCAACAAAACATCACAACACACTATGTAGAAAACTTGAAATGATACACACCCCAAGTGGGATATGCAAAGTGTGCACAAGAACTTCTTCTACTAAAAACAAAATCTACGCATACTCCTACACTAACCAGAGAGAGAAGGGACTTAAACAAATCCTGCAACTAATAGGGAGAAGTAGCAGGGAAACTTTTAGTGGCAATTTTTTCGTAAACTCTGAATATTAGGGATTTTGGAAATTAGAAATGGATAATTTTCATAATTCTTCTCCCACCCAATTCACCTAAAATTTGCACCAATATTTCATTTATATGGGTGAATTCACCTAATATTTATATGTTAAATTAACTTATACATGTATTTCACCAATGTTTCTTATCATTGTACCTCATCCGAGAAAATTGTGCCATGCCAAATCGCCTTTACCATGAAACATTTTTTAGAAAATTTTCATCGATTCAGAAGGTCAATTTTGGAGATTCGCCACCCATTCTAAATTAATTTTTCAGAGGGGGGTCTTAAAATGAACCCTGAGAAGTAGCTTCCCTTTATCAAAAGGGGCAGCCATGCAAATGATTTTACACTAAATATGGCTTCTTATATGAATGAAAAACTGATAAGAGGTTGATCTTGCACCCAAATCATCAAGGTATCAACATTAATCAAAAATAGCCTCCTTCAGCTGATTAGCATTGGACTCCTGGAGGTGTTGATGGTGACCCTTAGTGCTTTGATACTCATCCTCTTGCTCTAAAGTGGGCATGACTGGTTTCGGCTTCTCCATTATCTCCAATGAAGACAAGTACCTGATAGGGTACATTCTAGTCCTTTGAATGCACCCCTTGCTCTAAATTTCAACTCCAAGAATAGAGTCTTCCTGCCGACCCTCTTAGATGAATGATGTGAGAGAGATGATGACATCCTCTTGCCTTTTCCCTTCCTTCTCCTGCAAAGAACATGGAAGATTGATGCCTTCCAACCTTGGTTCTAAAGGGTTGTTAAAAAGTGCAGGTTATTGTTTTTTGAATTATCTCCTCATGATATCAGGCTCATGTACTTCGAAGGTGGGTGATGGAAGAGAAAATGATGTTATCTCCTTAGGGTCTTCTCCATCAAAGCAATCTTCCAAGTCTGACAGACAATCTACCTCCTTGATTTCTTGCTGCATGTGCTCGACCTCATCCATGGTGTCCTTTGGATCTATGATTTTTTCAGCATGGTTTCCCTAATCTTCAAAAATAAATTTTGGAATCTCAAACTCTTCTTCGACATTAGAGCTTGAAGGGGATAAAGTGGGAGGAAGAACTGAAGGTTCTTCTGTGGCCCGCTCCACACTTGGATCCTCTAGAACTATATGGTTATCGTTCTGAAGGGGAGTGCTTGCAGGTTAGGGCACATGAAGATGTGGCATGTATGGTTTTTCCTCTATAAGCAACTCAGTCTCCTATGGAACTGCCCCCTTTGGAGATAACTAATTTTTCTTTGTAACAAGCACCTGTATGATTTCCTCTTCCCATTCAGAGTTCCATGAGTCACGCCATTCTTCAACTATCCTGTAGTCATCGAACATGATGATGTTCACTGCAGAAGGGGTGTTTGTAGGGGTCTGTTCATTTATGGTACAACTAGGTAGAGGGGACTTGAATTCAAAAGGGAAAAGGGAAGAAGAATTGACGTGAGATGGAAGGCTAGGGGATGGAGAAGGGAATTCAAAACTAGGGGCAGCATATGGGAAACTAGACTTATGATTCTTCCCGCGATGATAGAGTTTGAGAAAGAGAAAATGAAGGACAAGGAGTTGGTGACTGACTTACCCATTGACAAGGTTGTCTCGTACTTTGCTCATATGCCTCAATATCCATAATCCACTTCCCAAGGTGAGGTAACATTTCAACCATGAAGTCAATCTTCTCCTGAGGGTTGTTATGTCTTGGCATAGGGCCAGCCCATGGAAAAGGTTCCCTATAGCAAATTCTGAACGCTTTCATCTGAGATGTGGCCCTTGATTGTACCATGCATGCCTCCAAATGATGGATCTTCTCCTTCAAACCAGCATCCTCCGTGTAGATGTTACCATTGTATGTGTCCCCTTGTTCTTGATAAGCTCCATGGCCAAAATGGTTTTGTGCTCATATGGGTAAGCATAATGGTTATGGATCTGATCATAATATTGATCTGGAGGAGTTGGGAGATACATTGGAAGCATACTGTACTACTACTGTTGCAGGTGTGAATTCCAAGATGGAAATGAATTCATGATTGCACAACTTCATGGGATGGAAGAAGATGAAAAATATGGAAGAAAATGGATGGGAATGGATGGGGAGAAGGTCCGCAACTTTAGAGAGTGAGTTGTTGATTAGATAGAGTCTCTAGATGTGCTTTGCAAGTGCCTCAAAAGGTTGAATCTTAACAAGAACACACCAACCTGCTAAGATGAAGTCGTAAGGTACTTCAGACCTCTCCCATTGGGCATGCCAAAAGTATTGATGCGATATCACAGCACTCCCCAAATGGCCTGAGTTTAAAATGGGGCAATCGGTGTGATTGCAACACATTGGACCATATCTCAAGTTTTGGGACATGCAGACTTGAGATGGAACTCTAGAGAAGGTTGGTTCTTACTTCCTAAAGTACCTGCCACTAGCTACTCGAGTGCAAGTATAGATAATCTATCCTTATCTAACCATCCAAGGAGATAGGGATAGAGAGAGAGAGAGAGAGAAAGATTGAAAGAGAGCGTACAATAAGAAGTGGTACACCACAAACAGAAGTGGCTGATCACGAATCTAAATTATTGAAATGGAGAGAGGTGAGCAATGGAGAGGATGGAAAAACACATCACAGACCAGAGATGAAGTTATCATACAAAACAGACCACTTCAAAATGCATTAAACACAGCTCCCATAACCTACAATAAAAATTAGAGTATGCACAGTATACCTGTGTAATGATGAGATAGGCAAGAAGAGATGATAAAATAAGCAAAGGATAGATAAGATGCATCACAAAATTAAATTTTATTTCTCCATAAGTCACACAGTACATCATCAGTGGGAAAGAGGCAAGGAAATTCCATTATAGAGCCATGAGAGGAGACTTCAGACTCTACATTCTACCTTAAGGAAGAAAGAAAGAAGGGGGTCAAGAGAGAAATAATGACCAACCCCTTAAAAAATGCACCATCCTTTACAATATATAGGAAGAATAGAGAGAGAGAGGAGGGAAGAATTTGAACCCTTCTCCAACCACCCCTAGCAAGAGTATTGAATCCACCTAACAATAATGATGATTCTTCACTGCAACACCCATAACCTCCTTGTCATTGTCCCTTACTGGGAAAGAAAGGAAACCCATAATGTCATCATGGTGGAAGGTGGGAGATTTGATAGCTCCTAAAAATGGCGGGACGAAAGAACTAATGGTGGCAGGTGAGAAGCCAACACCGAGAGCTTTCCAAAGACTTCCTCTCCTGCTCGAATTCTGAGTTCCCCAATCAAAATATATGGCTATCTGAAGATTAGGGTCGTGCAAGCTCACAATATTTAAAAGAGTCCATCCATATAAGACCCACGTGGTAGCCCCATGCATGTTTTGAAGATTCAGCCCCTTCCTCTCGCTCTTGGAATTGTTTTCAAACTGATGCACGTGGTCAACTTCCGTGGCCTACTATGATTTCATATTGTATTCTATCTTGAGTTTCTCTTGTCATTGGTAGAGACACTGTACCCAACCTGAGACACGTGGAGTCTATCACACTCATTAGGAAACTTGCTCCAGAATTTTACTTTTGAAGTTGTACGGGTCGAGACACGTTGAGGGTTCTGTAGGACTTTTGGAATTTTCAATGGCCGACCTTACCTTTTTGGACTCTTACCACGTGGTAGGATTGGCACTCATTTAGGGGACTGACCTTTTTGGGCGCGGCATGTTTGAAATCACATTGATGCAAAAGAGACACGTGGCATCCTTCCATAAACTTCATTCCCTATTTCTTTTTGGTCTGGCTAAGTCCCTTATATTGGCGGGGGCATATGTCTAACCCTGGAAACATGGAAGACTTAGCATAGCATTTGGGAACCTATCTCCATATTTTTCTTTTGAAGTTGCCGCGTGATGAGGCACGTGGAGGGCTTCCATTGGCTCTACCCTTGTTGCAGACTTATCTATTGTCAGGCCTGGTTGTCTCTTGTTTTCAGTAGCTAGAACATGTAGCGAGGGCTGGCACTATTTTGGGGGACTACCTTCTAGAGTTCCTTCTTTCAATTTTCACTGAGTCAGGCACGTGGCAGCATTCTACTTGGCTTTTGCCCCATTAGCTGAGTTTTCAACTATTGACTCTGTCTCCTTTTTGGACTTCTGTAGGACACGTAGACACATGCCACAGTTGGCTCTCATTTACGGATCTACCGCTTTGAATTTTACCTTTTTGAAGTATGCGTCGATGCTGACATGTGGCTCCTTCCACTAGATTACCTCTGTTTAGACTTTTCAATGGTTGGTCTATGTCATTTTCGGGCTCTTGGACGTGTGGAGGGCTTGGCGCTAATTCAGGGTCTTTCTTTGGGCCGCCACCTTTGAAGATGCACCATTGAGACACATGTAAGCTTCGGCTAGTCCTTTTATACTTAACCAATTTGGGCCTGCCCTATCCCCCCTTTTTTACTCTAACCACGTGGCCAACATGCACTCATTTGGGATCTCCGTTTTGGATATTAACCTTGAAGTTTTTCCAAATTGACGCATGGCACTTTCCATGGGTCTGTGACTTTCCATTCGACAAAAACATCCACGGGCCTGCAATTGAAAACTGCACCATTTTGCAAAAAGTGTAAAAGTTCTAAAGTCTCCCACAGACCTGTCAGCCCGCATTTACACTTAAGAAAAAATTTCTCTGTAGACCCGCTTTTCCCAAAATTCATCCTTGAGCCCACTAGTCCGCATTTTCCACTTGGGCAAAAAGACATCTCCAAGCCCGCTGGCACGCATTTTCCACTTGTCCCTTTGGTAAAAAGTGCAAAAATGCAAAAATATCTCCCGCTACCCCGCCAGTCCACATTTTCCATTGGAAAAAAATATTCCCTAGGCCCATCAGCCTATTTTTGGCAAATAAAACATCCCCAGGCCTGTCGGCCCGCATTTTCCTCATTTGGTGAAAAGAGATCTCTGAGCTCGCTGCCCACATTTTCCACTTTGCAAAAGAAATCCTTCCCGGGCTCACAGGCCTCAATTATAACTTGTGCCTCTTGTGAAAAGTGGAAAAATGCCAAAATATCTTCCGCTGCCCTACCAGTTCACAATTTCCCATTGGCAAAAAGTCTTCCCCAAGCTCGTCGACTTGCTTTTGGCAAAAAAATCCTTCCCAAGCCTATCGACCCGCCATTTATGAAATATGAGGAGTTAGAAGGACTTTTTTAACATCTTTGGAAAGGGGAAGAAATTTCCTATTTGATAGAAATGATTTTAGGGGACCTTAAGTGCTTAAAATATACAAACATTAAGATTGAAGCACCAAAAGGGGAAAATATAGTGCTAGTTGACCCAAAAAACAAGTGTGAGCTTATTTTGGTCAACAAGAAGCATGAATGAAAAGTGGCTAGATTTGTGCCAAGTCATCAAACGTAATGGTGGAAAGACAAAGGAGCCTAGAAAGAATGTAAGTTTGACACAAATTTGGATGAGCATAGGCATGTAGGAATTTTGCAACTAGCACGAACATATAATTTACTAGATGTCGATCTAGGTGAAATCCAAATGCAAGAGCCAACACTGCAAGGGTTAAAATTCTGCAACCACCAACAAGGTGAAGGACTTTGTGAACAACAGATCCAACACAAAGAACATGGAGCTAAATGAAAGCCAAGTAGTAGAGGCATTGTACAATGTGTCATTCAATGCGGTAGGCTCGGTCAGACCAATGTTGGCACACAAGAAAAATGAGATCACAAGATGATGCAAACTATGAATCGAGCTATTTAAAAATAAGGGGCCATTAATAATTCATAAGGTAGGAGAAAATAAAAACACGAGTCACACCAACACAGAGGAAATCACCTACATAGAGGGAAATAATGTTATTGACTCCTTTTACAATGTAGGGGTATATAACAATCATTTAAGTTATGAGCATGATTATTAAAAAATTCCCCAAATACCAAATGAAAACATTTCCAAATATTAAATTTTGAGATGTCCTAAAGACTAGTACTTGCAATCGGAAAGGGAAAATGAGAAATTGGTTTTATGAGTACTTTGCATGCTTGGTTCATTCTCTTCCCCTACTGTTTAATCAATACATCCATATTTTCTAGATATTGTTGATCTTTGTGCTGATGTGAAGCATTATAATTACTCTCATAACCTATAGTATCTTTGTTATTTGGTGCCATTCTCCTTTCCACATCCATGGGTGGCCCTCCCTATAAAGTTGATTTAGTTTGTGACCCAACATGGTAAGAAAATGAAGACCTGTGGAAGGTGTTGGACGTGGATGGCTTTACAACCTTTATGAAGCAGATAAACAACCATGAAAAGCACATTCATGTGAAATTTTCCAAACACTAGAAGGATAGGGTAATCACTTATAAAGGTAAGGAATTTCCCATCCCTAAAAATATGATATCCTTTGTTACGGGGCTAGGTATGAATGGAATCAAAATTTTCAAAAACAAATTTGATAAAGAGGTAGAGGAGAATTTATTTTTTAGGGGTATGAAACACTCAAATATGTAAATGCATATATTTTATTCTCCTCCATCCTCACCCCTTCTTACAAGGCTATAAGAATTGTGCTTACATATATTACACTTAAGGGTAGATTCTCAACCCTTCTGTTACATCACCTTGTCCTTTTGATTCATTTTCGCAAGTTCCCCAAAGTGAGCCTATCTTTTTACATTCTATAATCCTTGGAAAAATGCATTATTGAAGTCCACTCCCAAAAACATAACCTTCCACTCCATCAGGGAGTCATCCTTATTTTTCACTAGTACTCTAATGATATTTCTGCCAACTTCATCCCCTCCCATCCAATTCCTCTTTTCCAACTCTCTCTATGTCATAAAGTGAACACTAAATAACTTAGAACCCCTCTCCTCTTCTGGCCAAGAGGGATCTCCTAAGTAGTGTCGAAGGAAACAATCTGGCCATACTAGATATTTTTTTCTCCATTATCAAAACTACCCAAGATCTGTTAGCCAGTCATGTTGTAAAGGCCAAGATTAGGAAGCATGTAGAAAAAATCAAGGTCCTTGGAGAGGACGTGGCTCTTTTACTCAAAGAGGTAGCTAAAGACTAGCAATTTCCTTATTATAACCCTATTCTTAAGATAAAACTTGAATTAATAGCTAATAATTAGAAGGAATGGAAAAGACTTTGGGGAAGATCATAAACAAGTAAATTAGCCATCTTACTAATGCATAAGGCCATCCTTGACTTCATTGAAGCACAAATCAGACAAGTTTATGATCTTAGTGACATTCCTCCATGAATTTGCATAGTAGGTAATCAAAATAAAATGGTAATATCTTCAATAAGTAATGACCCCTTTCAGCACACTGCTCAAAATTTGTTTAAAGCTATAGAAGAGGTATAAAATGTCTGTACAAATACTCTCAAATGAAGGTATCTAGGTCTCTGCTTTTTTGGTCTTTTTGTTGGTTTTATGTGGATGTGAAGCTGTTATGATGTTGTAGCTTGGTTTTTTTTTGCTTCATGTAGGAAAGTTATCCCCTTATTTTGTTTTTAACGAATGATGATGTCTTGTTTCATTTGGCTGTTGAGCCCTTTTTTAAATATGTGATATGGTTCCCTTAATAACCATTTAGAATTAACAATTAAAAACTCAAGTTCTAGACACCTAGAAAACTAATGCAAAGTATCTGGGTCGTCAAGTTAGTTAGAGGAATGAGCTAACAAGATAGGGAATCTCAGTTCCCAACTCAGAAAAGATGGGTCAAATTTGGCCCTTAAGGAAGCTTGCAAAACCTTGAAATAACACAAAACTAGTGCCAAAAACTAATCTGAACTACAACTTGAAACTATAATAGACCCCAAAACATGCATGCAAATCCTTAAAACCAAAAAACATCAAAAAATATGAACAACAACCACAAATGAGATTTGAAACCTAAATCAATGGAATTGACGCATGAATGTAATATCCATTATGATGCCTACACATCAAACCCAAAAAACTCAAGAGCAAAAATTCAAGAACAGTAGGGAAATAGTAGAGAGTGAGTTGGACGGATCCCAACAATGTGCACTTTGATACAATGATGAAGAATGTAAAAATGTGAAGCATGAGGATCATGCAAGATAATGTGAACATTGACCGAGTTGCACTCTGGTAGTGTGACAAGGTTGCATGCAAAGCGGGCATCAACCATGAAGTGCATGCAAAGATTGTTAAAGTTTCACAAGATTCTCATTAACCCCTCGTAGATTTAAAAAAACTGATGGGTTCAAATAGGGGTGATTTGTAACCCCCAATGCTTGTAATCATGACTCCTTAAGTGGAGAAGGGGAGTTATATTCCAAGAATGGAAAGTAACTCCCGTAAAACGTATTGACGCATAAGGAATCTAATGATGACCCTATCATAACCCTTATGATGCAAATACCTATAACCTCGCCTAATTGAGATGACTCGCCACGTGTTGTGGAAAATGACTCATACCAAAAGATAAGACACTTGAAATTCTTTAGTGCAAGTTATGGAACTAGAAATTAAGAAAGAAAAGGAATATACATTTACTACATGATCCTGATTCAAACTATAAATTATTGAATGGGTTATGTATGGTCTTGAACCTTTTTATAGTGTGCCTAAAACATCCTCTATTATTTTCTTGCACCAAAATCATCTTGGGTATATATTTAACTTTGTCACACAAAATCAACAATACTTTTAATCACTTGTAAAAATGTTTGAACCTTAGAAAAATGTAAAACCATTATTTGAAGCATTAGCAGACCAAGAGTATCAAACATATGTGTGTGGCTAATCCTATACTACCCTAAGTGGTCATACTACTAGAAATTGAACCAATCCAAGTTCTACACTACATATCCTCTTTCCATGACAAAAATTCATGTAGTTCTCCATGTTGCTTTATCCAGTGTGAAAAATTAACCAAACGCTTAGGGGTATTTTCTTGTCTCTTGACACTAAGAGATGGGGCTATATATATGGTATAAAATATAACCAATGTAGTTGTAGTGTGATGTGGTGTGCCTCAACTACATGACCTGACCCTTTATTACTTGAATTTCCTTGTCCATTTCTTAGAGTGACATTTTACTTGCTAATACATGAATATATGACCTTTACATGAGTGGAAATGTTAGAATCTATACTCTTTAGTGACCTAGTTGGGTGCCTCAAACTATAGTAGTGGCTACTCTAATTGATATGGTACTTATTTTGGTAGATTTACAAAACCCTTGAGTATTTTTATAATGATATTTCTAGTAGGATATTGTAATAGTTTTAAGCGAGTTATAAATTTATATTGAATTTCTAATATAGCATTCCATACATTAAATATTCTTATTTAAGGTTGACCCTATGAAGATTAAATGACCAAAAAGTATACTTGTACTGAAAATATAGTTGCATACATACAATATATATTATTGTAAATGTCATCTAAGAAGAAACCCTTCATCCTCACCCATATGCATGGTCAAGGAACAAAAAAGGGAAGAGTAAAATGTGAAGTTTGTACATGAAGCATATAGGTTGTTTACTACTTTATATATATATATATATATAGACACACACAAACACACAAACAAACAAACAAACAAATACATAGTATAGAGATAAGGATAACACAAAAGAGCTAGAGAGGCAAACTGAATGGATTTCAAATTTTACATTTTTTTCAAAAAGGAAGGAATTATATACTTCTAATTGAAAATTAGAATTAAAAAAATGATGTCTATATTTTCATCCCTTTACATGAGTAATTAATATCTGCATGCTTAAATGAAAACATTGATGTGGATCTAGCTACAAGAGGTCAAAGAGCCTTCAAAACACACAAATTTTCAAAACTAAAGAAACTTTAAAACAACTTCATTCATATTTCAAAACCGACACTAATTATTTCCAGCATTACAATTGACATTTTATTTCCCACTATCTCTAAGAAAATCCCTAAAACACAAAAAATGCAAACACAAGAAAAATCATAAAACCAAAACACCTCATGTGGACCTTAAATTCTACCCACTTGAATACCTCACTAAATGAAAGCTTCTACCAAGTTTTGACTTATTCCATAAAGTGGAGCAAAAGTTATTAAAATTCTAAGTTCTCGACTATATTGTTTTTTATTATTGGTAAATAGTTTTTTGAAAGGGACTATAACCTTGTACAAAAAATCTCACCATCCAGATTTTACAATTGTAGTGAATCAAAAAAGTGATCTAAATCGGGCTTTTACAAGTTAGCCAAACAAAAGATAAACATTCTGCTAAGAAAAGTACCAATGCCTACAAAAAATAGTCCAGAGCCTTTAAAAAACCTGCATGGAGCTGAGATACAACCCATAAACAACAAGCCTACAGCCCAGATACAATAATAAGGACCAAAAATAAGGCAAGACTCATTCCATGATAGAAACAATGTTGGATATTAATTTTTTATGTACTTTCTTTCTTTGATCCACCACCGTCCATTCAACATTACCATCTTCCGTAGATATCGAAGAACAACTTCAAGATTTGTGACTGGAGTGTGGCCCGCAGTGAGGGGAAATGGGGCACAATCCTCCATAGCTATAGCATCAACCTCTTACGTAGATAAAACCTACGATATCTCAGAAGAAAAATTATTTAGATTAAGAGGAACTTCTACCTTAGAGGGGTTAGATGAATCCACAACCAGTTCTTATTGGGCGTTGACCGTCAGATAATTTGGCAAAGTCTCCTTCCACCACGCAGATTTTTCCTTACGTTTGGAATGTACACATTCATCGCAAAGATGCCCAGTTTGGAAGCATCTTCAGCATCTAAATGCTAAATGCTCAAAGTCAATCCTCTGCACCCATTGTCTTTCACCTATTTTTAGGTGGATCTCTACCAAAAGGGCTTGAGAGGTGTCAATATCAACAAAAATTCTAGCATAAGTTCTATGTGTCTGATGGGAGGTTTTATCATCAACTTTTACAAAAGATCCTAGGGTATCTCCTATAGAAATAAGGGAAGATCAGTTCCAGAGCATCAATGGAAGTCCTAGCAAAATGGATCCAAATCGGGAAGGTATCAAAGAATTCTTTTAGGGGGTCAATTGACGAATACCATGGATTAAACATGAGTCCATGTTCTCCCTAAACCTAATATTTGTAAAACTTTTAATCCTTCTTGTCATGGGTTTCAAAAATGACAATAAAATAGGCCTTAACACAAGGATAAACTTAAAACTTACCTTTAATCTTCTCCCTCCATCTTTGTGAAATATAATCATGGCGCTGAGAAAGCTTAGGCTAGAACTTATGAAATATGCAAATGAGTCCAAGTTGAGATTTATTTTCCTCCTCCTTCAGAAGCTTTTGCAGTAGATCCTCTTTTATCTTCAGCACGAGAGTCTTTTGTGATGGTTTTAATAGCTTGTCAACATTTATGGCATTCTCCTTCAGCTTGGAGACCGCAACAACATATGATTTGGACCAAGTTAGCCTCGTTGCCCTATTTCCCTTGGTTGAGGCACCCAAATTTCTGAAGGGGGGCATCAGCAAATGAAGATCTAGAGGGGTCGTTGTTGACTCCCCCTGCAACTGGTTTGTTAGGGTCACAGTTTTCACCTCCCCCATATTATCCATTAGATGGGATTCTCTATTTTTCTAGACCGCCCATTCCAACCACATCTTCGACGCCTTGAAGGCAGGAATCCCATGTAGCGGCCCTTATCTTAGATATGACCTGCGCATTTTGCAAACCGTTTCCATCTTTCACTCCATTATTTGAGTCGTTATTAAAAGCAAGATCAATCTAGGAGAAGTCTTTCCCCTGATCTGCACCAATTCCATGCTTGAAAGAGTGGCCATTCCCCTAGTTACCATTTCTACAGCCTCCATTAGCCGAAGCTGCCTGCACTTTGCCACCACCTGTGCCCATGCAATCCATTTAGGGCTCGCTAAGGGTTGGAAGGAGAAACGAGTTTCGTCATCGCCGAGTTTGCTACTAGACCCATAGTTCTAGATTTTTTTTAAAACAGGTCATGACCCAATTTTAGATCCCTGGATGAATGAATTTTGTCCCAAAAATTGCCAAAACGACATCTTGCAGATCAAACTCTTTATTGCAGGATGAATTAATCTTCACAATCTAACTCTCTGTAAAATTTCAAGATGATATGATAATCTAATTAAAAATTATGATCTCCACGAGTTATTCTCCCGCATCATTCTCCCCTAATCCCTAATTATAAAGAATTACACTCTTGTTGTGAATTCAATTGACTAAATTTATACAATTATCCAATCTTCTTCAACTCCCACTCATGAATCCAAGCATATACATCAAGCCCACCTTGTCTTGCTCAATATTTAATTAACTGGGTTCGGAAGAATAGCCGTTGCGATTGTGTTGAGTGGCGTTAACGTATTAACTGGTTTTTTTTTGTGGGTAATGTTTATTTAGAGTTAAAATTTGTATACATTCAATACCGTTGAGGCCAATGGATTCAATTAGTAGGCAAGTCGTCTCTCCAAAATGGACTCGGGACTATATATATATTCCTTTCACAATAAACAAGATTAATGCACGGACTCGTAGTCTCGTTCCCTGCGTGCTCTCAGTTTTATCATCTCTCTTGCGGAGAGTTATAAGGGTATTCAATTCCATCCAGAATTCAGAATTACTTCTCATTACCTCCGTAATGGTTGCCTCCATTTTCGTAGAAAACCTGTAAGTCTCTCTATACAGTACAATTGACGATGAATTATTTTTGTGTATGTTAAGGTAAACTCACTCATGTCTATCTTGTGTATTTTTTGGAACTACAAGAACTCGGACAATCGAAGAATTGGCGGGTTCAGCACTGTAGAAATCAAAAGATTAGAGATGGAATTTCTTTTTCGTCTCAGTTTCAAATTGCAAGTGACAGTAAATGTATTAGGCGGAGGATTTGATATCGACCGGATTGTTAGGCTTTTATGTGCACAAGATGAACCGGCGGCATAATAGATTTAAACGTTCGGTGGAAAAAATTCAAGAAAAAAAAAATGGAATGGGGGAGCATTTCTGGTTATGCCTTTACCAAAGTATTTCTCCCTTGTTTGGCTGAGGCATTATTAGGTGACTTCCACTCAGTCCAAGTCACCCAATTGACGATCAATAATCTACACATTTGACCCACATAATATTTTTCATTTATTCTTATTGAGATTATATTTTTTTAAATAAAAAACAAATTTCCTCAACTTTACTTCCATCACCAAGTTGACATTATGACATTCAACAAAAGTGACCTTAAATATGTCACTAAACATTGACATTAACTAGAGACTACTTCTGACACTAAATCCAATACCAAGTCGATATAAAATAGCACGTACTTTGACATCAAAATTTGAAACTATTGAAAGTTATTAATCTTTAGTTAATTACTATTTATAAAATTATTAATAGTAATTAATGCTAGGTTTTATTTTTGTAATTGGTAAAAAAGGGGGTTTTGCCAGGGTCCCCACCCTATTACTAACTAGGATCTGCCATCTCAATAAACCAATGAAGATTTCAAGGATCAACAAGGGACCAAAATCTCAACATCTAATAAAATTCACCCAAGGACGGTAAAAAACCAACATAAAACCATGAAGAACCCAAGACTAGAACAAAAGACAAGAGACCTAGTTTTTTGCATTAGTACCACGAATCCTAGTCACTCTCGGGGGGTAACAAAGATACTATGGAATTTTCTTCTCTCATGCCCATCCAAGGGTGGGGATCATTGTCTGCATTGGTATTGGTCATGATCCGAACTTGATACTCTACACAGAGTTTTCTCATCTCCTACTTGAGTATTATTGACTATTCCTTCATAAAGGGGCCCACTTTGAATGCCTCTATTCTAGGATTGTGCAACTGGGATATGGGCTTAATACCTAATGTCCAAAAAAATTTTGGTTTTTCTTCTTCTGTTTTAGGTGAGCATAGATAACTACCGCAATTCATTGGCATGAAATCTGGATGTATTTTCTCTATTGCATGGGCGTTGACATAAGCTCCCACCTTTTCTTTAATTGAAATCTTACTGCTCTAAATTGTTTGTGGAGCCTATGTATGGAATTTTTGAGTGAAATGGTACACCCTCTAACCCTTACACTTGAGAGTATTTTTACAGTTGTTCTACTTCAAGCTTCTTGATTTCTTGAACTCGTTGTCAAGGGGGTTCAGGGGGTTAATACAAATCGATGGAAAGGGACCCAGGGGTCAAGCTCCTTGTTTACGTATTAGAAAAATAGTGACATGGGTAAGTTTATCAACACCATGGGTAATGGGTAACCGTAATGGGCAAAAATATCTTGGGCCAAAATGAAAAATTGAATCTGATTTCATTGATATAATACCCACGGTTTTTTAACACTAATGGTTTTGATGACATACGGTAATGTCGCAGAAAATTCCGCTTAAGCAATTGTCTAGGTTAAATGGTCGTATGCATATGATACATCTACATGCAAAAGTATTACAGATGTGTTTTGAATTCGAGTGTCAATTAGCATCAGAGTATTGTTAATGCATAATTACCTAAAGAGAAATTCTGGGTATACCAATATTGAGAAAAAAATGGCTTGTCATAAACATCTAAGCAAGTGATTCTTGATGGACGTAACACCTCAAAATCCTATTGTGTAGCTACTTTTTTAACATACTCAGACCACCTTTGAGGTGTTCTCTCATTTGTGTCACTATAATCACTAATTTTCATTGTGATCAATATATTTCCTTTATTCAAAATTTGAACTACATATTAGTTTCTACTGTTGCGATTCTATGAGGGATTATTCCTAATGCTTTATGCCCTCCATAATCCTAACATTGGTTGTTGGACTAACGCTAAAAATGGTTTCCAACGAGTGGGCAATTTTGTATCTACTTAAGAAGTAAAGATCGAATTTATACTTTCTTTTAACTTTCGCCTCTCACCTTATAACGTGAGATATAACTTCACCCAATTTTAAACATCTTGATTAATCTTAAATACATTAAAAATAATGTGAAGTAAAATGCCCTGGCTATGACCCAAACACTGACCCCTAGCTTCATGACAAAATTCTGGACAAACTAACTCATTTTAGGACCTATGAATGAATAGAATGATATATCTTCTTTAGTTGTGTAGGGAATCTTCGAACTTACATGACTGAAGCTTTGACATATAGTTTCAAGACAAGGAATATACTGATCAAATGATATTCGAATATTTATTCTCCTTGCAACCAAAGATTCCATGTCCAACTTTTCCACATTTTTCATAGAAAAATGGTGAATTTTCATAACTCATTTTTTTCCTCTAGACCCCGTCTTGTAGATTTCAGATTGATATACCTCTAGGGGTGAGGATCAAGAAATGACATTTACTCACATTCTAGTATTCTTTAAACCTAGACTTAATGTTACATGCGGTAAGATAAGAAGTTTGATCTTTTTACTCTTGTTTCCTTGTGTATTCCTGCCAATACATGAAATTCCTAGATACTCAATATTTTAGCCTATTAAGCCTTATCCATATATGATAAACACATGGGATGTGTAGTTTTTATTTCCTATATTCCAGTACGAAAAATGGAGATTATAGTTCTATCAAATTTGAATTCAAGTCCTAGGCTACACTACATGGATTAAATGTTCTTTCCCATTGAGAAAATGACCACGAAAACATTATTCGGACTAATATATATTTGATTTAAAGTTAATCCCATTTCAAACTTTTACATTACAAGGTATCTGATGTACCTATCCGAAAGCTTTTGGCACCACTAAATCAAGAACTACAGATTTTGACAGCTATCGCACTCCACACTCCCGTAAGTGAGACGCAACAATCGATCTTGGTGTTGTTTTTTTAAGAGCTTCATCGCCCATGAGTTTTATAGGCCTTCCATGTCTTTCCTCTCGGTCTTCTGCTTTATATGCAAAATCTCATCTCCACTATATACTTCCATAATATTACTAGCAATTGCATATGCGTTGATAGACAATAATAATGTTATATTATGTTGAGTTGTAATTTGTATATCCAACGGGTGGTGGTGTAATGATTCTTGGCAGCATTGTTTTACCGCAGTTTAGGGTGGTGGACAGCATGGTAAGGCAGTGAAGCCCAATGTAATATGAAGATCTGCCACATCTCACAAAAAAATACTTCTTATTATTTTTTGATGGACGTTTATACCAATTGGCTCTACTAAAGGCGTTTCTTATTCTCTAAGCCATGAGCCCGCAAGTATACTAACCTGAGATAGGAGTTGAATATATATCCAAATGTAAGACTATATATAAAGTTTGAAAACTGTACATGTACTTGCGGCAATGATTTGATCTAAGACATCATAACCCAAATCTATTTCTCCTCTAAAGAACTTTTTGAACCCTAGCATGATGCCAATGGCTCCATATTTTATCATAGGGGATCATGGGATGAAAATTCCAGCCCTTATAGACTAGAGAAAACCAGCCCTGTTACCAGCCATAGTCAAGGGAACATCAAATCTATTAACTATGGAATGGTCAGGAAGAGAGTTGATTTCCATGCAGTACAATGATGATTCAAATTTTCTAATTAATGATTTTGAAACCCTCAAGACCCCAACTCTGGAAATTGGAAAGGATCTGCTTTGAAAGGTTCTCAAATACCAGGAATGAATATTTATGGTAGTTGGGTCTAGAAATGAGATATTTCAGGAATACTGGCCTAATGTGATGTCTTATTTCCATAGATTGGATCGTGCCTCTAAGTTCATGCTCCTTGATTGTAAGATACAAGGTAAGATCCAGCTTATATTCTTAAGGTTTAAAGCATATTAGATTGTAGTCTATGAAACCCATGAAGATAGGGATTTAATTTTTAACCTAACATTGGGTTGATGGGTGAACACGGGCTCATGTGCAAGCCATGGGATCCAAGGTCCAAAGGAAACCATCTTTTCATATCTCTAACTTGGGTTGGGTTCACTAATCTGCAATCCTCAACCACTTCAACTTTGCAATGGTATCTAATGTCCCCTTGCTCTAAGAGATACTCATCGACAAAATCTCATTCTAAAGTTGATGACTAAGACTAATCCATTCATAACCCATAATACGAAAAGCTAAAATCCTGGGATGACCTCTCTCGAATACCTCCCATAGCCCTACCAAAAGAAGGTAAAAATTTATATATCAAATGAAACACTTGCATGGTTTATTTATGCATAGGTTAGGGTAACAAAGGAATATTGTATGGAAGGGAAGTCTATATTTGACAAGTTACAGTAGATCTTGGATTTGCACATTACAAGTTTTATGGTTTTACACATTCTAAATGAAAGACCATATCTGCATGATGGAAGGATTACCTACCAGAGCATCTAAAAATCAATCCACATGAAAGTCCATTCTATAGACAATAACTCTCAGTGGACCTGGCCATGCCCTATTATCCGCATGATATAGCACGAAGTTTATTTGCGTAGTCAATCAAAGGTGCTAGAATCAATGAGAATGTATGTCAATGATTACATTGATCAGAAGGGTAGAATAAATGACACCCTACTTAGACAGTTAGTCTGCGTTTAGAAAATTGAATAGCCTACATGTAACTTATAGGTCGAAATAGTTACATAGCCGTCAACATAAACTAATGTAATATAAATTCCAATTAAGCTAACATTCCCCCCCCATTTTTGCATTGTTTTTACAAATGTACCCCCTGAAACAACTCAAATTTCACCTTGTCAAGAGACTTGGTGAGTATATCTGCTACATGAGAGTCTAGTTGGGAAGCACTGGAGCTGGATGTGGTGATTCAAGAATTGTTCTCGAATGTAATGACATTCAACCTCTGTTTGTTTTGTTCTTTCATTGAACATTAGGATTCTTCACAAGCTTCAACACACCTTGATTGTTGCAATGAATGATAGGTGGATTCTCTTCAAGAATGCGCTATATCAGCCAGAATACAACATAACCAAAATCATTTCGCACACAAATCCTTGTGTGGCACAATACTCTAGCCACACTTGATGAGAGAGAAACAACAATTTTATTCTTGCTAATCCACGATATAGGTCCGAGATCTGAGATGAAAAAAATATCTTGTAGTTGATCTTCCGGTCATCAATAGATCCTGGCACAGTATGATTCAACATATCCCTGCAAGAAGAACTGTGATGTTCTTATGATATCTCCAAACCACAAGTCAATTGTGCCTCAGACATATCTCAAAACGTGATTCACTACTATCCAAGTGACATTTTTTTTGGCTCCTGCATGAATCTGGAAAGATAGATGACAACAAAGAAAAGGTCTGGTCTGGTATAAGTCAAGTAAATGAGACTCCCAACAAGCTTCCATGTAGTGAGTAGCCATCTACTTGAGGTGAATCCTAGAATCTAGAAAGTTGTAAGCCTTTCTCCATTAGGAGTGGACACATTGGTTTACAATCAGACATCCCATACTTTTCCAGGAGTGTCTTGGCATATTTCATTTGGGAGACGAAGATATGATTCTTCGTCTGGCATATCTCTAAGCCAAGACAATAGTGAAGTAGCCCCAAATCAGTCATGTCGAAGGATTTCTTTAGATCATTCTTTACATCATCTACAAGATTTTCAGAACTTCCTGTGATCACAAGATCATCTACGTACAAAACCAGAATGACAATATTTGTTCCTACCTTCTTGATATACAAATTTGTATCTAAGGGACTATGAGTGAATCCATGCTGCAATAGGTGATCATCAATTTTTATATACCATGCCCTAGGTGCTTGTTTAAGTCCATAAAGAGACTTTATCAGACGACATACCCTGTGTGGTTGATGCTCATCTACAAACCCTTCAAGTTGGGCCATGTACACTTCTTCTTTTAGATCACCATTTAGAAAAGCACTCTTGACATCCATCTACTGAAGTTTCCATCCATTTTGTGCTGCCAGTGCACATACAACTCTGATGGTTTTGATCTTCGCAGTGGGTGCAAAGGTCTCATCATAGTCAATTCCTTCTTGCTGAGCATAACCCTTTGCAACAAGTCATGCTTTGTGTTTGTCGATTGAACCATCTGCCTTATATTTTGTTTTGAAAATCCATTTGCAGCCAATGGATTTCCTACCTGGAGGTAGATCGACAAGTTCCCATGTCCGATTCTGAATAAGGTAATCATATTCAGCATCCATAGTCTGTTTCCACTGTGGTTGGTCTAATGCCTCACGAACAGTGTCAGGTTCGGTGCTCTCAACAACTGAACTCATGAGTGCAAAATTTACCTCCTGTCTAGCTTGACTTCGTGTTCTAACTCCCGTAGAAGTACCAGGAAGTGAGTTCAGGTGAGCATCCCTGATAGTACTCTGGACCCATTTCGAACGTTGGTGCTACTGATGTCAAGATGTGTTTTCTAGTGTGCTAAGATCAACGAACAAGTCTCCACTCAGCTCTTCTTCTCTCTGAGAAGAATCATCTTGCTCATCATCTGGATGTGTGAGCAATCTATGTGATGAGGTCAGTACTGGATCTCCATTGTGTGGCAGGGAGTCAAAGGATGACTCATCACATACCACATCTCGACTCTCGTAGATCTTCTTCGTCTCAGGATCCATGAGACGATATGCTTTTGAGGTAGTACTATACCCCAAGAAAAGACATGGAAGTGTCTTTGGATCAATCTTCTTCCTTCTCTTATCTGGAACATGCATATATGCAGTACAACCAAAAACTCTTAAATGATGAATAGAAGGTTTACAACCAGTCCATACCTCTTCTGGTGTCTTGTTCTGCAAGATCTTCGTGGGTGCCTGGTTGAGTAGATACACTGCTGTCTGGACTGCTTCTGCCCAAAACTGATCCTCCAACTTGCCAGTTGAGAGCATACAATGAGCCATCTCCATGACAGTCCTATTGTGGCGCTCAGAAATCCCGTTTTGTTGGGGCGTGTATGGTGCAGTCAAATGTTGCTGAATGCCATGCTGCTTCAGGTATGCTAAGAAATTCTTTGACACAAATTCCCCCCCTCGATCTGAGCGGAGGAGAAGAAGAGGCTTCCTAGACTACCTGGTGGCTTGCTGGTAGAAGGTTTAGAAATTTGTAAGTGCCTCACTCTTCTTTCGAAGGAAATATACCCACATTTTCCGTGACTAATCATCAATGATGAGCTGAAAGTACACAAAACCTTAGAAGCTAGCTGGTAGGGGTCCGCACAGATCGGTGTGAATGACCTGAAGATGCTCTGTAGAATGATAAGAGCTTTGTTTGAATGGACCTTTATGTTGTTTGCCTGCAAGACATCCTGAGCAAACAGGTAAGGAATGGGAGAGTGGAGGAAGCCCTCTTACCATTTCCTTCGCACTGAGCTGATGCAGAGCCCCGGCAGAAACATGACCATATCGAAAGTGCCAAAGTGCAGTGGACTCCGCCGTTGATGCAGGAGAGCAACGCTGGATGAAGTGACCGCATCCAGTGCAAATAGACGGCCCTTCAGAAATGCATGAGCAATGACTGACTCTCCCTAGGAAATGATGCAGGACTTGACCCCTTTCTCAACAAAGAATTCAACCTGCATTCTATGGTTAAGAAGTTGAGTTACAGACAAAAGATTTGAAGTCAAACCTGGAACATATAGCACCTTTGTGAGTGTACATCTTTGTGTTCGAAGAGGAATGATGACATCACCAATCCCTTCTGCAATATACTCTTGATTGTCTGCAATGGTGATCCGATCTCCAGTGGGCCAGTCACTTAGAGTGTGGAACAACTTCTTGTTGCCAGTCATGTGTTTTTCGGTGCCTGAATCAATCAACTAGACATCTTCTGACGGCTGCGAAGTCTGTGAGACTAGAACAATGTCAAAATGAGTCGTATCTGGTACCTCTTCATCGGAGGTGGCATCCTACTGAGCAGTAATGTGGCCCTTCTACCTCTGATTACGAGCATGCCATCGAGATTTCTTGGAATATCCTCAGCCAGAAGTTCTCTCTTTGCCAAAATTTCCATACTTGCGACCGTTGTAATAATAGTTCGCAGTCGTGTGCGTATCCGTGGAGCAAATGTGGCACCACCGATCCTCCTTGTGATGATGTTGCTTCTGGGGTGGCCGCTGTGATGGCCACTGTGAAGATGGCTACTGAACATGCTGCTTCTAATTCTGGGGGGCCGATTGCCCTTTCCGAGGCTTATGTTTTTGCCTCGTGATAAGAGCCTTGTCTTCGAAGGCTTCTTGTACAGTTTGCATGGATTCTTCCTACTGGAGATAATTCACCAGTGTTGCAAAACTCACCTCCTGTTGGGTGATTGTCAACGTGGTGATCAGTGTCTGAAAGCAGGAAGGAAGAGCTCGAAGGGTGAGCGGGACTAGCAACTTGTCGTCCACTAGTTCACCGAGTGCAGAGAGTTCTACACCTAACTCAGCTACACACCACAAGAAGGCTTCTACTGATTCGCCATCATGCATACTCATCGTATGAAGCTTTATTTGAAGTTATAACTTTGTCATTAGATTCTTAGCTTCGTAGATGGTACACAATGCGCTCCATGCCTGAGAAGAAACGGTTGCTTCCCGAATGTGTGGCTGCACCTCATCAGAAAGACTCAGGGTGATGAGCATTAGCACTTTCACATCAGCCTTTTCAAATTTTTCCAATAGATCATCATCTATGGGAGGGGCGTCTTTGCCAGAGACAATCCCCCAAAGATCTTCGAATTGAAGAATCATCCGCATTTTGGTTTTCCATGCGGTGAAATTTGGCCCTTTCAAGAGTTGGGCATCGGATAGCAATATTTTTGGAGCAGACATTTTCAAAAATTCAAAAATGTATTTTATTTATTTATTTATTTTTCAAAAATGGCTACAATGCTTACTGAAGGAATCTGTCCCGAAGATCAGCTCTATAGGCTCGTGCACTGAGACGCTGACGCTCCTGTGGGCATTCTATTTCGCTTTCATCATTTGCATCATAACCACGTTCAAGTTCTGCACGAATCCACCGTGCTTGACATCGAACGTCGAACCAAAAATATTCCAACAGTCCTCGGCGCACAATCTCGTCAAAGAGAATGTTCCCAGTGTTGTGTAGCTCATTGACCAAGGCAAAGAACAGCCCAGTGGTGTCTTCGTTGTCATTCAATGCCCAAATATTTGGTGCATTGCTCGCGGTGCTTTGTGCATCAGAAATTTGTGACATACGCGCACACACTGTTTCGAAATTTGTAGGTTTTCTTCATTTACACAGTTTTAATGGAGCAAAGAAGAAAAAAACAGTCACTGAGGGCTCCTTGAGGGCTCCTACCACGCACAATTTTTTTCTCTTCTTCTTGTATTCCACTCTGCAAATGATGGCAATGGCTAGAAATGGCACTGGCTTGAGCCAACAATGTCTCCTTCCACGCTTCTGTTGCGCACTAGCAAAGAACAGCCACGCACAGCTACGCACAGCCATGCACTCTCCTCCTTCCATACAGGCAGAGGATGCACCAACAAAGAACTCCACGCACAGGTTCACTGGTTTGCAAAAATATCACGTTCTTGCTGCTCCTCCATGCTAATCCACGCATGTCAAAGCGTGCACAGCCAAAATGGACACTTCCACACACAGCACAGTCATTCAAAACACCAAAATGGACACTTCCACGCACAGCCATAGCCAAAACGGATGCAACCACGCACAGCACGCAATCAAAACGGATAGTTCCCACGCACAGCACGCAACCTCGCTTCCTCCAATGCCAGTCGCTCGCCTCTGATACCAATGAAGGCGTTTCAATCAAAGGCACTCCAATCAATGATATGTATATTGCTTATATTGATCAGAATACAAAGTGACGCCTTTAAATAGGCTTCGAGAGAGGGAGCCAAAGTCGTTCTGGCAGAAACAGTTACATAACTGTTTACAAACTAAAATGTATTAATTCGCTAACAGAAGTTACCTCCAGATTTTTCCATTCAGGGCGTTGATTTAGAGATAACTTATGCTTCGAACCTCTTCCTATGGGTCACATCCCTATCAAGTCCATTAAAGTGGTTATTCTGATTTTAGTGGAAGACGGAAAAGAGAAATGGATGATGGTGGATAGGAAGAAGAAGGGATACAGTAAATCTAAACCTTCCACTATCTCGGACAAGGCATAAGCCATGTCCTACTGTATGGTTTGATCACTACATTTGGGTTGTAGGCCTATTTGTTTTGTTGCTGAGCTGTTGTTGTTAATGTGAAGTCATTGTCTACTAGTTGTTTTCTATTTATAGGGTTGATGTTTTTGGCTTTGATCTTGGGAGATTACTTGTTGTTAATGGTATTATCTGTTTTATCTAGATTTTGATCTCTTTTTGCCGTGTTGAATTTGTATTATCTGACTTTTGAGATTTTTTGTACAAGGGTATAGTCTCTTTCAAATAACTATTTACCATTAATAAAAAAAAATTCATATGTCTCTTAATAATTGGGATTTTCAAGGTTCAAATATCGGCTCCATGTTAAGGTGTGCTACTACCAATGGTTTGGATACCCTGGTGATGGGGCACCAAGATAATGTGGTTTAATTTGTGGGCTAGCAAAGAGCTTAAAATTCCATCCTTAAATGGTTCCACGGCTGGTGTGGGTTGGTGATATGACAAAGGGCTAAGGCCCTCTCCCTCGGTAACCTTAGCAATAAACTATTTTATGTTATTAAATAATTGTCTTCATTATATGTATTTAGTACATATAGCTACAGTTTATTGTTAAATGTAACAAAATATATATTTGAATTAATATTCTCTCATGGTTACAATTTAAATAAATATGAATGACACAAACTATATACGAAAATAATAGTTTAGGTAAACAAATAATCATAAAGTGTTAATGAAATATATAATAATAACAACAAAAATAATAAAATGAATTCCATAATAATAATATTCTAAATTTTTCATAAATCCTTCTTATGATATCATCCTGGAAACCATGATCATTAGTGATGATTACATTATACCTTAAGGCCCCACTAACATCTACTTAACCACCAACCTTCTTTGTAAAATCTGCCCAATTGTCTAGTCTTCCAATATCAATACCCCAAGATTCTAAGATTAAATTAGAATTATGTGCAACCCCAATACAAAAATAATCCATGTAGCCTCAATCCTTCCATGTATAAATGATTTGACTTATCTGATGAATTTTTGTTGATTTTGGGGTTTATCACAAATAAAAAAAATTAATTAGCGGTAAGGAAGGGTTGAGGGGACCCTACCCCATAAAAAAGTTGGAGAAAAAGATAAGACATTGAGGAACAAAAAACAAGCCTCTACCAGCGACACTAAAAACCAAATAACATCAATCAAACTAAAAGCAGTAAACCAAAACCAACAACTATCTAAACAACCCTTCCCTTTAGATCTCAATTGAATTTTTAGGGGAGAGATAATTCCTTTCATTTTCAGACTCACAAATTTCCATTCCTCTTCTGTATTTGGATTTACATTTTCAAAGTTGTGGATAGGAATCAAAACTTCAATGTGATCCCTAAGGTCATGTCGGATCCCTATAAGGAATTCGTTACATTCTTTCTAACTTGTTACTCATCAATCTCTTTTGGTTTAACCGATTTATTTAATTCTGAGTTAGATTCACAAATAGGTGGGTATTTCAAAAATTATGACTAGAATTAGAGTTCTTCCACCAAGAGATTCTACCTTTAGCATGTTTTATTACCAAGTGAAATTCTATTTCTAAATGACCTAGAGAAAAACATGTTCTGCACCAAAAGGGAAACCCTTCATAGTCAAAATTTTGAATCCAAGTTTTGTCCTCAATGTTAAGTTCAATAGTGGGTTGTAAATAAAAAAAGTATCCATATCAACCAAAATCTTGGCATACGTTGTGTGCTAAAAATATTCAGGTTTTGGGTCAATAGCTAAACATTTCCTTAAATGTGTTACTAATAGCAGTTAACAACTTTCCAACAAAAATTGTAGGGGAAAGTAAGGTAGACAAATCCGCACCGGTTTAACTTGGAAAGTATCAAGAACCAAGTTAATCAAAGGGAACCATGGTTTCATCAATATCATATGGGATTGAAATTCCCAAACTTTTCCAAAAATAATATCCATATCTAGGGCATTAGCAAATGTAACAATGAAAAAACCATAGGCATTATCTTACATAAATTTAAACAAAGAAAAAATAAAAGGTTTGTTGGTGAAAGTAGAGAAGACCATGTGATGATGATATACATAAATGAATAAATTTTTTCCAATATTTAAAGGATAAAATAGCTTAAATTCATTATATAAATGAACAACATCAAACACATTCAATGCATCCAGAAAGAAAAAGGAATCTAATACACAACATCAACCATGGTCAATGTATTCGACTAGAAAATATGGTCCTACTTGATGTCATCAACGAGGGTTTATTTTGTTAGCCATAAATACTTTTATACAACCATAAGAAGAGAGAGAGAGAGTGAGAGAGAGAGAGGGGCGATTTGAAGGTGTTATTTAATGACATGAATAGTGCAATAAAAAGGATATCATGTTGTCATAAGGAGGCTATAAGAAGTAAATTAGGAAGGATATAAGAAGAAATATTATGGAAAAGTAGGTTATGTCATGCATTATGAATCTCACAATAGGTACTTTCAGCAATTCCAATCCCACATGCTCCTACACCCCTTAAACCATGCACTCAAACACATCAATGTGCAACCACCTATAAAGAGAAATAATCAATAGGAGTTAAAAATAACTTGATGTCCCATCTAAACTTCACCACATGTCTCAATAGTGTGACATGATAGGGTGTTCCAGAAAGAAGCTTGGTACACTAACATCAAAGGGAAATGAATACGAATGTTGTAATAAGATACAAACTCGGTCATAATAAATTTACTTAACTTAAAATTATATTTTTAAAAATTAAATGTGTGCTAACTCTCATCTAAATAGTTTCTTGCAACTTAGTCTAGTATATAAAAATAGTGGAAAGAGTGATGATAACTAGGTGCTTGGAAAAGTGGAGAGTAGAAATTTGGGTCAAGTTTGGATGACCTATGGAAGATAACAAGTGGGTCCGAGGAAGGTCCACAAATATGACTAAGGTTGAGATAAATTTTGGAACATGTATTTGTCCACGTGATTTTAAAATGTATTTTTACATATTCACCAAATAATCCATGGGATATTTTTGGGAGAGGTCTTAAAATTTACCCTTCTTTAAAGTCAGACCAAGTGTTGGTCATAATTTTTCATATGTTTTTACGTCTCAAATATTTTTTTCAATTCATCATTAAACTTTTCAAGTGATTTTTCACCTCAAAATGTTTTCTATGTTTTGGTTGAACTTCAAAAGTAAAACCCACGATTACGATGGGAATCATGTTTCGAATGCATGTTCGTAGTTTTCATAAAAAATGTAAGTGTACAAGAATATTCCTAAACTTTTATTAACGCTTTGGGAAAGATAATCTCAGGAATCATAGGTCTAGATGTAGTTCATATGCACACCAAAAAATTTAAAGATTGACTAACATTGAGAATTAATTTTTCATTACTAGAGTTTTGGGAGATTTTCATAACTTGTTTGCATATGTGATTAAGAAGTTGAAAACTATGAACAGAAACATATCCAAACTTATTGAATTTACTTGATTACCAACAAATTTTATTGGTAAACCCAAATTTACAAGTTCATATCTTTAAATTACGTGGCAACATATTTTAATGCACTAGTTCATATGAATTAAGTTAAGACGGTTTGTACAAAGTCATATACAAATTTGGATATTCTTGTTGCATAACTTATAGAGTTAATATACTATATAAAAAATATTGAAATTACCTAATTCCCTAATTACAACCATTTATCCAACATGATTTCATCAATTTATGTTGTAATAACTTGGACCCTTGTTGGGGTTAGCACACCGACTGTACAGACAATATATCAGCTCTAAGCATACATGCAAATAAAAGTGGATATTATACTAGAAGAATTTACAAAACAAGAGACATAAATCAACACCATATTTAACGTGGTTCACCCAATGTGGGCTACATCCACCAAGAAACAAGTCAATCTATTATCCAAAGATTTGACAAGATATACAATGAAGATTTACAATCTTCTACACTTCTCAAATGTTTAGTACTTTCTTCCTTCAAGCTTTTTGATTCTTCACAAAGAATTCTCTCTCACATAATTATCTTGTAATTATGATAAATCCACTCCTTCTAAACCCTAGCTTTATACTTTAAATAGTTGTTAATACTTTAGGGCACTTAGCCATGAAATTACATTCATTAAATATATTCCAATGCTAAAAATAGAAATAAATCCCGAGAGTTAATTCAAAACTCATCGCATAGGTAACTAATGCCGGTTCTACCCAACCTTTGTCGGTTCCAACTTTCCCTAACCGATGTTGGTCACACTCTAACTGATGCCAGTTACTGTCAATTTCTAGTAAGTTCTATTTACATGCTAAAAAATGAGTAATTTAGCTCCATACTCAATAATCTCCCACTTGGATATTAATTACTGCACTATACCTGTATAGTACCATTCTTTGTTCCTCCTTAGCTTTGTTTGTTCATCTTCAAGTTTGAAACTCAAAGACCAATAGAAGTGGAGTGTAGCTCCAACTTCTCCTGTACTAATGGCTTCGTTAGCATATCCGCAGGGTTCTTACTTATATGAATCTTTTCCAGATTCAACTATCCATCCTCCAATATCTGTCATATGAAGTGATATCTCAACTGAATTTGTTTTGTTCTCGAATGAAATGGTGAGTTTTTTGCCAAATGAATTACACTCTGACTGTCACTGAACAATTTACAATTATTTTTCTCCTTTCCCAACTCTTTCATGAACCTACTCATCTATATCATCTCCTTGCTAGCCTCTATAGCTGTAACATACTCTTCCTTTGTAGTAGACAAAGCCATAACCTTCTACAATCTTGAAATCCTACTAACTATCGTTCCACCTACTATGAAAATATATCCAGTAGTGCTCCTCCTACCATCCAGATCTCCAGCCATATCCGAATCAACATAGCCATGTAGTAAAATATCTGAACCTCTATAGCATAACTGCATGCTAGATGTCCCTTTCAAATACCTGAGTATCCATTGGACTGCTTTCTAATTCTCTTTACCTGGATTAGCCATATATCTACTTACAACTCCCACTGCCTATGTAATGTCTGGTCTTTTACAAACCATAACATACATGAGAATTCCAACTACTGAAGCATATGGCACTCGTGTCATGTATTTAACCTCCTCTTATGATGAAGGACACTGATCTTTACTCAATTTGAAGTGTCCAACCATAGGTGTGCTAACAGGTTTTACATTCTGCATGTTGAACCTTTTTAACACCTTGTAGATATAATCCTCCTGAGACAAATAAAATTTCTTGTTTTTCCCGTCTCTATGTATTTGCATGCCAAGGATTATTTTTGCATCTCCCAAATTCTTCATTGCAAACATTTGAGCTAGCTTTCTCTTAAGCTCACCAATGTCTTGCATACTAGATTCTGCAATAGGCATATCATCCACATACATTAACAAAATAATATAGCTCCCATTTTTAAGCTTCTTGAAATAAACACAATGGTCAAATTTACATCTCAAGTAACCATGCTCATGCATAAAACTATCAAACCTCATGTACCATTGCCTTGGAGCTTGCTTGAGCCCATATAGACTATTTTTAAACTTGCACACTAATTTCTCCTTACCCTTGAATTCATACCCAAGAAACTTCTACATATAGATCTCTTCATGCAAATCACCATAAAGGAAAGATGTCTTCACATCTAGTTGCTCTAAATGAGAATCTTCTACTGTAACTAAACTCAATACATTAAGAATAGAAGTCATCTTAAGAACAGGAGAAAATATTTCACTGAAAGTAAATACCTACCTTTTGTGTAAATCCCTTTACTACAAGCCTTGCTTTGTATCTTTTCTATCCACCCTCTTCTTCCTTAATTTTGTAAACCCACGTGTTCTGCAATGTTCTATTTCCTTCTGGAAATTGAACCAAATCCCAAGTCTGGTTCTATTCCAAAGAGTTCATCTCCTCATCCATGCCATGCTCCCACTGAATGTGAGTTTTATCCCGCATGGCTTCTTCAAAGATTTTAGGTTCACCACTATCAGTAAATAATAGATAAAATACAGAAGGTGAAAATCTTTCTGGAATTTTACTTACCCTTTGTGACCTTCTCAGAGGAGTTTGGGGTAGCGGAGGCTCAATCTTGACCTCCTCGACATTAGTATCAACTTCTAACAATGATCGATGCCAGTCACCTCTAACCGATGTTAGTTCAGATAACTGACACCGGTTTGGATCCTCTGTAACTGCCGGCAGTTCATCTGATTGATGTCAGTCAAGGCCTAACCGACCACAATTACTGTGTATTTTTAAAGGTGTTTCTTTAAAACCTGAGAGTTCATTTTCATCAATAAACTTCTCAATTTTCTCATCCTTGGGTACCAAAATTTGATCCCTGTACATCCTCTTTTCATTCCATTCAACATCACGAATCCTAAAAAATTTAGAATTCTCTAAATCTCAAAAACGAAAACCGAAATCAAAAGATCCATATACAATGAAAGTGCACCTCTTAGATTTTACATCCAACATTTTTCTATTTTCTCTATCAACATGCAAAAAAGCTTCTGAACCAAAAACTTTAAGAAAAGAAAGATCTACCTCTTTTCCTGTCCATACTTCCTCTGGTATTCATCCATCCTAGTGAACTTGAAGGGCCACGATTAATCAAATAAACCACTGTATCAATTGCTTATGCCCAAAATTACAAGGGCAATCCAAAATGTATCCTCATACTTCTAGCACATTCCATGATTGTCCTGTTCATTATCTCTACAACACCATTCTCTTGTGGTGTTCTTGGAACCATTCTTTCTCTATGTATCCCATTCACTGAACAATAATCATTGAAAGCCTTGATATAGTATTCACCACCATTTTCAGATCTAAGGCACTATAACTTAGAATTTGATTCATTATCAACAAGGGCTTTCCATCTTTTAAAAGTTTCAAAAACATTATATTTGTGTTTAATAAAATAAACTCATACCTTTCTTGTAGCGTCATCAATGAAAGTAACATAATACTGGGATCCACCATGAGAAGCTACCTAAGCTGGTCCCCACACATCTGAGTGTAGAAGCTCCAATTTTCGCTCCTTCTTAGTTGCACCAACTTTGAGAAATCTCACTCTCTTTTACTTTCCAAAGATACAATGCTCATAGAAATCAAGATCTAAATCTTTCAAATATGATAACTTACCCTTAGCCTTTAAGATATGCATTCCTTTTTGGCTCATATGACCCAACCGATTATGCCACATGCATGTATCTAAATATGAAGTAGATAATGCAGAAAAAGAATCAATAATACAGGAAGATAAATATAACATTCCTACCTTCTTACCTCTTTCCACAACAAAAGCACCCTTGTTGACTTTCCAAGAGTCTCCTGTAAAAGTAACCATACAACCAGATTCAACTAGTTTCCCTGCAGAAATAAGATTCCTCCTAAGGCTTGGCACATGCCTCACATCTTTCAATACCCATGTATTTCCATTCTGCAATTTTAGATGAACTTCCCCTTTACCAGTAATATTGCAAGGTTCATCATTACCCAAATAGACATGCCCAAAATTTCCCTGGACATAATTTCTGAAATAACCCTTATTAGGGGTTGCATGGAAAGAAGATCCTAAATCTAAAACCCATGATTCAATTTTACTATATAAAGAAAGAATAAGAGCATCTTTCATTACCTCTGATGCAGCAAGATTCACCTCTTTACCTTTGTCTGGTTGTTGGTTCTCTTTATTCTTTACTTTCTCTGCATGTCCTTTCTTTCCACATTTCCAACAAGTAATTTCCTTACTTCTGGATTTAGATTTTCTATCCCTTTACTTTTATTTCACATTACTCTTACTCTTGGATCTCTCCATCTACCTACCCCTGCTTTCTTCATTCAAAGAATTTCTAGATGATGTTTCCTCTTTACTTTTCTTGTGAATTTCTTCATTCAAGATTATACTAACCACATCATCAAACTTCAAAATATTATTAACAGATGTTGTATTACTAACAACCATTACCAATTTTTCCCAGCTATCAGGCAAAGAACATAAGAATAAAAGTGCTTTTACTTCATCATCAAACGGTATTGAAACTGATTTTAACTGATTTACAATAGATCAAAAATCATTCAAATGACTAGAGGAAGATTAACCTTCATGCATCTTAGAACTAAAAAGTTTCTTCATCAAATAAACTTTATTTAAAGCACTAGGTTTTTCATATAAATTAGCAAGATATTTCATTAAGTCTACCATAGAAGCCGCTTCTGTAATATTGGAAGCCACAGATGCTACCGGGCTCAATCTTATAAATTCGAAAGCCTTTATGTCAAGAATATTCTATTCTTCGTAGGTCTAGACTTCTTATCCAACAGTAAGTACAAATCTCTGTGATACAGATAATCCTCAATCTGCATCTTCCATAATTGATAATTTTGGCCGTCAAACTTCTCTACCTTATATTTATTATCTTTTGTCATTGTTGTAACTGCCACTCAATCAGAAAACCTTATGTAGTAAATTTGTCGACACACAAAACCCTCAAACAAATCTCTGATACCAGTTGTTGGGGTGGGGTTAGCACATCGATTACACAAACAATATATAATATCTAAGCATACATGCAAATAAAAGTAGATATTCTACCATAAGAATTATACAAAACAAGAGACATAAATTAACACCAGATTTAACATGGTTCACCCAGTATGGGCTACGTCCACCAAAAAACAATTCAATCTATTATCCAAAGCTTTGACAAGATATACAATGAAGATTTACAATCTTCTACACTTCTCAGATGTTTAGTACTTTTTTCCTTCAATATTTTTTATTCTTCTCCAAGAATTCTCTCTCACATAATTATCTTGTAATTATGATCAATCCACTCCTTCTAAACCCTAGATTTATGCTTTAAATAGTCGTTTAAGACTTTAGGGCACTTAGCCATGCAATTACATTCATTAAATCTATTCCAATGCTAAAAATAGAAATAAATCCTGAGAGTTAGTTAAAAAATCGTCGCACAGGTAACCGATGTCGGTTTTACCCAACCATCGCCGGTTCCAACTTGCTCTGACTGATGTCGATCACACTCTAATTGATGCCAGTTACTATCAATTTCCAGCAAGTTCTATTTGCATGCTAAAACATGAGTAATTTAGCTCCATACTCAACAACCCTCTCTTTCATATAGCATTAGAAAAAAACCAAGCTGGGTAGCTTTAAGGAATACAACTATGTAGTCACTATCACCCCTTTTAAAATGAATTCGATTCTAGAGAAGAAATATAAATTATAAATATTAAATTTTAAACATTTGTGATGTGTACATGGGTCTAATGAAAGGATATTGAGATTGATTCATTGTATAAATATGCATGTAATTATGCGTGTAAGTAAGATTGAATCATTGGAAATAAATCTCTTGTTTTATGTAACCCCATTGTTAAATACATATATTATTATTTTTGTAATTGATTATTGATAGGATTTTATAACATGAAAGTATAAGCATGTAAGTTAAATGTGTCCTTTATTTAAAATTTCTAATTTCTATTGCATCAAAATCTATTTTGCATCTGAACATGACCAAGATGTGTTCCTCAAACATTCCATAACACACTTGTTTATCTCCATTAACCTAATCCCTTCAGCTAAATTCTTCATTAAATATATCATAAATTTCTCTAAGTTAAGGATAGAGGTGGGCTTAGGTTGGTAATGTATGCCAAATTATCCACATCTAGATCGTCCTACGATGTTCCTCCCTCTACACATGGATAATTTCAACCCCTACATCATGGTGAATCTATGGCCACTTATTGAAAGTTTCATGTGGAATAAATGGGGATGGAACTTGCATTGGTTAAGAATTTTAAGGTAAATCTCATGCCACTTTCTCTAAGTGAGAGATGGAGGTTGTATTGTTTTTATAATTCCTAATAAATTATTAACATTCAGGCATACTCAGTTGATTTTGTTTGGTCCAAATGCATATGTTTGACCCCTACCTCATAGTGTCTACATGTTCACTTATTAAAAGTCTTGAATAGATTTAATGGGAATGAAATTTGAGTTTTTAGTTGCAAGATATTTATTTTTCACCAATATCTCAAGCCCTTTATGCCTTACAAGTATAGGTTAACTCTTACATAACTTTCTCTAAGTGGAACGTGAAGGAGGGATTAGGTCTATAATATCTATAAAACCATATACATCTAGAGCATCTTGTTATATTACCCATTGTCCATATGCTAATGTTTAAGGCCTACCTCAAGGTGTCTCCATGAAATCTTATAAAAAGTGTCATATGCATTCAATGGGAATGGAATTTCAAATTTTTGTTACAAACTACTTACTTCTAATGAATAGCCCAAGCCCTTCAACCAAAACATTTTAGATTAAATATTCTACAACTTTCTTTAATTCAGACATAGAGGTGGTCTTCTGTCTATAATAGTTGTTGAATTTTCAATAGATAGAGCAATATCTCAATGTGTTTTTCTCATTCCACATAAAGAATTTTAACCTGTACCTAAAGATTGATTATACCCTCAATAGGAATGGAACTTAGGGTGGTGGTAATAAATAATTGTTTCTCACCACTATCTCAAACCCTTAAGACCTATAAAAACATTATGAGTTAAATCTCAGATAAATTTCTATATATTAGACATGAAGTTGTGATTAGGTATATAATGTCTAGTGACTGATCCACATCTAAAATGTATCATTTTATTCTACGTATTCTACATGGAGAATTTTGAACCCTACCTCAAGATATCTCCTTGGAAAATTATTGGATGTTTCATATTATCTCAATGAGAAAATCTGAGTAGAAATAAAATATAGTACAAAATGTCTAATCATTATAACTATAATCAGGAGAGTATATAGAATGAAATAAAGGAAAACTTTGATTATCTTACGTGGGAAAACCCCATGGTTAAAACATCACACATAATTCAGTATCCAATAATAACGAATATACAACATTTTTTAACAATAAAAATATTTCCTCACAAATAAACTAATAATATTGCCATTAGGAAAGTGATTTTGATTTTGTTTAGTTTTGCAGCACTGCACCGGTGCACAAAAATCCATACAGCCTTAGAATACGACAAGGGAAAATGGTTTATGGGATTTTATGTGTTTCTATTCTTTTCTTTTGGGTATTTTATTGTTTGGCTATAGCTTTTTTGGATTTGGATGCACTTTTTATTACTGGTTCACAATGTCTTCATGTGGATTTCTGCATGTATGCATTTTTTGGACATTTGGAAATCTGTTTTTTAAGCATTAGCTTGTGGGATTGCACATATATTCGGGATGTGTTTTTAGTTCTTCAATATTAGTATTGGATGCAAGTTATGTCTGGCTGCATATTTACGTGAGATCAATGAATCTGAGGACAATAGTCTAAAAATGTTAAATTTTGACAAATTCCTTAGGAACATGCATCTCCCCCAAAAATTGTAAAAAAGTTATAAATTGGAAGGACCCATATAAATCCTTATCCCCTTAATTAGGTAGTATGGTCATATGAGGGCTTCAAGTTGGGATTTGTACTATTAGGTTCTTAAGTGTAACCCTTAATATCATCTTTTATTTGGGAAGGAAAAAATATTTTTAATTTTTATAGTACCAATTTAAATAAATATTATAGTAGAAAATTGATAAGCTTCTAATTCTTGATAGGAAACTCAAAATTAAATGCCATGGTTTTCAATAGTGCTTATTTTTCCATGTTTGTTCCATTGGATGTATTTATTTTTTCAAACAAACTAAATTTATATAATTTCATTTTTGTAGAATTCACTAAAATTATAAAATGACAAATATGTGGGGCTTCATGAATTCTTTTACTCTTTGTTGATTTTGAGAATGAAATATTTATCTTATTTTGTGTCAGATCAACTTGAACCATTAACAACACATAATTCTCAGACATGGATAACAATAATGGAAACAAGAATTAAACACAACTGATCATGAGATTTAAATTTCGAAGAATAACAAGTGTTCACTAGAGGATATGTTAAATTTTAGTACCAACACAAATTTAATGAGTGTATGGATTTGACAACATCTTATGTAAGTGAAAGTTTTTTGTTTCATTTGGAAGGATGTGACTCTAATTTAAAAATATTGGCGAAATTAGATAACTTATCTAGTAAGGGAGATCACATGAAAGCCATAGAGCTTGAAATTGATATCACTTTTGTTAATGATAAAGATTTTCCATTAATTATATACTATCTTACTAAGTTCAATAACTTGTTGATAAAATTGAAGAGGAGTGAAAGATATAAGAAAAATGAAGAGTGTTCTTACCTAACTCTATCCTAGGTGAGAGGTCAATTCCAAATCATTACTTCTACCTTTTTCTCTACTATACATGAATTTTGTGACACATGAAAAATAGCTAGCTTAGGAATATTTTGTTAATGATTTACTACAGAAGAATACCAAATTTATAATCTTGGGTCATCCACCTCTAAAAAGGAATTAGTAGCATCTAATCCGAACGAAAAAGGAAAACCTAAAAGTAAATCTAAGTTCACTTGATGCACTATTTTTAGTAAAAACTTGAAATGCTCATAACTTTTGATCTGGGTGTCCATTTGAATCCATTTTTTTTAACCACTTGTTTGGAAAAGATTAACACACTAATATATCTACCCTACCGGTTGAAGCCATTTTCGACACATTTTTGGGCCCTAAATCCACCATCTAGGGGCCAAAAATTATGATTTACGTTTGAATTCAATTTTTTCCTATTTTAGGGAATTAGTTAATTTTAGTCTATTGTTTGCATAGTAGGTTTGAAAGCTGGAAATTCCTCTAATTTAGGCATGTAGAAGATGTGTGAAAATTTCCATGCCTGCACGAATAAGTATGCAAACTTACTATGAATAGAAGCTTCTGGTAAACTTCTAAAAATAGAAACTTTCACCACCTAGAGTAGATTTAGTCAAAGTTAGTTACAATTTTCTTGGAAACTTGAGTTGGGAGTTGTTTTCATATTTATGAAGCATTGTAATCCATGATTAAATAATGAAGAAGAAGATTTATTCTCTTTGAGTTCAAGATATTTGCAGAGTAATGAGTCTGTGTAAAGTTTGGCTACATTATCAATCTGTCTCCATACCAAAGTGCTCCTAACCATAAGTACAATAACTTTAAACACAAGGAATCTTGTAAATACAATAATAATTCTAGAATTTCATGCACTTTTTGTGGGGGAAGTTTTCATGTAAAAACTAGGTGTGTGATAATGAATGCATGCCTTAAAGTATGTATCCAAAAAACATAAGATCTCTTTATACACTCCACCTCCTTTCAATGAGCATGAAAAATTTATTTAATATTTTTGGGATATCTTAGTCAACTATTGTAGATAGTGGGGTTATATCTTTTATTGATTCTCACAACATGATTTATTTCAAGGAGTCTTTTCTGTCTCTAGGTTTGATTTCTACTTCATAAATTGAGGCTTGAGATTTTTCCTTAATTTTTATTAAGATAAAAGGTGACTTACACCTTGATGGTAGAAGCATCCATGATACATTTTATGTTACTGACATCACTACAAATTTACTTTCTATATATCAAATTTTTCATTATTGTCAAGGAAAGACAATGAATTTTACACCATAAGAGGTAGAGGTATGAACCTTTTTGGATCCTCATTTTATAATTACTTAGGGTATTGTTAATTATAAATCTAGAATGTATCACTTTGAGGTTTTTGATGAAAATTCCTCAATAGGGACATGTTTTTTTTCTCATACAAATACTGATGGAGCTCCAATAATGTTTTATATATTGTTGTGTTTCTTAATACAGCGAGCACGCCTTTATATAGGTTGTGGGAAGGAGACGTGAAGGAAAAAAAGTTACATAAATGTTTGCTAACACTACTAACAAGAATGTGTTAATAATGCGCTAACATTCCCCCCCTTAATACATTGTTCTTACAAATGTACCCCCTAAACAAATCAAACTTCATTTTGCCGAGAGGCTTGGTGAGAATATCTATAATCTGAAAATCATTAGGGCAGTACTAGATCTGAAGTTGGTGGTTCAAGACCTATTCACGAATGTAGTGACATTCGAATTTTAATATGCTTTGTTCGTTCATGGAAAATAGGATTCTTCACAACATTCAACACACCTTAATTGTCGCAGTGAATGATGGGAGGTTTCTCTTCAGGAATCCCTATATCTGCAAGAATGCGATGTAACCAAATTGCTTCACACATAGCTCCTCATGCGGCGCGGTATTCAGCCTCAGTGGATGAGAGAGCAACAACAGTTTGCTTCTTGCTAATGCACGAGATAGGTCCAGATCCGAGATGAAAAACATATCTTGAAGTGGATTTCCTATCATCAACGGACCCTCCATAGTCTGAGTCTGTATATCCCTGTAAGAAGAACTTAGTGTTCTTCTGAAACTCTAGACCAGAGTCAACTGTACCTCAGACATATCTCAACACATGCTTTGCTACTATCCAATGACATTTCTTCGGCTCTTGCATAATTCTGGCGAGATAGCTCACTGCAAAGCAAAGATCTGGTCTGGTATAAGTCAAGTAAATGAGACTCCCCATAAGCTACCTGTAGTGAGTGCCATCTACCTATGGTGAATCCTAGAATCTAGATAATTGTAAACCTTTTTCCATAGGAGTGGACATTGGTTTACAATCTGACATTCCATACTTTTCCAGGAGTGTCTTGGCATATTTCATTTGGGAGACAAAAATATGATTCTTCTTCTGCCATATCTCTAAGCCAAGACAGTAGTGAAGTAGCCCCAAACTGGTCATGTCAAAGGATTTCTTCAGATCATTCTGTACCTCATCTACAATATTGTCAGAACTTTCTTGTGATCACAAGATCATCTACGTACAAAACCAGAATGATAATCTTTGTTCCTATCTTCTTTATATACATATTTGTATCTTAGGGGCTATGATTGAATCCATGCTATAATAGGTGATCATCAATTTTTATATACCATGCCCTAGGTGCTTGTTTGAGTCCATAAAGAGACTTTATCAGTTGACATACCTTGTGGGGTTGATGCTCATCTACAAACCCTTCAGGTTGGGCCATGTACACTTCTTCTTTTAGATCACCATTTAGAAAGGCACTCTTGACATCCATCTGCTGAAGTTTCCATCCATTTTTTGCTGCCAGTGCACAGACAACTCTAATGGTTTTGATCTTCGCAGTGGGTGTAAAGGTCTCATCATATTCAATTCCTTCTTTCTGAGCATAACCCTTTGCAACAAGTCGTGCTTTGTGTTTGTCAATTAAACCTTCTGCCTTATATTTTGTTTTGAAAATCCATTTGCAGTAAATGGATTTCTTACCTGGAGGCAGATCGACAAGTTCCCACATCCGATTCTGAATTAGGGAATCATATTCAGCATCCATAGCCTGTTTCCACTATGGTTGGTCTAATGCCTCATGAACAGTGTTAGGTTCAGTGCTCTCAACAACTGAACTCATGAGTGTAAAATTTACCTCATGTCTAGCTTGACTCCATGTTCTAACTCCCGTAGAAGTATCAGGAAGTGAGTTCAGATGTGCATCCCTAATAGTACTCTGGACCCATTTCGGACGTTGGTGCTGCTGTTTTGAAGATGTGTTTTCCAGTGTGCCAAGATCAACGAACAAGTCTCCACTCAGCTCTTCTTCTCTCTGAGAAGAATCATCTTGCTCATCATCTGGATGTGTGAGCATTCTATGTGACAAGGTCATTACTGGATCTCCATTATGTGGCAGGGAGTCAAAGGATGACTCATCACATACCACATCTCGACTCTCGTAGATCTTCTTCATCTCAGGATCCATGAGACGATACGCCTTTGAGGTAGTACTATACCCCAAGAAAAGACATGGCAGTGTCTTTGGATCGATCTTCTTCCTTCTCTTATTTGGAACATGCATATATGCAGTACAACCAAAAACTCTCAAATGATGAATAGAAGGTTTACGACCAGTCCATACCTCTTCCAGTGTCTTGTTCTGCAAGATCTTTTTGGGTGCCCGATTGAGTAGATACACTGCTGTCTGGACTACTTCTGCCCAAAACTGGTCCTCCAACTTGGCGGTCGAGAGCATACAACGAGCCATCTCCATGACAGTCTTGTTGTGCCGCTCAGAAATCGAGTTCTATTGGGGCATGTAGGGTGCAGTCAAATTTTGTTGAATGCCATGCTGCTTCACGTATGCTAAGAACTTCTTTGACACAAACTCCAACCCTCGATATGAGCAGAGGAGAAGAAGAGGTTTCCCAAACTTCCTGGTGGCTTGCTGGTAGAAGGTTGGAAATTTTGAAGTGCCTCACTCTTCTTCCGAATGAAATATACCCACATTTTCCATGAGTAATCATCAATGATGAGCTGAAAGTATGCAAAACATTAGAAGCTAGCTGGCAGGGGTCCACACAGATCGGTGTGAACGACCTGAACATGCTCTGTAGTATGATAAGAGCTCTGTTTGAATTGACCTCTATGTTTTTTGCTGGTAAGACATCCCAAGAAAATACGTAAGGAATGGGAGAGTGGAGGAAGCCCTCTTACCATTTCCTTGGCACTAAGCTGATGCAGAGCCCCAACAGAAAGATGACCATATCAAAAGTTCCATAGTGCAGTGGACTCCGCCGTTGATGCAGAGAGAGCAACGCTAGATGAAGTGACCGCATCTAGTGCAAATAGACGGCCCTTCAGAAATGCTTGAGCAATGACTGAGTCTCCCTGAGAAATGATGTAGGACTTGACCCCTTTCTCAACAAAGAATTCTACCTGCATTCGATGGTTATGAAGTTGACTTACAGACAAGAGATTTTAGGTCAAACTTGGAACATATAGCACCTTCGTGAGTGTACATCTTCGTGTTCCAAGAGGAATGATGACATCACCAATCCTTGCCACAATATACTCTTGATTTTCTGCAATGGTGATCCGATCTCTAGTGGGCTGGTCACTTAGAGTATGAAACAACTTCTTATTGCCAGTCATGTGTTTGCTAGCGCCTGAATCAATCAACCAGACATCTTCTGATGGTTGCGAAGTCTGTGAGACTAGAACAATGTCAGAATGAGTCATATCTGGTACCTCTTCATCAGAGGTGGCATCTTGCTGAGAAGCAATGTGGCCCTTCTGCCTCTGATTACGAGGACGCCATCAGGATTTCTTGGAATATCCTTGGCCAGAAGTTCTCTCTTCGTAAGAGTTTCCATACTTGTGACCATTGTAATAACAGTTCGCAGTTGTGTGTGTATCCGTGGAGCAAATTTGGCACCACCGATCTGCCTTGTGATTATGTTGGTTCTGGGGTGGCCGCTGTGGTGGCCGCTATGAAGATGGCTGCTAAGGATGCTACTTCTAATTCTTGGGGGCTGATTTCCCTTTCCGAGGCTTATGTTTTTGCCTTGTGATGAGAGCCTTGTCTTCGAAGGCATCTTGTACATTTTGCATCACTTCTTCCTGTTGGAGATAATTCACCAGGGTGGAAAAACTCACCTCCTGTTTAGTGATTTTCAACGTGGTGATCAGTGTCTGAAACCGGGAAGGAAGATCTCACAAGGTGAGCGGGACTAGCAACTTGTCGTCCACTGGTTCACCGAGAGCAAAGAGTTCTACACGTAACTCAGCCACATGCCACAACAAGGCTTCTACTCATTTTCCATCATGCATACTCATCGTATGAAGCTTTGTTTAAAGATGCAACTTTATCGTCAGATTCTTAGCTTCGTAGATGGTACACAATGCACTCCATGCTTGAGAAGAAGCGGTTGCTTCCCGAATGTATGGTTGCACCTCATTAGAAAGACTCAGGGTGATGAGCATTAGTGCTTTCGCATCAGCCTTTTCATATTTTTCCAATAGATCAGAGTCTGTAGGAGGGGCATCTTTTCCAGAATTGATCCCCCAAAGATCTTCGAACTGATGAATCATCTACATTTTGCTTTTCCATGCGGTGAAATTCGGCCCTTTCAAGAGTTGGGCATCGGATAGCAATATTTTTGGAGCAGACATTTTCAAAAAACTCAAAAATGTATTTTATTTAGTTATTTATTTTTAAAAATGGCTACAATGCTTACTGAAGGAATCTGTCCTGAAGATGGGCTCTATAGGCTCATGCAGTGAGACGCTGACGCTCCTGTGGGTGTTCTATTTCGCGTTCATCATCTACATCATAACCACGTTCAAGTTCTACATGAATCCATCATGCTTGACATCGAACGTCGAACCAAAAATATTCCAACAGTCCTTGGCGCACAATCTCATCAAAGAGAATGTTTCCAGTGTTGTGTATCTCATTTACCAAGGCAAAGAACATGCCAGTGGTGTCTTCGTTGTCACTCAATGCCCAAATATTTGGTGCATTGCTCGCAGTGCTTTATGCATCCGAGATTTGAGACATACACGCACACACAGTTTTGCAATTTGCCAACTTTGTTAACAACTTTTCTTACACGTACAGGGGTTTGGATGGTCTTCCACGTGGTTCTATAGGCAACAATGATTTATTTGCTGGCTAGGTATCCTTCCACGCACAGTATACACACAGCAAGTTTCCTCCAATTGCACGCAGGCATAGAAAAAATAGTCACTGGCTTGGGCTCCTTCCATGCACAACACATGACAGAGAGTTTTCTCTCCTTCTCCATGCACAGCATACACTGGCACCAATCTTCACGGCAACAACACTTGTCCTCCAATGCCAAATGAGACGTCTGTAGGCTTCCACACACAAGGTCTGGTCGATGCACCTTTTGTATAGTATTTGACAGCAAAAATTTCATGTTCTTGTGGTCTTCCAATGTACTAGGTGTATCAAGAAAACTCCATGCACAACACAGCCACGCACTATTCCTCCACACACAGATATGTTCCTCCATGCACAGCAATGTTCACGCACTTCCTTGGTCACCTCTTCCAGCGCACAACAAACAAAAACATGCAAAGTTGTTCCCAAGTCACTTTTCTCTCCACGTTTCTCCAAACTGATGGCTCATACCAATGATGGATCAACGAGAATTGTAGAAGATGTCTGAGTTTCAAAAAAAATGCTAAACAAAATGCCCAAGAAAAAATGCTTCCTCCTACATATTCTTCACGCACTTCAATCAACAGTCTTTTCCTTCCATGTCAGGCAAAGGACAGGATTCTCTGATACCAATAATGTTTTATATATTTTTGTGTTTCTTAATACAGGGAGCACACCTTTATATAGGTTATGGGAAGGAGACGTGAAGGAAAAATAGTTACATAACTGTTTACTAACACTACTAACAACAATGTGTTAATAATGCACTAACAAATACAGTGAGTAAGATTTGGCATGAGAGATTTGGGCATCTAAACTACAAATATTATAAGAAGTTGAGAACTCGTTTTATGGTTGATGGCCTTCCTAGAGTTTATTTTCTTGAGGGATTTTTGCTTGGCTTTGCTTTAGGGAAACAAAACCAAAACCCATTTCCTAATAATATGTCCAAGAGATCTTCTTCACCACTTGAGCTTTTGCATAGTGAATTTATGTTTTTCCTAAACCATATTTCAATGGAGCTAAGTATACATTTGCATTTATTGATAATTTCTCAAAGAATATTTAGGTTTATTTTTTCAACTACAAAAGTGATGTTTATTAACACTTCAAATTTTATAAGGATTTGGTCTAGAAACACACTTCTAGTTTCATAAAGAACCTATTGGTGCAGAATCACAGCACCCCTGAATGTATGCAACTCGATAGGTTGAGACTTTTAATGTGATTGCACAACATGGGACCATCTCTTAGGCTATGGGACTTACAAACTTGAGATGGCCCTCCAGAGAAGTTTGGCTTCTTCTTCCTAATCCTAATGCTAAACTACTTCTAAGGAAGGAAATACAACTATCTACTCCTAATCTAACAATTCCAAGGAGACAGGGAGAGAGATAACATGAAATAAAGGAATACTATACTACAAAGGTGATAGCACCAAGAAAAGGGGGGGTTGCTGATCACAATCTCAGCTACCTGAAGTGGAGAGAAGTGAGCAATGGAGAGGATGGATATATGCATCGTAGACCAAAGATAGAGTTCACACAGAACATCCCTTCAAACCCATTAAACATAGCTCTCAAAAACTGAAATAGACATTAGAAGTATGCATAGTGTACCCTGGAATGGTCAGAGGAAAGACGAGACAATAAAACAAGGAAACATGGATAAAATGCATCTCAAAAAATATTTTATTGCTCCATGAGTTCACACAGTACATCATTAGTGGGAAAGAGGCAATAAAATTCCATTACAGAGCCAAGAGAGGAGGCTAAAACTCCACATTCCACCCTCGGGAAGAAAGGGAGAGGGAGGCAGGAAAGAAAAATGAACAACCTTTAGAAAAATGCCCCTCCTTTACAATAAATAGAAGAATGAGAGAAGGAGAGATGGAAAATATGATTCCTGCCTCAACCACCATAGAAATACATTGAATTCACCTACTCCAACCACCCAAGAAAGCATTGAAATTCACCTGCAGTAATGATAGTTTAACAGACAAAGCCCATACCTCCATGTGTTGTTCCTTGCTGGGAAACAAAGGAGGTTTGTACTTCATTATGGTGGTAGGTGAGAATCGTGAAAGCTTCAAAATGGTGGACTAAAACATTATGGTGGTGGGTGAGAATTTGATATCAAGATCTTTCCAAATAGTCCTTTCCTTCTCAATTCTGAGGTACCAGTTGAAAGATATGGCCATCTGAAGGTGCTTTGGGTTTGGATTCTATTCGTGCAAGATCCATGTGGAAGCATCACGTGTCTTAAGGTTTCATCCCCCTTTGTTTACTCTTGAAGTTGTTCCAATTGGAAACTTGGCATTGTCTGTGGGCTTGTTATGTTTCCTTTGTGTTTTGGCCAAGTCCCTTCTATTTGAAAGAGCACTATGTTTGACCTTGGACACGTGGAGGGGAAGTGCTTATTTGGGACCTGCCTCTGGATTTTACCTTTGGAGTTGTGCCGATGAGGCACATGGAGGCTTCCATGGCTTCTTATACTTTTGAGCAGCCAACTTTACCTTTTCAGACTCTGACCACATGGTGATTATGTGCATGTTTGGAGACTTTCTTTTGGGTCTTAATTCTGAAGCTGCATTAAGCTGACACGTGGCTCCTTCCGCAGTTCTCTTATACTTAGCTGATTTAGGGCCTTGAGTGAACACTTCCTTTCTCCATTTTTCTCCTGTGCACTCTGATCTCCTTTAACATTTTTTAACCTCATTTTCTTCCCTTTCTTCTTGATTTGGGATCGAATGTGAGCTCGCAAGACTGAACCAATCCTTTGATTTTATCCTATGTAGAGTCGTGTTTGATCAATTTTTCCTAAGGGATGAAATTGGATAACAATTTGGTGACTCACGAGGGTCATCTTCCTACTAGATGAAGAGACCAGTAGCCTTGGAAGTATCCATTGGGCATGTAGTCATGAATGATAGTTTGACATTGATCTTTCTCTTTAAACCTGAACATGAAGCTTGCACCCTATTGACCCCGAACCTGCCCCGCTATCCACACTCTCAATTTTCATAAGAAAATCTTAAAGATGGGATTTCTTAGAGTATAAAATTATCTTATCGTGGGACTTCACCTGTTCATTATTGGAACTAGGGATGATCTCCCTAAGTGCTATCTCTAATGTACTATGCACGAGAAACAAAACACCACGACACAAACTATGTACAAAACTAAAAATCAGACATGCTCCAAGTGAAACATGCAGAGTGTGTAAAATCACTTCTTATTTTGAAAGAAAACTTGCCTACTCTGCGCTAACTTGAAGCAAAGGGGACTCAAATAAATCTTGCAACTAGCAAGGAGAAGTAGCTTCCCTTTCTCAAAATAGGCAGCCATGTGCATGATTTGGCATCGAACATGACTATTATTATGAGTGAAAATTTGACAAGAGTCTGATCCTCTACTCAAATCATCAAGGTATCAATTGGAAACAAGGAAAAATACCTCTTTTAGCTGCTCTACATTTGTCTTGAAGAGGCATTGCAACTGATCTTTGGTACTCTGAAACTCATCCTTTTTCTCAGAAGTAAACATGACTGGTGTTGGCTTCTCCCTTGAATCCAATGAAGCCAAGTACCTTATAGGGAACAATATGGTCCTTTTAATTTTCCCATGGTTCTAAAATTCAACCCCAAGAATGGAGTCTTCCTGCGGACCTTCCTAGATGAATGGTGTGGAAGAGATGGTATCTTTGTACTCTTTTCCCTCCTTTCTTGTTTCCTAAATACTGACTTTCTCTTAGATAGCCTCTTCCTCTAGTATGAAATTTTTCAAATTGAAATCTTAAATTTTCTGCTCTAGAGGACTATTTTGGGCAGCAATGTCTTCTTGATAGCTCTCCTCCATCATAGATTCATCAATCAAATCAGGCCCTTCAAATGAAAGAAAAAAATATTCGATAATGTTTTTTTCATTAAGTGACCTCAACTCTTATTTGATCTCTTCCAATTGCTCCTCTTCAATGGGACTTGGAGCTGGTTATTATTCCTCTCTCTTGACTAGTTGTACAGCTTGGATTATATCATCATCCTCTTTAAAAAAAGTGCCATTATGGACACTACATTCAGAGAATATAGATTGCTGATCTTCTTCCTATTGTTCTTGTTCTTCTTTTGCTGCAAACTCAGCTTCCACCACTTGTGTGGTCTTACCCTGGCCTCCTCTAAAGGTTTAAACATGAAGGGGAAATTCGTAATCCCAAATTTGAGAGCCAAACTTACCAAGCTTTTGATCATTTCTTCTCTGTTTGGATCTCCTTCCTGCTGCTCTCCTTGATTGGTTTTTGGAGTCTCTCACTAACATGGACTTGGGAGAGTAGGAGGAGTGGTGGGTGGGGTCTCCACTAGTTGTTTTTTTATCTTTGGTGGAGAGAAAGTTATTTCCTTTGTCTCTTGTGGAGGGGACTTGGATTTGGAAGGAAATAGGGAAGAATAAATTAGATGAGATGGAAGATTAGAAGATGGAGAAGGGAAATCAACACTTGGGGCAGCATATGGGAAGCTAGACTCATCACACTTCTACGATGATACTAATTGGAAAAGAGGTAAATAAAATCTATGAGGTGGTGGACTTACCCATTGAAAAGGTTGTCTGACACTAACCTCATAGGCCTCTATCTCCTCAGTCTAGTACGCAAGTCAGGGCAGCATCTCAACCATGAAGTCAAGCTTCTCCTATGGGATGTAATGTCTTGGAAAAGGGCCTTCCCATGGACAAAGGTGCCCTATAACAAACCCTAAAATCTTTCATCTATACTGTAGACCCTTTACTACACCATACTAGCCTCCATTCTTTGAATATTTTCTAGTATATCAATGCATTCTCCACATAAATTTCATCATCATATGCGCACCCTTGCTCTTGATAAGCTCCATGGCCAAAATGGTTTTGACATTGCTCATATGGGTAAGCATAATGGTTCTGGATCTTATTATAATGTTGATCTAGAGGAGTTGGGAAATACATTGGAGGTGGACTGCACTGTGGTTGCTGTAAGTGTGAATTCCATGATGGGAACGAAGTCATGATTGCACAACTTCATTGAATGGAAGAAAATGGAAGATATGGAAAGAATAATGGGTTGAAATGGATGGAAGGAAAGTTTGGAACTCAGAGGATGGGTTGTTGACAAGGTGGAGTCACTAGATGTGAAAGTTTCATGTGCCTCTAAAGGATGGAAATTTACCAAGACACACACCCAATCTTGATAAAACCTAAATATTGACCTCTAGTCCCACTAGTTGTGCCATAACTGTTGGTGCAGTTGCATGGTGGATTAAGATTTGTTTTTTGATAATGATACACCTTGGAAAGATGAGAAAAATCTAACCTTAGTGTCCCACCGGTCATGCTAAAACTGTTGGTGCAGAATCATAGCATCACCTGAATGTCCCTAAATGGGTTGAGACTCTTAGTGTGATTTCACAAGATGGGACCTTCTCTTAAGTTGTGGTACTTAATAACTTGAGATGGCCCTCTAGATAAAGTCAACTTCTTCTTCCTAATCCTAATGCTAAACTACTTCTAAGGAAGTAAAAGCAAGTATCTACTCCTAATCTAACAATTCCAAGGAGAAAGGGAGAGGGAGAGCATGAAATAAAGGAATCCTACACTGCAGTGGTGATATCACCAAGAAAAGGGGGTTGTTGATCACAATATTAGCTTCCTGAAGTGGAGATAGGTGAGCAATGGAGAGGATTGATAGATGCATCACAGACCAAATATAGACTTCACATAGAACACCCCTTCAAACCCATTAAACACAACTCTCAAAACCTATAATAGACATCAGAAGTATGCACAATATACCCTACAATGGTGAGAGGCAAGAAGAGATAATAAAATAAGCTAAGGGTGGACAAAATTTATCAGAAAACATATTTTATTCCTCCATGAGTTCACACAGTACATCATTAGTGGGAAAGATGCAAGAAAATTCCATTATAGAGCCAAGAGAGGAGGATTAAAATCCACATTCCACCCTTGGGAAGAAAGGGAGAGGGAGGTTGGAAAGAAGAAACGACCAACCTTTAGAAAAATGCCCCTCCTTTACAATATATAGAAGAATGAGAGGAGAGAGGAAAAATTTGAATCCTACCTTAACCACTCTAGCAATGTATTGAATTCACCTACTCCAACCACCCCAGAAAGCATTGAAATTCACCTACAACAATGATGGTTTCCCTGACATAGCCCATGCCTTCATGTGTTGTTCCTTACTGGGAAAGAAAGGAGGTATGTACTTCATTATGGTGGTAGGTGATAAGCTTGACAGCTTTAAAATAGTGTAATGAAACATTATTGTGGTGGGTGAGAAGCCGACATTGAGAGCTTTCCCAAAATTCCTCCCCCACTCAATTCCAAGCTACCAGTTGAAATATATGGCCATGTGAAGGTGCTTTGGGTTTAGAGTCTATTCACGCAAGATCCACGTGGTAGCCTCATGCGTTTTAAGGTTTCATCCCCCTCCGTTTACTCTTTAAGTTGTACAGATTGAACACTTGGCATCGTCCATGGGCCTGTTCTATTTCCATTGTGTTTTGGCCAAGTCCCTTCTAGTTAGTGGATCATTATGTCTGACCGTGGACATGTGGAGGGGCAGTGCTTATTTTGGACCCGCTCTAGATTTTACCTTTGGAGTTTCACCAATGAGGCACATGGATGCTTCTGCAGGTTCTTAGACTTTTCAATGGCTGACTTTACCTTTTCAGACTCTCACCACGTGTTGCTTTTGTGCATGTTTGGATACTTCATTTTGGGTCTTACTTGTGAAGTTACATCGAGCTGACATGTGGCTTCTTCCACGGCTCTCCTATACTTAACTGATTCAGAGCCTCAAATGAACACTTCCTTTTTCCATTTTTCTCGTATGCACTCTGATCTCCTTTAACATTTGTTTGCCTCATTTGGCGACCTTGCTTCTTAATTTGGGATCGAATGTGAGCTCATAGGACTGAACCGACCCTTCGATTTACTCCTGTGCAGAGTTGTGTTTGATCAATTTTTCCTGAGGAGTGAAATTGGATAGAAAAACCTCCACATTTATAATGAGGGGAGTACTTCATAAAAGAGTTTTCTATTTTTTTTAACTTATGACATGATTCACCATCATTTTGTTCCTCATAATCCACAACAAAATAGCCTAGTAGAATAAATAGATAAACTTTGAAGGAAATGGATAATTTCATGACTCATTTTATGGATTTACCTCTTGTATATTGGGAAGAAGCAGTTAATTTTATCAACTATATTCAGAATCACACACCATACAAAACACTTAAGAATTTGACTCCATACGAAGCTTGTTATAAAACTAAGCCCAATTTCTCATTTTTAATAGTATTTGGAATCCATTCCTAGGCCGTTGTGCCGAAGAAGAAAATTAAATCCTTAGATAAGAATGTAAAACTAATGATCTTATAGGCTATTACAAGGACATGATATGTTATCGACTTTTGTATCATGATAATTATGAGGTTATTTTTCGAACAAATGTTCATTTTGATGAGCGCTTATCTTCTCATGATTATTCATATTATTCCATATTTAATTATTCTTTTTTACTTCATCTTGATGATCCCTTATTTCGGGGGATCACCAAGGAGGTTATACATGTCAAAAAGGATTTTGTTCCCACTGATATTGTCATTATTCCTAAAAGCGTGTGTACTACAGTTATGAAGGTAGTACCTTTCATATAGGATCTTCCACCAGCTAGGCATCATCGTGGACATTATAAAGCTTCTATAATTTTATGTCAAGCAATTTTTAGGGATCCACAATATTTTCCATAGGCTCATGGGATATAGAAATGGGATGATGTGATGACATATACGTATTATTATTTGATGAAGAATAATACTTTGTATTCAGTTTCTCTTTATATAGGAAGAAATATTTTTAGGTGTAAGTGGATATACCAAACTAAATACATGGTTGATGGATCTATTGGCAAGTATAAGCCTCGTCTTGTTACAAAGGGGTCTTCACATGTCGAAGGTGTTGATTACTCTAAGAATTTTGCAACTGTTTCCAAGTTACATTCTACACACCTTGTAATTTCTTGTACTGCATCATAGAGGTGGTCAGTAGACCAGATGGACGTGAAGAGTGCCTTCTTACATGGAGAAACCTACTAGATTTTTTATGTCTCTTCTTGGTTTTTTAGACTCGGAAAACTTTTGTATGACTTCAAACAAGCCCTTCATGTCCAATACAAAAGGAATGGTTGTTTTATTCTATATACTAGTTTTTTTAACTTCCATGTAGATCCTAAAGTATATCTACAACATATTAGCAATGTTATTATTATAATTTACATTTATGTTTATGATATGTTACTTAATCACAACTCTTCTTCTCATATTCAAACTATTCAAAAGTTTATTTCCACATAGTTTGATATGATAGATATTGGTTATCAGATTTCTCAATTGTTTCTATATTTCTCTAACAAATTCAAGGATTCATTTGAGTCAATAAAAGAACATGCATGATCTTCTTTAGAATTTTTATATAGATTATTGCAATCCAAGTCCCGTTCCTTTTCAATCTGGGGTTACTATTACTTCTATCTGCACCACTCCTCTTTGTTTTTTTATTAGGTAAATATGTTGGTTTTGAAGGGGATTAAAAAATCCACCAATACAATTGGATATAAATATATGGCAATGCAAAATAGTAGGGACAAAATCTACAAGTGACTCATAGAGAAACCCACAACATCAACACACAAGCATGGTCACAGGTGACCAGAAAAGAGAACCATGGTAGAAACCTGAAAAGAAATGTAAAATACAACAATGAAGAAAATTTACCAAAACCAAATATATTAAGGATTGTCAATTGAATTCACAAGAATATGACTCCACATCACACAATCGGACTAGATAAATTTATGATATCTATAATGGACCTAATTCCAACCACCCTCGTCAACCGTAGAGTTAATCATTACAAACAAATCTTTGTCATGAGACACCCCATCTCCAAACCCAAGAACCACTTATAATCTTCTTTCCATGTCACCTTCCGATCTCGACCCATTAGTGTACTATTACCATCTGTCAAGGACACAACACAACTATAAAAAAATTTCAAGTTAGTTAGGGATCTACCTATGGAATAAATGAATGATTAAAATTTTTAATTTTCAATGGACCCTATAACACCTGCTAAAATTGTTCACACAAAACCCAAGAACAACCTAGGGAAAGTTATAAAAATTATGGAATAATTTATTTATTTTAAAACATGCTCGCAAAAGGTTTTGAATTACAGTTGAAACATTCTTGTTTCTAAGTTACTTTAAATTATTAATATAAATTTCCTTTTTTTAATCCCCATAAAATAATAAAACTCTCAATACTTTTTAATAAACCTAGATAGTCTAAGGCATGGTTTAGGTCTCCCTAAATTTTATTTTGATAAGCATTTAAATTCCACCATAGTCAAACTTGCACAAATTAAACCCAAGGGTAAAATGGGTATAACTAATTAAATAATAAAGATTCTATTATACCCACAAAGGGGTCAAAGTTTACATTTAATTAAAATGTCTCTATAAGACATTTGGGTTAGAAAGTTAATAACACCCATCCCCTTTTGCACTTAATTGAATGGCCCCTAAAATAAGTCAACCCATGCATTTTAAATTTGAATTTCTCTCACCCACTCTGAACCTAGTATTTGTAGGGATGAATCTCATCCATTAGATGGATTCATTTGAGGCCACAAGATCTAGGGATTCCACTAACCCTAAGTTTTGTTATGAAAGGCTTCTTTCTCTTTGTTTGGCTTATTATTTCTTTGTTTTGTTTTGGAAATTGGTGAAGGAGAATGAGGAAGCCATAAGAGGCCACCTCAAGCTTATGGAAGGATACACATGCTTCATTTATTTTTTAGTTTTATTCATACCCTTAGCTATGGTTTCAATGTATTTATTTATTTTATTTATCTCATTATTTTGCATTTTCCCAAATGGGCATATGGGTTTTGTCCCATTTTCGAAGAATGGTTTAAAAATAGTGATTGTATTTACTTGGGTAGAAGAATATATATATATATATATATGTATGTATGTATGTGTCTATATATATATATATATAACATACATATACACACACACACACACACACACACACACACACACACACACACACACACACACACACACACACACATATATCTATATATGTATATATGTATATACATATATACATATATAGATATATGTGTGTGTGTGTGTGTGTGTATACATATATATGTATATACATATATACATATATATATGTATGTATGTATGTATATATATATATATATATATATATATATATATATAATGAAACAAATTTTACAAGGATATGTTGGCAGCATATTATACAGTCTACGGATATAGCTTAGGGTCGACTATGCATTTAATAGTGTCGCGGGGGGGTGGGGTAAAATCATTAGTTTTTTTTAATTTAGGTTGGTATTATTGTTATGTGGCAATGGTATTGGGGTTGGGGGGATGGTCGCTGACCCCACCCCCCATCCCATTTACTAATGGGGTGGGGGTTGGGGTCGGCGACCTTCTTCCCAACCCTTACCTAAACTACAACCTAAACTACAGCCTATACGGCTTTCCACAAATTTGATTTTTTTAATTAATTTACTTTCTTAATTGATTAATATTTATTTAATATCAATTTTTTTATATATACATTTTTATTAAATCATAATTACTATTATTATCAATAATAATAATATTTTAATACCAATATTATTAAGAGGAATAATGATATTTATATTATTAGCTAAAATCAACCTTACACTTACAAATTCCTATTAAAATGGGATGGAAATATTATCAAGTGAGAGATTATAATTATGTTTCACCTAACTCTACCCTTTTATTTGATATTTGATTTAAAATGAACTTAATTTATCTTAATAACTCATTTATATACTTAATTAGACCTATAGACCATTTTGCAATTATATAGTTCCTTTGTTCGACTAGATTGTAAGGCTTCCATATATGGTTTGGCAAGAAGAATAATCACCCAAGGATTCAAGGCCTTTCCATTTACTTGAATGAAGCTTAAAATTTATTTGAACCACTATAAGGGAATGAAAAAATATAATTTACTTCACTAATTTATATGTTTCATGTAATACAATGGGAATTACTATTTCTTTGCTTTTAGAAACTAAAAATTGCAACCATTCTCACAAGAAATTATAACAAGGTTTCTCATAGTTTTAAAACAAGAACTACTAATTTTCCAATAATAAATACACACCTATTTGAGACAACAAACCATCTAAAATGAGGACTACGTAGTTTTCCTTTCAATCTAAATTCCATTATAACAAAATTTAACTCACTAAAAAAAAAATTCTTTCAACTTCATTTCCATTTTATCAAATTTTTTTCACTCAAAATTCCTTTCATTCCCTCATACATTAGAATCTTAATAAGTAATTATCAATAAAAAATTTCTTTCAAAAGCAATACAATAAATCTTCCACTTGAAGTGGAAATTTTACAAGAAGGTAGCTACAATAGAGAAATGTTTAGCCTCCTACAAGTCTTGAAAGTATTAAATTTCTATTAAGGATCCATATTCCTTCACTTGATCACAAGAAATAAAATGGGGGAGAGGCAACACTCTCCACCCAACCAAAACTCCAATGGAAGAAGAAGTAATTATTTTCATTGTCCCCCGAACCCCAACCACAGGGCAATAAGGGATGGATCAAACACATGGAAACTATATAATGCTTCCACACTTACTTTCAAGAAACAACCACACAAGAAATATAACCACACAAAAAAACTCATTTTTAAGCACAAAAAATTCCCAAAATAATGGCTCTAAAATAAGCCAAGTAGAGATGGGAATATGGGGATACCCTTGTGCCTCCCAAGGGTTTGGATAACCACCTCAAGAATCCTCCAAAACACAATCAACCCCAAAATCTGTTATGCCTCCCTACAACAACAAATATATGTCTCTTATGCCTCCCTAACTCTTATTCCTCCCTCTCTCTTATGGCTCCCACAATGCACAACATACCAAAAGAGAACAATGTGGAGCATCAAAAACCCACTCCTTCCTAAACACACAAAGGAAATCTTATGCGTCCCAACATATTTCATCCCCATTTCACCATCTCAACACAACCTAATATCAATTTACTACCCAAAACTTCAAGTAAGAACACACATGCATACAACACATATCATATAAGAAAACAAGAGTGCAAGACCCTACCTTGCCATCATAAAGCTCCACTTTTAAAATGAGTCCCAAAATATTTCAAACTAAATAAATTCCAAGCTCCCTTCAACTCCAACAATTAAGCATTCAAAAATCCAAAAGCCCAAATCCAAAACCGAGCAAATATCCCCAAATACTTCCCAAAATTTCCAATAAATAAAAAATAGTAAGAAGGAGATGACGTGGATCCATGTAGGATGCCACATCATTTCTTCTCCATCCCATATTACCCAAGTCAAACCCATACCCCAAGGAATAATAAATGTTTGGTTGAGAGGTATGAAAAACCTCTTACACACACTACTCCAAACCACACCCTTTAGGACAAAAAATAAACACAAGTAAGAAAGTGCAATTAAAACTCACCTTTTGCCTTTCAAAAAACATAATGGAGTCTATTTTTGACCCCCCAACTGATAGGTATGGTTGGTATAAGAAGTTAAAAGTTGTGGGACAAGATTAACTTGTCCAAGAATTTTCCAAAATTGGCCCTTAAGGCTAAATCCGAATTTCCAAGATTAGGTAGAGTGTACAACACTCAAGTTACTTACATTCAACTCAAAAACACATAAACCAAAGGACCACATAATTTAATAAATGAATTCTTTTGTCCCATCCATAATTAGTTTAGTAACATGATTAATTTGCTAATCTAGACACATAAATTAATTAATGATAAAAGGGAATCACATCACCATAAAATGACATACTCTAAAATTAAATAAAGAAAAATAAAAGAACAACACACAAACCCCTTGGTCACAATTGGAGGTCATACCCCCCATGGGGACCCCCCTGACGACAATTAAAACACACACAACATAACACAAGTTGCAATGGTGACCATTGTCATATCCACCCAACATTCCACTGTGGTTGGTCTCCAATACCGCTTTTGATTGTTTTTATATAATTACCTACAAAAATAATACAATACCTCCTTCAGCCTCATGGCCGCATCAAAACATCTAAGCTAAAATATACGCATATGAGTCAAAAATCATCCATCCATAAATTAACTCATCATCTAGGAAAAAATGTTACTATTTTAAAATTCCAACAACATCTCAATTCTATATTTCATCAATAACAATAAGATCAAAATATTATTTCACTGCTAAATCCTACTCAATATGAAAAAATGTCTAATGTCAAAAACATATAAATATGTGAACAAACAATCATCATCAATATAAAATGTATCTTTAAGAAATCCACAAAAATCATATTATGAATCGAAATCTATCAATAGTCAAAGTATTTCTATCATCTGATCATCATGCTAAGCCAGAATGATACAATCATATCCACTTATAAAGTAAAATGTTTTAAAGGGAAGTGGCCACTACAAGCCATTCCCTCCCAATGGGCCCACCCATCTTATCAGCATCGAGTGGTCACCTACAATACCTAATACCACCTCCTCCAATTCGATTCTAGCTCCCACCAACTTCTGAAACTACCACCCATTAATGATTGATTCATTTTGTCAAAAGAAAATTTTGAATCTTATACAGTTACACCTGCCTCATTGATTCCATAATGTAAATTTTTCATGGGATCCTCCTGTCCATTGATCCCGCCCATCCTTTCACCATTGCAATGCTCATGAACGTCACACATAACCTCCCCCACATTGGTAGAAACACCCACCATTCCTATAGTGGCAACACCACCACTATGCTCTACATTCTCAATTTCCATAGGATTAGAAGTAGCCAAAATACACACCACTTTTTCACAATCATCATCCACTTGAGAAAAAGGTATTTACTGGTTAGAACTAATTTCATTCTCCAGTTGGGTTGATAGAGAACCTCAGCAGTACAAATTATTATCATAGATGACCATCCTTCACTATCATAAATAATCAGAGAGCTCTCAATGTCAATGACGTATTCACATTTGTTATACGAAAAGTCGAGGAAAAATATTTTTGGGACTTTGGACCCCTCATGAACATTGATACAAAGTTGAGCATAGAAATACCTAGATCGTGATTTGTAGTAGGATATTGCAATCCCTAAATAACTTTTCTCTCCATGAACTCTAAGGGTAAGGTTGGGAGGTGAATCAAAATAGGGAGTTCTTGGAAAGTAAACTTAGATCAAAACCCAGGCCTCCATTGATCTAAGCTAAGAGTTTCTTTCCCAAATAACCATGGTGCAACCAAAAGCGCATTTTGCAATTACAATTGTTATTGGAAGAAGAAAAGGAATATGTCCCCTGCAAGTTCCCTAACGTCAAGCTTATAGTCCCATTTCTTGTAGCACAAGTCTCTCACGAAGTAAATATTTGTTCTAAAGCCTATAAAATGGCAATCACCCACATATTTGAATATATTCTTAACCCAATCTACAATGTCCTCTATAATATCTAAATGAAGAACATCTTCACACCATGAGGGAAAGAGTTTTAGGTAAGTGCAACAAGTTGGGGGGCAAAAATGGGTCATAAGTGGACATCATATTGAAAATAACAACAAAATCTGAACTTGTACGGAGTTTTAGCAATGCATACACTCAAAATTAGAAACACTGATAGAAATATGAATCGTAGAATCTAGAATATAGTTTTTAACTACTAAATTTTGTTTAAAACAGAAAAGTTTAGCTATATTAAACACTCGAAATTCATTGAGTTGGTATTTTTTTTAAAACTCCTATAAGATTGTAGTCCATTTGCCCATGATTTGGATGACGAAACTTGATTTTTTTTTCTCTTTGGTGAAATGTTGGATGCCGTTGTCTATCTTGGAATAGATTTTAATTTGTAATTTTTTGAGAAATATTTTTTTTAATGATTTTTTCTATGAAAGTGGTCTAAAAAATTAAATAAAAAGGAGCACTTTCCATTTTCCAGCTATAACTTCATAAAAAAATATCAAAATCAAATATACTTTTTAACGTGTATAAAATTTCACCGAGGTTGGGATGGTATAGTTTTTATCACATTATGACAAGTGAAATAAAAGTTGCAATCTTAAACATAGACATGAACATTCACGGGAAAATGTGTCTTAAAGACCTATTATTAGTAAAAAAAACAAAATTATATTTATCATATTTTATTCACTTAAAAATAAATATTTCTAAAAAAATAACAACTTCCCCTACACGATGCTACTATTTTTGTGACATGTTTTTGACTTTTTTGTATTGTTCAATTCCGTGGAAGAGAAAATTTGATGTTTTGTTGTTTTTGATGTAAAATTCATGATTTGATGTCCACGTTTTTGTCCCGTGACTTACTGCACTTACCCCGAATGAGGATCACAAAATTTTTTAGCCTCCCATGTTTTCTCCACGACATGGGGAACCGAAGGAGCCAAAGGAGTGACCATGAACACAACCCTCCACTTGTGTTCCTTGTGTCCTTCCATTTATATATGTTATATTTACTCTTCCAATTCCTATTTACTCATTGTAATATGAACAAGTATTTCTTATTGTTCAAAATTTATTCTATTATTTTTCTAATTGTTATATTTTTAATCCACCACTCCTCTTTTTGATCCTACCATGTATAGGAAGCTAGTTTGAATTCTTATGTACTTGATCCATGCTCACCCTCATATTTCCATTATAGTAGGGCTTGTATCTCAGTTTGCACAATATCGTCACAACAATCACTGAAAGGATACTGAAATTATTTGGTGATATAGGTAGGGTGTATCCCACATTGGACTACACTACACAAGAGTTTATGTAATTCCCACTCCTCTTCAATTCTTATGCACTGTGATTTTTATTACTGTTGATTATAAACATTTAAATTATGATTATTATATTTTTATTAGCAGGTTATAAACTATATAGACATTTGGATTATCGATATGTTTTGATTCATATTTTGAATAATGATATGCTAGCTGACATTGGTGGAAATTTTTATACATGTTGATTTGCATGGTTCTGATTTTATACCAACACATTATATTTTTGATGCATTTTCTATGTTTGGATGTTTGCATTATTCTTGTGATCTCATTGATGTTAATAAAATGGTAGAATCAAATTATTTAGAAATTTTAGACAGTCTATAGAATTGCTTAATTTTGACGATGATTATTGATTGATATGTATGAGTTATTTCTCAATGTTATTGATGTAGACTTGAGGCTAGAGAGGAATTGTTCTTTATGATTGCAGGAAAATGATATCACTATACACCAAAAGGTGATAGGGGAACAACACTATAAGAATGTATGGTGTATGCAACAAGGCCTTGACAACTTGTGTTCTATGAGTGTGTTTTGTTTAATTATTATGATTGGTTAGGAGGTTTCCCATGGGGGTGACCATAGGTGTGTGGCCATCGGTTGTGATGTTTCCCTTTTTTAATTTTGGTTATTTATTTTTGTGGTGCGTGTATCTAATTATTTTGAAAATATAGTCACTTTATTAGTACATGTTAGTATGTTTTTAATTAGTTAATTTAACTTAATTGTAAATTAAAAAGAAGGTCTGAAAATTGAGCATTAAGTAGGGTAGATGGTCCTTGATATTTTCTTGATGTTGAATGGAATTAATTACATTTGAAAGTGTGTACTCATCCTCCTTTTCCAATCTCAAATTTTCCCTCAGAGGGCACTTTTTGAGACTTGTGGGACAAGTTAACCTTGTCCCTTGTTTCTTAAAGTCATCCACCAACCATACTTGTGAAGTATCGAGTTAATTTCAACATTTTTAATGTTGAGTGAAAAAGAGTAAATAAAGTCAATTTTCTACTTACCTCATTTAATATGTCCTTGGAAAGTATGGAGTGCATGTTGGAGTGTACACTTATGCATGTCATAACCTTACTTATTAATTTATTAGCATTGGTTTTTGTTTGTTGACTTGTTGAGTTGGAATTGAGGAATGATGAAGTGGCATCCTACATAGAGCCACCTCATTATCCTCACCTCTTTTTTTATTTATTGATTTGAATTTTGAGTAATGGCGGTTACTTGTCTCAATTCTACACTTGCATTTTTTGGATTTTTTGTTTGGGATTGCATCCTTGGAGCTTTTAGAGTTGTTTTTTTGAATTCATCTTGGACTGAAGGTGCTTGAAGCTTGTTGTATGAAGACTTTGGAAGCTAAATTGAGATGTAGGATGTTCACTTTTTTTTTTTCTTTTATAAAGGTATGTAGTAGTCAAATTTTTGATTTTTGACTGTATGTGATGTCTGTTGTGATAACATTATGCTGGGATGGGTATATTTTCTTTAAGAGTGGTGTGGGAGAAGGAATCAAAGTTATTTTTTCTTGAGGAAAAAAGGAGTTAGAGAGGAAAATGTGGAGGGAGTGTGGGAGAGGTGCTCCACTTGTGTGGAGGTAAAAGAGTTATATGTTATTTTTTAATTTGTAAAGTGAGAGATAAGGTGTTGTGTGTGATGTTAATAGTGCACTAGGAGGTATTGGGTGGACCCTCTTCACACATGGGAGGCATAAGGAGAAGTCTCCATGTTCTTGTCTCTTTTTGGCTTACTATTAAGCCTTTGTGATTGTGATGAAAATGTGAATCTTATTTGTGTTTGTTATGGAAAAGAAAGCAAAACTAATATTGTTGAACTTTCTTGATAAATGTGATTGACTGTTGAAATATTGCATGAGTTTTGACTACATGTATGTGTGTATTTTGTGGAAGACATTATTTGTTGCTACATCCTTTATCATATATCTTATATTGGATGTATATAGTCAACTTGTGGCTATCATAACTTCTTATCATTATGTATCTCTTTCATATATGTTCTATTTCATTAGTGGGTCGGGCTTGATGTTGGCCATAGCATAGGAATAGTATATATAGGGGTTAGTAGGTAGTACTTGATAATCATATTCAGCATTCGAGTCTTATTTCTTTGTTTGGAGGTTGCCCCTCGAAGTGCATAAGCTATTCTACTTTCACATTGAGATCATTTATTTAAAATATTGTGTTCATTGGTGTTATATTTATGCTAATAATCATATTTATAAAAGTAATTCCATTACAAGTGGTATCAGAGATTGAACTTAGGGCCAACACTACGTCAAACTATACCTCAAAATCGGTAGCAAACTGTTCTGATTTTATTTTGTGGTGTGGTGAAATTAGTCAAGTAAGCTCCCCTACAAATTTTAAGAAATTTTCACTTTGTTTGCAAATTTTATAGCATTTTTATGTTTTTTCATAATTCAGCTGCCTAGGGTACAGTTTGTGGAATTTTTCAAAGTTATTTATATTTTCGTGAAGAATATTAAAAATTACTTTGACTTCATTTTTGAGTTTAGTAAAAAATTTACGAATTCCTATTGAAATTACAAACCCTAACTTTTGAACTTTATCCTTACCATTTTGGAGCATCATGGTTGGGCCTTCGACAAGAGGAAAAAATAATCCCATCACTCTAGGTAAAGGCCCTGATAAGGATAATATAATAGTTGAGGAGTAATATTTATAAGGGGTATCTACAGAGTCCTCAGGGTTAGCATTTAATTAAACTCACCATAAGGTCAGTTATCTTGAATTAGAGTTACGAAACCTTGAGTGTAGAGTGGCCGACAAAGAAGATGTAGAAAAGATTGGACACGGATTGGAGGATTTCATTCAAAAATTTATTTACAATATCATGGGTCATCATATCCTTCCTAATCAGCCACAACTAAATCATACTCATATTAACCAGGGTGGAACTTCAGGTCAAAGTAATAGAAAAACTAGCAAGGGTGGTTCTACACACATGACCAATCTAAATACAAACACTCTGCAAGCACGTAACATGATTCCAAAAGTGTAAATGCGTAATTTTAATGGAAAGGATCCACTCAATTGGATTAACGAGATGGATAATTTCTTTGATCTTCATCAAATTCCATTGAGACAAAAGGCTATCATGGCATCATTGTATCTTGAACCTGACCAATTAATTTGGTATCGATGGTTATGTGCTCAAAGGAAAAAGAGTGGCCTCAATGTTACATGGAAAATATTCACCAAAGAGTTGCAATTTCACTATAGTTCTAGTGTGTCAGAGAATTATTTCAGTCAATTAGCAAAGCTCAGAAAAATAGGAACAATCAAATATTATATCCATCAATTCCAAAACCTTTCCTTATGGGTGGAAAATATTCCTGAAGAGAATTTCAATGACTTATTTCTTGGGGGTCTTAAAGAAAAAATTGAGACTAAGGTGGGTATGTTTAATCCTCATAAGGTTTCAGACTCTATGATCATGGCACGTAGGGCAGAGGAAAAATTTCTTTCCGGTAGGAAACAAAATATCAATACTATCAGATATTGTAGCACCCTTCTACCATCATTCCCATGGTCAGTTAGATTGACACCTCAAAAAATTGAAGAAAAGAGAGCTAAAGGGTTATGTTTTAATTGTGACAAAGAATTTGGACCAAGACATAAGTGTGCTAAAAACAAGTTGTTATACATTGAGGGGCCTGCTGAAAAAGAAAAAATGAAGAAGATGAAGAGGTAGAGCAAGAGGAGGAATTAGGAGATCCCTAGCCAACAATATCATGCCATGCAATTTATGGTATTAGCACTCCCCAAACTCTTAAAGTACTTGGATTCTTAAAAAAACATAGGGTAATAGTGTTTATTTATTCGGGAAGTACTCACAACTTCATCAACCATAAGTTGGCGGTACGCTTGAAATGCTCTGTTTATCCAGCTCCAAAATGTCAATTCATGATCGTTGATGGGAAAAATGTTAGTTTTTTCAGGAAAATGCTATAACATTAATATAGCCATGGGGGATTACTTTCTAAGTAGCAATATCAATGAAAATTTCCATGGGAGGAGCAGACATTGTGTTAGGAGTTCAGTGGCTTACCTCCTTGGGAACCATTGAAATGAATTTCCAAGAGTTGTTCATGCAATTTTAGTTAGAAGGGAGGAATTTTAAACTATAAGGACTAAGAGTAAAGTCCTCACAGTTGGTAAGTTCTCATCAGATGTAAAAATTTCTTAGAAAAGGTGTAGAAGGGTTTGTGGCACAACTATTTTCATTGGAAGCACATCATTCCAATACTTTTATACCCGCAGATATGCAAGCAGTTATACATGAGAACTGAGTGGTGTTTGGAGAAAATCCCAATGGTTTGCCTCTAAAATGAGACCATGACCATGCCATCCATATAGTACCAGGGATTCAACCACCTAACATCAGACCTTATAGGTACCCCTATATGTAAAAGAGTGAGATTGAGAAGATAGTTCAAGATATGTTAGAAGAAGGACTTATTTTTCATAGTCTGAGTTCTTACTCTTCTCCTGTAGTGATAGTATGGAAAAAAGATGACAATTGGCACATGTTTCCATATTACAGGGAACTCAATAAGTACACAGTTAAAGATAATTTTCATATTCTTGTAATTAATGATTTTCTAGATGAGTTACATGGTGTTGTTTACTTTACAAAACTTGATCTTTGTTTTGGATATCATCATATTAGAATCAGGGATGAAGATATACATAAAACAGCCTTCAAGAAACATGAAGGACACTATGAGTTCTTAGTAATGCCTTTTGGACTAACAAATGCACCCTCTACATTTCAAATCTTGATGAATTGCATTTTTAAGCCATTTCTTTGAAAGTTTGTTTTAGTGTTCTATGATGATATATTAATCTATAGTAAAACATGGGAGGAACACCTGCATCATGTAAATAAGGTGTTGTAAACTCTTGAGCAACATCAAATTTATGGAAATCCTTCTAAGTGTTATTTTGGTGTCAAGGAGATTGAATATCTGGGTCATATTGTCTCTTATGAAGATGTTAAAGTGGATCCTAACAAGATAAAATCCATGCTTGAAGGGAAGGTTCCCAAAACCCTAAAAAATCTCTGAGGAGTTTTGGGGCTTATAGGTTATTATCATAGATTTGTAAGGAATTATGGAACCAAGGAAGCACCACTTACAAATTTATCGAAGGACTCTTTCCATTGGAACAAGAAAGCTACTACGGCCTTTAAGAAGTTGAAGGAGGCCATGTGCACCACTCTAGTTCTAGTCACCCCAAATTTTTCAAAAACAATTATTGTTGAATGTGATTCTTCAGGGTATGGTATGGGGGCATATCTCATGCAAGAAGGGCGACCCATTTCCTTCAAGATCCTGAAATTCAAAGGTAAGAATATATCTAAACAAATTTATGAGAAAGAAGTGTTAGCAATACTTCATGTAGTGAAGCAATGAAGACCATATCTAATGGGAAGACATTTCAAAGTAAAGACATATCATGAGAGCTTGAAATACTTCGTAGAGAAACATTTCTCTTCGGAAGAACAATAGAAATGGGTCACAAAAATTTTGGGGTATGCTTTTGATATAATAGACAAGAAATGGAAAGAGAATGTAGTTGTTGATGATTTATCTCAGAAGGATGAATCTGCCTAGGAATTGTTGTGTGCCATATCTATATTACAAGAGGACTTGATAGAGGATGCAAGGTTTTGAATGGAAAAATTACCCAGGTACACAAAATCTCATTCAGAATATCTAGCAAGATCCAAGCATGTCACAAAAATTTGTATGGAAAGGAGATGCTTTATGGTATAAAGATAGATTATATCTATATAAGAATTAAATCCTTTAAAATAGAGTTCTATCTGAGCTCTGTGCTTCTCCAATAGGGGGCATTTAGGCTTCTTAAAGACTTATCATTGAATTAAGCATGATTTTTTCTAGGAAGGGCTAAAAGGGGATGTCCAAATTTTTTTGGCAGAATGCATGGTTTATCAATGAAATAAGGGCAAAATAATTAATTCCCTAGGTATTTTACAACCTCTATCTATTCCAATCCAGAGGTGGGCAGAGGTTTCCGTGGACTTCATCACAAGATTCCCTAAATCAGAAGGTAAAAATGTAATAATGGTGGTGGTGGACAGGCTCACCAAATATGCCTATTTTTTTGCTTTATCACATCCATTTGTTGTGAGTACATTAACAACAGCCTTTACGGATACAATTCATAAGCTACATGTGACAACAAATATTATAGTAAGTGATTGAGACCCTATCTTTACGATTAATTTTTGGACTGACTTATTCTCATGCTTAGGCACACAACTAGCTCATAGTTCCTCTTATCATCCCTAGTCTAATGGGCAAAAAGAGGCGGTAAACAAGTTCTTGGAGGGATATCTTCATTGTTTTACATCAGATAAGAAAGTGAGATAGGTCTAATGGTAACCGTTGGCAGAATGGTGGTATAACACCTCCTTTCATACTTCATCTAAAATTTCTCCTTTCTTGGCATTATATAGGTACAATCCACCATCTATCACTTCATATTTGAGATTCTAGCCAAATCTTTGAGTAGTTGAATAACATATTCAACACCAATAAGAGGTGCTTTCTAGTCTCAGGGAGAATTTGGCAATGTCACAAAACTGCATGAAGCAACAGGCAGACCAACATCGTAGTGAAAGAAATTTTTAATTCGGTGATTTATTTTTTGTGCGTTTACAACCATATAAGCAAATATCCTTAAAATAATAGAAAAAGAATAACAATATTTCACCTAAGCATTATGGCCCTTATCAAGTGTTACAGAAGATTGGTAATGTAGCATATAGACTGGAACTTCCTCCGGCTACTCAAAGTCATCCAGTCTTCCATGTATTTTTCCTAAAGAAGGTAATTGGACATATTATCTAGAATATTGTGTTCATTGGTGTTATATTTATATTAATAATCAGATTTATACAAGTAATTCCATTACATTTGTGAAGTTGTTAAAGTTGCACACACACCTTATTGTTCTATAGTTGGGGCTTAGGGGCCAATAAGAAAGATGGCTTCTATTTTTATTGGATTAAAGGTTTTGCAACGATCATCACCTACTCCCTTTTCTTTGTATTTTGATTCAAATTTGAAGAGATGAAAGAGTGAAAAGTTGAAGCTATGAAGTTGGAAGATGATATTGATATGAAGACTTGTGTATTTGAACCTATGGAATCTCTTCATTTAGCAAAAGTTGAATGAAGAGATTAGGGAATAAAAGGAAATAAAAAGTCAACATTATCATTTTTAGGGAAATATAAATCCAATGGCTATAAATGAGTCAATCCTAGGGTTGTGATTAAATCCTAACGCATTTTATGTTGCGGATTTTTGTGGGAATATATCTAAACTAGTTTATGAGAAAGAAATGTTAGCAATACTTTGTGCAATGAAGAAATGGAGACCATATCTAATGTGAAGACATTTCAAAGTAAAGATATATCATGAGAGTTTGAAATACTTCTTAGAGAAACATTTATCATCAGAAGAACAAGAAAGGGAAAGAGAATGTAGTTGCTAATGATTTATCTCGGAAGGATGAATCTGCCCAAGAATTTTTGTGTGCCATATCTATATTACAAGAGGATTGGATAGAGGATGCAAGGTCTAAATGGAAAAATGACCCAGGTACACAAAATCTCATTCAGAATCTCTAGCAAGATCCAAGCATGTTATCAAAATTTGTATGGAAAGGATATGCTTTATGGTATAAACATAGATTATATCTATATAAGAAATCAATCCTTAAAAATAGGGTTCTATCTGAGCTCCACGCATCTCCAATAGGGGGGACATTCAGGGTTCTTAAAGACTTATCATCGAATCAAGCATGATTTTTTTTAGGAAGGGCTAAAAGGGGATGTCCAAAAGTTTGCGGCAGAATTCATGGTTTGTTAGTGAAATAATTAATTCCCCAAGTATTTTACAACCTCTATCTATTCCTAGCCAGAGGTGGGAAGAGGTTTCCGTGGACTTCATTATTGGATTGTATAACGACCCAAAAGTACCAACACAAGGACAACACAATGAAATACAGGATAAATTTTTATTTTTTTTGACTTGCTTGACACACAACATGGCGCAACATGTCGTCACCCAGGGTTACAACTAACTCTGTGAACAACTCGATACAAGGATGGCCATAATAGCAGCATGAAAACATCCACACCTATCAAGGACAATAAAAATTTTTTGACAGAACATCATAGAAGCCCAACCACATGACACTCTCACAGCTAGGGCAAGCCACAGTAAGAAATGATTGGAGGTTATTTATTTTGATAGGACACCCTGGATAAATTTAAAGGAAGAAGGTCAAGTGAATTCACCCTTAAGCTGTCATTAGTTCTTATTGAGGTTTAATTGAAGCTTGAGGTTTTATATGTAGTTAAATAGCGCTCTTACCTAGGCTTCACCGAAAGAGCTTATCAAGAGGAAGCTACTTACTTTTAAATAGGCTGAGAGATAAATTGAGTGGTTTCAAAAAATTTCTTCACTTATTTGTTAAATTTATTAAAGTCTAACTATTGTTTTCCATTAAACTTTTCTTTAGCGTTCACCAAAAGAGTAGTGTTTACTAGTTCAGTTAGGGATAAACACGGTATGTAACATCACTTTGCAAGGATGGTCTCACTCTTGATTACTTAAGGTATTGTTTGTTTATAAGGGAATCTAAACGACAACATATTTCTTGAATAAAACTTTTAGGTAACTTGTGTAAGGAAAACCACCCCATTACAACTTACATATAACACATCAATACAGAGTTTCAGAAAGACTTAAATTAACACTTAATTCTCAAGATCCAAGTTTTACAATGCTTATGCCGGTGAAAGTTTGAATAACATTTCCCACAAAGATAAGTTACCAGTTTACCTATAGAAGGGCAACATAACATCTTCACGCAAATTCTGAACAACCCAAGGCAAGAGGTCTTCTAAATTCCTTTGCAATCACTATTACAAAAATTTACCTCACATTGGACATTTTTTACAAGGAATTTCATAAATTACACTGATGAAACCTTTACAACTCTTTCCTTTAATTTACTCACACAATCCATCTGCACAAATACTAGCTGGAATCAGTTCGCGAGAACTGAGCATGTTAAGACTACCCATTACAACAGTAAGCTAACATTTTATAATATCATGAAAGTAAAATTATAAACTCAAGAATGGATCAAATCACAAACCACTAATCAACATGTTTCACAAGATGACGAGATTTATACCAGCCAACAAGGAGGAATCCCAATATTCAAGTGAGAGAGATATTCCAAAGATAATCAAGGTGAGACCTTATTGGTGAAGACAACAAAGCTGAGAGTATTGAGATTTCAGTCAAGTAATCCTATGGATTACGTGATTGAAATCTAACACCCAAACATCATTCTATTACTATTAAACCAAAAAGATAAAGATCGGTCAAATGATTTAACATATTCGGAAATTACTTGATAACAAGACTGCATTAACGCACATCCATGTTTTAGGAAGAATATAGGCCCCAACCATATATAAACATAAATCAGTCAAAGATTAAAGTTAACTTCACTCAGCTGAAATAAACCAACATACATATAATAGTCACAACACTTTAACTAAATCTGAAGGTTCAATATACCAAACAATTCTCACCGAACCTAATTACTTTTTCATCAAGAAGTTAAATAAATTAGATTCTATCCAACTAAAATTACATACAACAACTATGGTTGGATTACACAGGCAAGGATCAAGAAGAAGTCTTTTCACCAAAGGTTGTTATTATCTTACATCACATAATCAGCAATAACCCCATAATCCACCCCTCGTATGATCATTGTGAGAGTTAAGGACTTAGCTCACTGAACTATGTAACTGAGTCGATTCATACTTTTTTTTTTAAATTTTCATACAAGTCTAACCCAATTTGAAGAAAGATAACCATTCTATTTCACACATGCCTCAGTCAACACTTACTCAGAAGGTCCCTACCTGAATTATTGAAGGTTTGCTAAGCTACAAAATGGATTTAATAGAAACCCATTTCATTCGATACTTGAATTTAAACAAGCAAGGGGTAGTTTGTTGAAAATATAAGTGAATCGACACAAGATCCTCTACCGTGACCCAACTCGAGTCACCAATCACAAGGTTAACAGACAGGGAAGGGGAAAAGTAGAAAGAAAAATACCCTTCCTACGAAACTAAGCCTTCTCTTCCGTCTCTAAAAACAACATATGAATAGCTTGGGTATACCCATCTATCTCACGATAGTCTACTTGACCTATCCTCATAGTCGCTCCAAAGAAAACATCTGCTACTACAAAGTTCGATTCTCAAGGAAGTTAATTTACAAAGAATGTCTATAACATCATACACTTTACCAAGAAAGAGAAAACCCTACAATTTTAATTTCTACCTTTCACTATTACATCCATTTCGAATAAAAGCATTATCAGGCAGTCATAAAGCAACCTAGCCAAAAAACAAAAAAAATTAAACTGGAATTAGAATTGTAATCGGTTTGAGATAGCTTTTCATAAATCAAACATTATTGATCAGACAATTGCTGTAACTAATAACATAAACAAAGGTTAAGTTTTACTTTTTACCTAGTTCATTCATTTTTGTCTATTGTGAAATAATTTTTATGCTACAAAATACCATTTTTCGAAGCTAGAGAGCAATTAATTGAGGAGCAAAGGAAAAAGTAGAACCCATTCTAAATGCCATAACAGATAAAAGAAAATAGAAGGACATTCAATTCATGACATAATAAAAAGGGTAGCAGAAAATTGCAAGGGTAGGTTTAACATGCCTGGTTTTAAAATGCCATCTCCATATGCATATGATTGATTCAATGTCGTTGCTTGCCCTTAACCCAAAGTGCTCTGTGAACTCGTGCTAGCACCACATTCACGCAGTGAAAAATAGCTACAAAACCAACCCCATGATTTGAAGCTCGGACACAAGACATAATGATTACCCTCACGCTCCTCGCTCTGGAAGGGATCTACCGTACTGATAAATAACCTTTTCCTCCATCAGGTTGAGGATAGTATCAAACACTCGGTGCAAACGTTTCAGCTGTAGCCTGTAAGGCGTGATTAATCCAACAGAAACCTTTTTTCCTGCCAAGTCAGGACTCGTTGAAGAAGCTCATATTATTGCAAGGCAAAAAGTGCTTCATAAATACTCTGATATGAAACAGATCCACCCCTATGAGATTCTCTTCCATGAGTTACATCGTTACAACAAGTAAGATCTCAATAAAGACTCTTTGTAAATAAATTTCATCAGGTTTGCTAGCAACACCCTCCACTGTCACAGTTCACCTTTCCTAGCAAGTTCAAGAGACAGGAATGTCAAAAGACAAGAACTGTCTTTTGCACTTCTTCATCGAGCTAGGAGCATGTTTGAGGAATTAGAGCTCAATAGAGACTCATCAGCTTCTCTAACACTGACCCACGTTTTGAATTTAGAAGCGGTGAACAAAATTTACCTCCCATTATTGAGATATATCTACCTTTAGTGTCTACCCGACTGTGAATCGAACTTCATGAAGATAATGTTGCCATTATGCAAGATTCCAGAGCTTTAGCATCTTCTTTAAGCTGTTAGAGACTCAACTTTTACCTGGTTTCTTGAATAATTGATACAGACCTCTGTTTCTATTAAAATAACTTGTACTGTAAGGCACTAAGAACCCTCCAAAATCATCCCCAACTTATATTGTCTCCTCTGTTTCCTACTCTTAGTTGCTCTGATGCAGTGTTTGACATACAACAAACAGACGGAGTTGAATCCTCTTCCTGCAGATGAATATTGAACAGTGGCTGAACTTTTCCCTTAATTTTTTTTTCCTCTTTTCAATAGCACCATTGGCTTTGAGAAGCATATAAGCCATATCGAAATGTGTTAGCATGAACTGCAATCTCTGGTTGGGAAGAAGAAAATAGAGCTCCCCAACCTGCAACAAGTCATCCTCATGGAGGACCTGAGAAATATGTTCACCCATTTACAGACCACCAGAACTACAGATGAAGTGGCCTCCACCTGAATATTTGCTGAGGATCTCATGGCATTTCACAGGTTCCAAAAACTCTTGGATGCTCTCGTCCATCAATATCAATTTTGCTGGTTTTGTGATGGACGAGCAATAATGCAATGCAGATAATCTGAATGCCCTTTAAATGTCATTGTGATTTTGCCAACCTCCATGACAAATGTTTGATGATTAATCACCCAAACTAATTCATACCATATCCCAACAATATGCATGTCTATCTCTTGCAGCCGAAAATATGCAGTTTCCCTGCTTATCTATTGCCAATGCATTTGTTTCAGGCATTGGAGAAAGTGCACCCCAGGGCCCCTTTTTTGAGGATTCTTCATCTAAATAACAGGTTGCAAAGGACTTCTACCACATTGAACCCCGTTTCTGAAGGCATCTGAAATTTCTTTCCACTGCCAAACTTGAATACGACCATCATCTCCAGAACTTAATAACAGTGCGTCATCCCCTTCGCCATAGAATTTGAGATCATATGCAGGGCCTTCATGTCCTGAAGATAACAAAGGGGTTCTCCCACTGGAATGCTGGTCACAGACTTGTGCCATTTGCCTGCTGATAAACCTGACACATAAGCAGAAATGCAAGCAGGAATAGAATAGGGGGCAACTGTACCATCGTTGGAAGCTGCGAGAAAAATATCAGGCGAGTTTCCTCGATTGGAATTTGGGGCAAACACTGTGCGGAATACAGTGCGTGCCTCCACCTCCCTTTCTTACAGAATACTCAGCCTATATTTCTCTTCATCCCATGCAGTTGCATCCCCCATTACCATTGCCTGTTTTTAATCTATTTATGTCGTTATATATTGAAGCGTATATTCAAATTGAATTTCGAGGAATCCAGATCCTAGGAATAGATAAATCCGACTGTGTGGTCGCATGCAACTAGAACATCAGGATCAACACCCACGGCTCCTTGCGATCGCCCTGTGGCAGCAGTCGCACATAACTTCCTCTGAACTTCACGAGCAGGGAGGGAGGAACAGGCAGCTGCATCCATTGAAAGTGTTTAACAAAAATATTCGGCCCCCAATCTAAACACGACCCAACAGCTAGAAAAATGTTGCAAAAAAAAACAGCCTATGCGGCCAGAACATGTCAAAGGGAGCAGGTAGCACAGGGCGCAAGAAATTTGCAAATCCAAGGAATTAAAGAGGGTGGGGCGGCTGGCAGAGGTAAGGCCAGTGGGAGAAGGCCACATACCAGTCTAGATGGCAGGAAGGGTGGGTGAGGGACAGTAGAGCCTAGGCACAAATAGACAGAATTTGATTTTAAAACAACGCCCCCCTACAACCTGCGCCACACACCTACCCCCCCATCTTTCCCACGTAACCCCTCCATTCCCTTAGCTGTTTATGTTCAATACCCAACTTTCAATGTGGAGCGGTGAGCAACTGTTACGGGGCATTACAGATTGCCTAAATCAGAAGGTAAAAATGTAATCATTGTGGTGGTGGACAGACTCACCAAATATGCCCATTTTTGTGATTTATCACATCCATTTGTTGTGAGTACAGTAACAACAACCTTTAGGGATACAATTCATAAGCTACATGGGACACCAAAGATTATAGTAAGTGATCAAAACCCTATCTTTACAAGTGATGTTTGGACTGACTTATTCTCGTTCTTAGGCACACAACTAGCTCATAGTTCCTCTTATCATCCCCAGTCTAATGGGCAGAAAGAGGTGGTAAACAAGTGCTTAGAGGGATATCTTCATTGTTTTATGTCAGATAATAAAGCGAGATGGGTTCAATGGTTACCGGTGGCAGAATGGTGGTATAACACCTCCTTTCATACTTCATCTAAAATGTCTCCTTTCTTGGAATTATATAGGTACAATCCACCATCTATCAATTCATCTTTGAGATTCCAGCTAAATGTTTGATAGTTGAAGAACATATTCAACACCAACAAGAGGTGCTTTCTAGTCTCAGGGAGAATTTGGCAATGTCACAAAACTGCATGATGTAATAGGCAAACCAACATCGTAGTTAAATAAATTTTGTAGTCAGTGATTAGGTTTTTGTGCATTTACAACCATACAATAAAACGTCCTTAAAACAACAAAAAAAGGATAACAATATTTCACCTAAGTATTTTGGCCCTTATCAAGCGTTACAGAATATTGGCAATGTAGCATACAAACTGGAACTTCCTCCGGCTACTCGAAGTCATCCAGTATTCTATGTATCTTTCCTAAAGAAGGTAATTAAACATATTATCTTAAATATTGTGTTCATTGGTGTTATATTGCCGCTAATAATCAGATTTATACAAGTAATTTCATTACATTTGTGAATTTGTTAAAGTTGCATACACACCTTATTGTTCTTTAGCTGGGGCTTGGGGGCCAATAAGAAAGATGGCTTCTCTTTTTATTGGATTAAAGGTTGTGCAGTGATCATCACCTACTCCCTTTTCTTTGTATTTTGATTAAAATTTGACGAGATGAAAGATTGTAAAGTTGAAGCTATGAAGTTGGAAGATGATATTGATATGAAGACTTGTGTATTTGAACCTAGGGAATCTCTTCATTTGGAAAAAGTGGAATGAAGAGATTAGCACATAGAAGGAAAAAAAGGGAACATTATCATTTTTAGGGCAATATAAATCCAATGGCTCTAAATGAGTCAATCCTAGGGTTTTGATTAAATCCTACCACATTTTATGTTGCGTATTTTTGTGCGAATGACTTTTAAAATAAAGTCAATGGTGCTTTAAATAACGGGGCCACCTAGCGGGGGTTAAATAATGGGGCCACCTAGCAGGGGTTTATATGGGGATTTAAATTGGATTATTCAAGTAAAGTTGCTCATGGGGTGTCTTTCTTAATTAAAATTAAATAAGGGTGTAAAAGGGACAAGTGTAAATGTGAAAATAAAAATTAATTAATTAATGAAGTAGCTTAGGTAGGAATTGCTTAGGAGGGTACCATTGATTTAACTTAATGAATCATTCAAAATTTTACTAAGAACTAAGGTGGATAAATAAGTCTCTTATTTTTCAAAGAAACTAATTAATCGCAACGAATGATTTTTGATTTTGCAACTGTTTTTATTTTTATTTTAAATTATTACAAATTTTTCCATAATAAATGAGTTTTGTCTTAGTTTTTATGCATCATTTTTGTGGGCGTTACACTTGGTATCAGATCCATTGATTCAACACTTGGACCTTGGGAAAACATAGGAACTCATTAACCATTTAGAAAAAACTAAAACTAGGACACTTGAACCTTCAGAATTAAAATAATAATAATGATATTAAAATCCGTTTGGAATATGTATCCACCTAAGTGGGAGTTTTGTCAATCAAGATAACAAACACTGCTAATTCAATTTAATATGCTTATGAACTTCCTATGGGTTCATAGCTCTTGGTTACGGTCATGTGATGGTGTTGACCCCGTAGAGTCCCTCCATTATCTAGATTTTTATTGTGTTTGTTGTAATTTTTGGGGAATAGTGCTAGAGGTAGCTTTAGGGGATCTGAAGATTGTTTAGTTTCTTTCAATTCCCCTTTTCCTTTAGTGAATAGGCAAGTTGGGTATGGTTTGTCGGTGGCTACAGACTTGGGTGTTTGTGGTTTCTTTAAGGATTTAATCCTCATATGGGAGAATTGATATCATGGAATGATGTCACATTAGATCTTGTTTCATTGCTATATTCTTAGATGTGAGCGTGATATAGAGTACCCCTATTGGTGGGCACAAATAACTGTGAAGTGATTGTGATGTGGATATTTCATGTGTTTATATTTGTAAACTTAAATCTTGTATCAAGGACTAATATTTTTTTTGGTAGAGAAGCTGTGAGGTTATTCTTATTATTTTGTCTTATTGGGATATTTTATTTGAGGATTGAAATACGTCTGCTTAGACATTTCTTTGATTACTGAGATTTTTAGCTTTTATTTTTTTTCTAACTCGGAGCTTGTTTTCCTTGAAATCCATTTGGATAAATGTTTTCAAGAATGTTGCATGGTTTTCTTATTGTCTACTAATGATCTGGTTCTATTATGTTTTCTTATTTCCTCTCATCGTATGAAGGTACACCTTAGGTGCCTTGAATGCCATCCTAGCTGCTTCAGATCATGACTTTGTTTTTGGAGTTAAGGAACTTTTCATTCGTAGGACCTTGGAGTGACTCTTTCATTACTTGGATTTTTGTAGGGAGAGGGATCTCCAGGTCATGTATGATAGCTGGTAGATTTGATGGTGATTATGTTCCTTCTTGCACCCTAGTATGAGTTGTATTCATGTTTAGGGATGGATTAACTCTTGGATACTTATAGGTTTCTAGATTCCTAATTAGTTTATTTTTATTATTTACGAAATATCAACGTGATGGACTGTAATCATCTCCATTAGATATGGTTATACTTAAGTTCTTTTGATCCTTGTTCTTAAATAAGTAAGCTTGTATGATCTCAAGGACCCATAGAAAGGTATGCAATTGTGTTTAATCTCTTGAATTGTTTGGCATATACCACCCTATGATCCATTATTATTAAAATTATTATTAGATATATATGGTTGAATTGGATTCTTTTTGGAATTTGTGACTTGAGATTATGGTTTATAAGTCTTAAAGTTTTGACCTTGGCTGTGTTTATGTCATGTTATTTCATCCAAGGTGCTTACTCTTTGTCTTGGAGCTTAAGTTTGAGTAAATCATTTTATTTCCCTCTTGGTATTTTTATGTTATCTCAGTGAGGAAGTGTGGTTTCTATAGGGTAATTTCCCCCATGTGGCCTAGATTTTTTGGCTGGTGATATCTTTTAGAGGTATAATTTTTGTTTGGAAACTCTCTATCTTATATAGTCAACCTATTTTGAGTATAAACTATAGACATTTCTTTCTCCCTCACACTGATCTAAACCTCTTAAACTCGTAAAATAAAATTCATAAATTTTTAATGTACCTCTTCATTGTATATTTTATCGATACTTGTGGAGACTCACTTGGAATGCATCGGTAATGCATGTAAATTTTGGGAAAACTATTATAAACTTAGTGTGTTTCATTCTGGTTAATTACCTCTTATTTTTATGAACTTAATAATGTGATCAATTGTCTCTTCCTACTAGTTAAAATTCATTCGGTAATGAGATAAACTTGAGCATATTAGAACTCTAATAAGGGGCTTTTATTTTCAAAACTTAATAAGTAATGTTGACATTAAGTAAAATGCTTCCTTACTCTAACCTTGTAGTTTAATTGAAGAAATGAAAAATATGAGAAAACAATAGCAAGAATTCTCTTGTACTTCCCTTAGAAGTAGAATGAATAAATTTTTCTACTTATATAGAATGGCAAGAAATCATGTCAAAATTGGTGATGATCCTTAATGAAAAAAGGTATAGGACATCATAATATAATGAATGTATTAATTAGAAGCTTGTAATAAATGTTCTTGAAAAACCAAACTATAACTTGTGTTTTATAATTTGGAATACGAAACAGATAAAATTTATGGGATTGATCACAAGGAAACTGAGTAAATAAACAACCTTGTTTGTATAAATTGTTATTTCATGCCCAAAAATTTATAGAGGACACAATCTGAATGTTATAACTAATTGAAAAGTTACCTTTAACTACTATATGAGTGTCTAATCTCAAGTGTGCACTAAGATGTTTAGGTGTTACAAGTAATATTGAAATATTATAAAAAAAAGTATTGAATATATATCCTTAATTAAGCATATATTATGTTCTTTTTATAAAATTATCATGATCTTTTACAGTAATTAGTACATGATACAATACCAGAATTATAAATCATGAAAGGATAAGTCTTTTCAATGCTAGAATGTTATATAAAATTATTATGAATCTTGTAATGAACTCCAAAGTTGGAACCATGATAATAAAATAATTATACCCCCTTGTTATATCAAGAAACAAAAACATGTATAATGTTTATAACACAAGCTACATGCTAGATTATTCTGTACCTCTCTCTAGTTAGTATGAAGTTTTTGAAGTATGCTTAATAATGATATCATCTTGTTAGAATGGGGTGCTTTCTTGACAGTGATGTATTATAATCATGTTTTACTCTCTTTGTAATATCCAAGAAATTTGCTCCCACGAAGCCCAAGAACAACCTAGGTCAAACTAGAAAAATGATGGGATAATTTATTTTTTGTTAAAGCCTACTCGAAACACTATGTTAAAATTAATAGTCACAACTCTCGTTTTAAAAATTACATTAAATCAACATTATTAATTTTCCTTTAGATCCCCCTTTAAAGAAAAATAATAATAAAATCTCTCAACTATTTATAATAACATTAGTTAGTCCAAAACAAGAATTAGGCTTCCCTATGATTTATCCTAACACAGATTAATTTCTCCTTAAATAAATTTGGTTAGCTAATCTCTAGGGTAATGTGGTCTTTTGATAAAATAAAAAAATATCCATAATACCCACAAAGGGGTCAAGTTGAAATAAAGAATAATATGTCTCTAATAAGACATTTGGGTTAGAAAAGTAATAACACCGAACCCTTACCCTAAGTTAAGTAGCTCCAGTAAAATCCTACCCATGTATTTCAAATTTGAATTTCTCTCACCCACTCCCCACCTAATTTTTGTAGGGATGAATCTCATCCATTACATAGATTCATTTGGGGCCCTTAGATTTGGAAAAACCCTCTAACCCTAATTTTTCTTATGAAAAGCTTCTTTATCTTTGTTTTACTTATTGTTTCTTTTCTTTTTGTTTTCCACATTGGTGGAGAGGAGGTGGAAGCCATGAGAGGCAGCCTCAAGTTTATGAAAAGATGGACATTATTTTTTCCTTTTCAAGTTTTTTTTACACCCTCACCTATGGTTTCAATGTATTTCATTTATTTTGTTTGTCTCATTATTTTAAAATTTTCCCAAATGGGTAGATGGGTTTTTCCCCATTTTGGAGGAACTAGGTTAAAACTTTATATGTATTTACTTGGGTGGAAGAATATATATATATATATATATATGATAATGTTTGTAAAAAACTGTGACTGGTGCGGTTTACACAGGTCGTGAAAGGAACTTGGTTGCGCATAGAAGTAAGGACCAACGAACAGGGTTTGAAAAAGTTTTGCGTCCCAAGTATTTGGGTGGGGTTTCAATTGTTTTTGTGCGCAGGGGAGGCCACTGATCCCACCCCCCATCCCATAGTATATGGGGTGAGGGGTGGGGTTGGTGAACTCCCCGTCCCCTCCCCCCACCATTTCCTTAAAACAAAAACAAATACCCAATGCCGCGGCTTTCTAAGCCCACACAAAACTTAATATTTTTTTATTGATATGTGTTCATTTATATAAGACATGTTTAATATAGCCCTTTTATATATATATATATATATATATATATATATATATATATATATATATATATATAAAATTCTAAATATTATACTTAAAATTTATTTTAAAATTTGATAATATTTTGATGAGAAGTCTAAAATCAATTTAAATTTAACTTTTTGTTAGATTAACTTACATGGGGTTTAAAATTAAATTTATAATAACTTAATAATGAATCTACATACTCAAATTAAGCTATGGCCTAAGTTGTAAACAAGAAATTTCTTTACTTGACTATATTTAGGTATTAATCTATTTAATTGATCAAGTAAATGTCCATTTAAAATTTAATTTCTTTCCATCTATACATATAATGTTGACTCTCTTTCAACTAATACAAGGAAATGAAAAAATGTAACTTATCTTTCCATAATAAGCCTTCCAAATAATACAATAGAAATTGACGTTTTTTTCTTTTACAACATACAAATATCAAACATTACCACAAGATACTTTCAATAAGATTTTCCAAGAGACTTTAAAAAAAAAAAAAAACAAGAATAACACACCTAATGAAGAAGACAAATCAATTAAAATGAGAACAAGTTGTTGTCTCTTTCCCAACACAGTCCTATTATATCAAACTTTCTTTACTAATTTTCTTTCTTTCCCACATGCACTATAATCTTAATAACCAATATTCAATGCAACATTTCTTTCAAAAACAATACAATACCTTTCCACTTGAAGTCGGAATTTTTAGAATAAGGTAACTATAATTGAAGATTTCTTAGTCTTCTATAAGTGCTCCAAGTTTCTAAATATCCTACAAGGCTCCATATTTTCTCCATTTGATCACAACAAAAAATGGGGGAGAGGCAACACTCTCAACCCAACAAAAAGTCCAATGAGAAAAAGAATCAATTCTCCTCATTGGCCCCGAGCCCCAACCACAAGGCAATAAGGGATGGTTCACACACATGGCAACTATAAAATTCTTCCACACTTACTTTCATGCAACAAACACACAAGAAAGATAACCACAAAACACTCATTTTTAAGCACAACAACTTCCAAAAATAATGCTTGTAATATAAGCCAAGTAGAGAAAGGAATATGGGGATACCCTTGTGCCTCCCAAGGGTTTGGATTCCCACCTCTAAAATCCTCCAAAACACAATCAAACCCAAAAATCTCTTATAAATCCCTATAAAAAAATATATATGTCTCTCATTCCTCCCTCAACGTATGCCTCCCTCTCTCTTATGGCTCCCACAATACACAAAATAACAAAAGAGAACAAGGTGTGGCATCCAAAACCTGCTTCCTCATAAACACACAAAGAAGCTCTTATGCCTCCCAACATATTTCATCTCCATTTCACTATCTCAACACAATCTAAGCCATTTCACTACCGAAAACTTCAAGCAAGAAAACAAATCCATACAACACATAACATACAAGAAAACAAAGAAGAAAATAAGGGTTCAAGACCCTACCTTGACATAAAAAAGATCCACTTTCCAAGCAAGTCCAAAAGTCTTCCAAACTCAAGAAATTCTAAGAACCCTTCAACTCCAATAAACAAGATTTCAAAAAATAAAAGAGCCCTAAAACCAAGAAAGTAACCCCAAATACTTCCCAAAAATTCCAATAAATGGAAAAGAGGGAGAGGAAAATTATGTGGCTACATGTATGATGCCATATTATTTCTTCTCCATCCCACATCGCCAAAGTTAAACCCATACCCCAAGTCATAATAAATGGGTGGTTGAGAGGTATGAAAAACCTCTTACACACACCACTCCAATCCACACGCCTTAAGGACAAAAATTTAAACAAATGTAAGAAATTACAATTAAATCTTTGCTTATTCTTTCCAAAACACATAATGGGGTCTATTTTTTACCCCCCAACCCATAGTTAGGGTTGGTATAAGAAACTACAAGGTGTGGGACAAGTTTAACTTGTCCCACAAGCCTCCAAAAATAGCCCTTAAGCCCCACTACAAGATAGTGGGTCCTTTATCCACAAAGTTTCTACAATTTTACTATGGATGCTTTCTTTAAAACCCATGTTATTTTTGTTGAAATATTAAATGTGAAAAAAATTGTGATAAAAATCTACGATTACAAATATTGTGAGATAACTACAATTTAATAAATGTGGCAAATTTTGTTAGATATCTACAATTTTAAAAAACTTTTGAAAATTTTCACAATTAAAAAATGTTGTGGATACCCAATTTAAAATTGAGACATGTACCACAATAATTGTACAATTGTAGGTATAAAATTATAAAATTATATTTTTTTCCATATATTTACAAACTTTTGTATCACATACAATTAAATTAAAATTTTGAAAGATTGAGTCTTCATATCAATCTTATTGCATTTTTTAATATAATAAATTTAGTTTCTACATATATTAAAATTAAAATCCTCTTTATATGATAGGATAATAATTTTTATATTTTAATATATTTTTGAAACATGACAATATTTTATTAATTTTACTATAATTTTAAAACATGCATACTTAAATGCAGGTCTAAGACATATTATCCAACAAATGTATTTAATATATATTATTAAATAATCATATAAAACAATAGAGTGAAGACATTTAAATTTTATAAATAATTTTTTATTAATATAAACATTTCAAAATATTATTATATTAATAATTTTTTTATAGTTAATACAACAGATTTTAAATATTATTTTCGCAATATAAATAATTTAAAGACATAAATTGATTATAAATATTTTGTCAAATAAATTATATACATGCAATATTATAATAATAATAATTGTATTTGTAAACATCTATAAAATGTAGTTATTTCACATAATTAAGTATTCAAATTGTGATAAAGTACATTTAAGTAAGTTATTCTCATTATATCTTCATTCATTCATATGTTTTATATCATTTACATAACAAATATTGCAATGAATACATATTTCAGTATATTATTATAAAAACATTTCACATATTAATTAAACCTTGTAGTTCCATGATTTTTCCTCCCTACTATTGTGATAAATCTTTAGAAATTAAAATTTAGAATCTGTGAAGTTCCTATTTTTATGTTAATTACTGCAGCATGCCACCAAACATCACACCACACAAAAAAAATAATTCAAAAAAGTTAATATAATCTTATATTTAACTAGTCATGTAAGTAAAATAAAATTATGTTTACTCTTGAATCTGTAAATGGAAATAAGAGGTTAGTGATCTCTATTTAAATGAATAAAACTATCTTAGCCTACATATATATTTAGTCTTAAATATGAAAACCTACAGCTAGATTTAATCTTGAATCTATAATTGGAAATTACAGCGGTTGTTTTATTAAAGAAATTTTAAATAAAAATTCCCATTGGAAATTAAAATCCCAAATTTCAAAAATATTTATTTCTCTGTTATAAGTTATAAATTCTAAATGAGTTTGTATTTCCGTATTTAAGATTTTATAATAGAAATTTAAGCATGCAAGATTGTAAATAAGACAAGTAACATAGAAAGGGGAATAATTAGTTTCCCTTAACCATGGTATTGTCGTTCTCCTATCCAAATGATTCTTGTGTAAGTCATGTAATAGAACTGTACAACAAAACAATTCATGTACAATACAATCACAAAGAAAATAAATGTTCATTTAGTTTCTCAAAAAATAAATATAATTATGATATCAGATCTGATCATCGAAGAACATTGATGAGATAACAAAATGCATTAAAAAATGAAATAAATTAAATAGATTTGGATCGGCTAATCCCAACGTTTGCTCAAATCTGCCATGAAATCAACCCAATAGATATTTTGAGATGAAATTACATTAAAACTCCTCATTCTGTTTTTAATCGGGCCTTTCTTTAAAACATTGAGAAAGGTTGAAATTTCATCGTCCTATCCTTATTTAAACATTACAGATAAATTCGTATAAGCTCTGAAGCTCTTTTTTTTAGGTTAATAAGAGAGACAATTAATCTGAACCATCGATCTACATTCCTTATCAAGGGATCAAAATACCTTTTAATCGATCCATGAATCTGTCCATAACCAACATGACAGCATGCTACTATTTCGGATTTAGTTATATTCACAATTAATCTATGTATGCATGTGGGCGTTAAAGTATATAAATAAAATATATATGTATATATATTTTAATTAGAATATTTTATAGCAATTTGTAAGAGCTCTCTTTGGAGTTAATTAGTTTTGGTAATATGTTTTTCTTAGTATTGTGGAAAAAAATAAACGCACATATAGGTTTTTTTATGACAAACTTTATACTAGCAATCGCATGTGTACAATGCAATGTGAACGTCGAATGGTATATGTTATTTGATTTAGGCCAATAGTTATTACTTTTGTAGTTGATGTTAATAAGGGCTGTGATTATTTTTGTAAGTATAGGAATATAGATGAAACATTACATTTAAAAGTTTTATCTCTACATTTCAAATTTGTTACAAATTCGTACATATACATGTACAAATCTTATATCATGACTGGAAGCATTTTGCAGACTATTTTATTTGAACTAAACATGAATTCATGAAGACTTCCGTACATTTGTTGTTCTTATATCATGAGTGATAGCCTTTTGTGGCCAAATATTTTTGGGACTAAACATGAATACATTTGATATCACTTTGTATAGTTAATCACTTTTGTAGTTGATGTGTTTTGTAAGTATTTGGGAGAAATTGTGTTAGTGTTGCAACATGTTTGAGATAGTGGCTGCATTGGTTGTTTGGTTCGTTTTTTGTTGAAAACATATTTTTTTGTATTGTCGATAACATGTTGATAAGCGGTGTGATTGAGAGTGGAAGTGTAGGAATATACATGAAACTTTACATTGAAAGGTTTTTATGTGTACATTTCAAATTTGTTACAAATTCATACATAAACATTTGTAAATCACTTAAAGGGTATCTTTAGGTGTCCATAACTCTTGTATCTTTTACTCATTCCAGCTGAAGCTCTACTTGCATTTAAGAGTGTTATTGGGGATTCACTAACTTTGAATAGTTTTAAAATAAAATAAACAAATCAATTTTAAAAAAATGATAATCTCCTTGCATCTACAAATTTCCAATGTTCCACACTTCACTCAGACTCATATGACTACCCTTTCTACACAAATTCAAAAATTCTGAGTTATGCGTTGTAGATTCAGAGACATTATTAATAAAAAATGATCTTCCAACTACAAAATAAATTCACAACCAAAACCAAGAAAAACAACCTCCGGCATAACCTAAAACACATTAAAAAAGAAAGTCACAAATGCAATGAGTTGGAATTGTACTTGAAACCATCTCTTATAGTCTTTTTTAATCAAACTTGGAGTATATATCTTTTGAGTCTTTTCGAATCAAACTTGAAGTATATCCCTTTATAAGTCTCAACTTCAGTGCAAATGTGAGCCAAATGTGTGCCTATCTATTATCAGCTACAAAACCGCATTAGATCAATAACCATCGAGAATTATTTCCTGTGTAAAAAGCATATGGTAGAAGTAATGGTGATAAAAATAACAAGGATATTATTAGTTTCCATGACACAGATACAGTGGTTTTGACAAAATTTGGACATCTGAACAAAGGCAAATGAACATCAGCCTCTCAAGTAGAGTCTTTACATTCACCAAAACACGAGTACATATCAGAGAATCCTTCACAAACTTTCTAAGATTATGAAGTATTTTTTGCAATTTACAGAAACGTCAAATCAAATCAATTTGTTCTCGTTACTCAGGCTAATCCAAAAGAATACAATATACAAACCAAAAAATGGTTATTACCAATAATACATATACAATGCGAAGAGAGCAAAAAATTGTTGTGGTTCGCCAGCAAATCCCTGTGCCAGCATTCAACATAGTCCAAATATTTAGAGGCAACCCAAAAAACTGAGAAAAGGAAAAATCTGATCTCTCATAAAACATGCAAACAAAGACATTGTACATACTTTCTGAAACTAGTTACTCTGCACTTAGATAGAAAACAAACTCCACAGCTGAGATTTACCATACCTATTAGTTCACAAATTGAGCAGAATATTACAGCCACGAGCACCTCTCCACTGGCAAAAGAATCAATGAATGCATTTGGACTACCCACGAAAGAATAAATTAAAACTTGTTAAGAAAAAAACTGTCTTAAAAACATATCATGCTTATATCTCTGATAATTCTATTCTTGAACATGCCCTTCTCTTCTTCAAGTTCACGCAAAATCTTCCTAACCTACTTTTTTTTATCATTAAGCCCTGCGAAATACACCATAAAGTCTCCTTTAGCATAAACCCCTGCAACCCAGAAAAAAAAAGATGTCAGACACAAACAAGGGAACAATGTAACAGATTCAGTAATATCAATGCCACTAACATAGACTACAAATGGGGAATCCCTCACAAATGGTGAACGTGCCATATAATGCAAGACAAAATTGGAAGATATCAGGCCAAACTTCAAATAGTTCACCTACTGTGGAACAAAGACCTTATTTATGACTGAAGAGGTTGGTGGATAAAATTCAAAGCATTACCACAGACTCTACGTTGCCATGATATGGATACGAGTATCGGTATGGATACGGTTACATCAATTTTAAAAAACCCTTGGATACGATACGTCTTGGATACGTCCGTACATAATATATATATATATATATATATATATATATATATATATATATATATATATATATATATATATATATATTATGTACATCTACTCATTTTACTCATTTTTTAGTCCATAAAACACTGAAATAGTAATACAAAACTTGAATCAATGTTCAAAACATTCAATATACTTAAGACTTGGCATTTTTATTGATCATGTGGCTGCCATACGTATCAGGCACGTATCTGTATCCATTTCCTAACGTATCCGTTTCCGATACATATCAGGGGGGATACGACAGGGGGCTGGGCGTATCCATGCTTCCTAGCACGGACTTAATAAAATAGAGACAAAACTAAGAAGGGCAACAACAACTAGCAATGTGCTACGGTGCAACTATAAATAAAGTTGAGTGTTACGTGGCTATTGTTGAATAAAATCCCAAGCATTACAATGGAATATAGAAAATGCAAACAAAACTAAGAAAAACAATCATTCCTGTGAATTTTCTAAAGTGTAAACAAAGGTGAGTTCTCCCGTTAGAATAGGGCTCTGTATACAGACCATTCTTGGACTGCCGCTTCCTTGCAATTAACATGAAGATGTGGGATGTAAGGAAACAAAGTAAAAGTCAGATGAAGTGCATTTAAAGTTCTTGGAGCCTACACACTTCCAATGTGATGTCCAAATATTTCCTATAATGAGCACAAGGTTCTTAGCATATCACTCAGTCAACATCTTTCAGCATTTTTTGGGCTACTTTAATCTTGCTTAAATTTGCAACTTGTTCCAATTATCTTAACTTTCTGTTTTGCAGAGGTACTATGAGCACCACTTACCAAGATATGTGAGCTGAAGAAACCAATGACAGAGAGCAAAGATATCATTAATGGGACGTGCAATTGGACCCTTACAACTCTTAAATGTTGATAGCATAGCAATAATCTGCGCAATTTGGCCCTGCTTAGTGATTATTGATCTTCCACTAGAAGACAATATCCCTGTGTTGGATTTAACTGTTGAATCAAGTAAGTTACAAGAATTTTTTTTGAAGAACCCTATGAGAGTTCAACGATATCACTATGTTGAGGTTCACAGAACAAGCTATAACATCTTTTTGCATAATCATTTCACACATGGCTTAGAACTTTGCAGGTTTGTATGCCATAATTTGAGTTTTCCGATTTCATAACTAAGTGTTTAACATCTAACTGGCCTTTGAATCCAAGATCCGGAGAATGGGGGAAAAAAATCTATACATTAACAATCAAGGAGTCCCGATGAAGGTGAAAGGAAGAGGTGCTGAAGTATAACTACAACCATGGCAAACTATTGTGATTTCATTCATTTTCCTATGAATTCCGGGAAGAGGTGCTCAAGTATAACTACAACAATGGCAAAGTATTGGGATTTCATTAATTTTCCCATGAATTCCAGGAATACAGTGTCCATGAGAGACAACTAAGGACAAACATACCTCTATGAATTCCAGCAAGAGAGGGGAAATGAGAGACAACTAAGGACAAGCATACCCCTATCACAATAGAGATTTCTGTTATAATATAGTTTATTATGAGAACAAAAAACCTTTTGAAAGAATATATGGAAACAGTTATGGACCAAAGAGACAACTAAGGACAAACATACCTCTATGAATTCCAGCAAGAGAGGGACAATGAGAGACAACTAAGGACAAGCACTCCCCTATCACAATAGAGATTTCTGTTATAATATAGTTTATTATGAGAACAAAAAACCTTTTGAAAGGATATATGGGAACCGTTACGGACCAAATTTCTGAAAATATGGCTGATCACTAAAACCAATCCAAGACATTCTATGTAAATTGTACACAAGAAATAAGATCTTAGACAAAATATTGTCAAACTAATCTCCAATAAATGTTGGCTGACAGATAGTCTAAACAAGGTCACTAATTAAAGAATGAATATTTACGACTAACCATACAAGCCTTTCAACCTTGGCCTTAATTAACCTACAGGTATGCAGGCCAAGGCCTCAGATAGCAATCACATTAGAGCAAGATTCTTCATGGTTTCTCTATTTGGAGCTCTTAACATGTTCAAGATATTTCATAGATATTTTGAAACAAAGGACATTTCCTTGAGATGGCTGGGTACACATATGTCCAACCATACCAACACCAAACAAAAAACTAAAATATTTCCATTGTAACTCCCACAGTCACCTGTTTCGTTGTCCTTTATTTCTAGAAACGAGGAGTACATCTTTCCAGTGACTTGCAATAGCAAACAATTCCTATATGTCAAACTGCACCTCCATCTTTCGATTGAACATAACTGAGGAAAATTGAATAGATTAAAACGATATAAGACTGTAAAAGTGATCAGTTTGGTGCCTAACTCCTAAATTGGGATAAAGGAAAAGTGATTCAGGAAACTCTTATGAGTGAAACTCCTAGATATTTATATATTAAGTTATTACTAACCAAGTAATTACTAAAGGTCCTGATCTCTATTATGATATCAACAAAAACAGATCCATTACATTTATTTATTACCTTGCACATAATTATCGAGAGGATATAGGAAATTCTTCACTGAAATTGTAATTGTAATACTGGAGATGACAAACAGTAAAAAAACAGTTAAGAGATCTCAAGATACATGAGCATTTTACCTTGCCAGACAGTTTTAGTTAAAGTCATCAGTCGGTGGCTGCTTTTCCATGAGGGAGACCACATGTTTGAATTGAACACACACTGCATGCATGGAATACGAACATGTTTTTTCTCATCTTGAGGCATGGTCTTAATTAAATGCTTCAAGGCATCATTTTCACCACTTTTAGATTGGCCAGGTGGACAAATGAATCCAGTTGCATTCCACTTAGAATTGTGAAAAAAGAACATCCCTGAAACCATATGTGAAGAAGAAGACTAATAAGCATTGAGGATTATTAATCTCTGTACAAAAAGTGATACAGATAAAAATTATAAATATTGTATTGATTTTCGCATATGCTGATAAAATAAGTTATAAATTACAATTAAAAAAAATGTGTTGCTGAGTTAGCAAGTAATACCTGTATTGACACCTGTTACATCCTCTGTAACAATAAAATCAGGAATCTTTTCATAATCCATATCCCCCGTAATTGAATACAAAACATCTTCCTACAGAAAAAAGACTCCCGCAGTCAGATTGTTTTTCATTTAGCAAATAATCCTTGAAAATAAAGTTCTAAACTATGCTAAGAAGTGTCTCTAACTACATAGAATGAAAGTTTCAATTACAAATACATGCAAAATCAGTATTGTATTGCAAAACAAAACAATTGGACTTACAAGGGAAATGTTTGGATTTGTCACCAACGAATCCTGCATCAAATTTAACAAATGGATATTACCAATGAGTTCAATTTCAAAAGAATCTGGAATCTCGCACAAAAGAAGGGTTCTAACAAAATTGGGATAATAATATCAAACAAGGTGATTTCTCATACCAAAAACAATTTCCCTATGTTGCACCAAAAATAGGAAACCGTATCTTTGAAGTTTCAGTAACAGTAGTATCAAAAAATTAGAACAGTTCTGTAAGAAAACAGAGGAAACTTCGGGATAGACTATTCAAGGAAGCTGCATTAAACAGGACTGTTCAAGGAAGCTGCATTAAACAGGTTATGCAAAGGCATTTGAAATATTTGAAAGCTCCTAAAAATGCTATTTGAAACATTTGAACAACTAATTTCTAGTTCCAGATAATTCCAACACCTAGTAGTGTATAACAGTTTCTTGCCCCTCTCCCTAGAAACCATTTTGGAAACATGAAAGCATTTTTTTAGCGCACTGCAAATAGTCACCAGGACCCAGAGGTATTTCACAATTCCCAAAAATTGGGAGAAGACTTGACTACATGACCAAATTGATTGGCAGATTTCTACCATGATAGTAAAGCACCCTGTTTTGTCCATAATAGGTTTCAGTTAAGTGTACCACACACACAAATCATCAAGGCCGACATCAAAATTCATTTTAAGCGTTTGATGGTGATGATGCGTACCACCATGACTAGAGTTGGTTTTTTAATTGTAAAGCCAAGAGGGCAGGCGTACTATTGGCATTATTGTATTCAAGGATGAGACCAAGCAAAGCCAAAAGGGCAGGATATGGGTCCCTAAGAATGCAAAGGGAACAGTATCGGGCCTTCACCGTTTGCAGAGCTTGTTGGCACTATCATATTTAGGGAGGAAACCACACAAAGCCAAGAGAGCAGGCTAAGAGTTTCTAACTATGCAAACGTGACAGACACTATTGGGCCTTTACCATTTACAAAGCTCGTTGGCATTATAGTATTTAAGGAGTAGACCAGGCAAATGGTCGTCTATGGGCTTTTACCATTTTCAGCGCTGGAATGACTCAAAATCCCCATGTCACAGGGATTGCCTGGTGTCTACCACAAATAAATATAAGGTATTTTCCATAACTAAGCTTTGAACGGCGGGGGAAACATTATAACCCCGAGTTTCAACACCTCAAAATCATAACAAATCGAATCAGGAAGGCTTTTTCCCTTACTCCACATGCCAAAACCAAAAAAATGAAACAAACATCATTCGGGAGAAGCCCCCAAAAGCTGTCAAATTCTTAATTAAGCAACCCTAAAAACGGAAACAGGTTAGGCCCAGGCAAATAGGCAAAAGACATACCGCATCATTCCAGAAGATCCAATCATAATTGGGCAGATTGTTCCTAACCGCCAAGATCTTACTCCAACTAGGGGGTCTGTTCTTGTCAATGGCATCACTAGCATCAATAAAATCATACCCATGACTCTGCGCATAGCTCTTCTTGTTCGGCTCCACCAATTTCATGAGACGGTATAACTAAAAATATACTCTTCAAAGCATGCAAACTTTAGTTAAAAACAACTTCAGAAAGTAAAAAACAGGAAAAAACCGCTGTCAAAATAAAACACATTAGGAAAAACCTCTGGGAGGCCATCAAATTTAACATCGTTGCAGAAACATCCAGAGGTCCTTTACCATAGGGGAAACACCTTCGGCGTAATAATATGTATAATTTACTATTTACAATTCAATTATTATGAAATTGTAGAATATCCACAATATTATTTATCAATATACATTATTTATTAATATGTGTATTTTGTAAATATAATATTAATGTGTATATTCTATAAATATTTCACTATATTTTTGTTTTTTTATTTTTGATACAATTATAGATATAGGGACATATTTCTATTTGTGAATGTAGATACACTATCAATATAAATTTCATTTTATAGAATTGTTGAAAATATACATTATATTTCATAGTAAGTATAGGTTTATGTAGATAATTCCCTTTCTTTTATCCATAAATGATTATTTGAGTTTACTTCTAATAATGTGGACTACCAACAAAAAAAAATTTATAGTTTTTTTCTTATTTATAAGTAGATTGTACAAAAAATGTTATTATTATGTAGATAATTCACATAATTTTTCTACAAATTATAATTTAAGTCTATTTCTAATAATGTGGATTGTCAACAAATAATGTTTGTAAGTTTTTTCTTATTTATAAATAGATTTGAATATAAATTTTATTATTTATTGTGTTTTTATAAATTATTCATTAATAAAATTTTGTTCATTATATAGTTATCAACCACTTATGTGATGCTATTTATTATCAATTTTAAATTTCTTAAAGAGTAAATTATCTACACTATAGAGTTTAGTACATAGTATATTATTGTATGTTACTAAATTACTCAAAATGCATAAATGTTATATAGCTACTTTTTATAAAAAATTTAAAACCTTAAACATGATGTGAAAATATCAAATCATAATATTCTATATTTGGTTTGTGTACACTATTTATAATTCTATTTTCAAATGTCTAAATTTTCTAAATGAAGAAAAAATGTGATTTTTGCACAAAATAATTCCAAGAATGTGAATAATTCATAATTTTAAATTTGAATTTTATGAAATATTAGAAAATATTTTTGAAAAAATGTAATTTGATGTTTATTTTTCCTAATGCAATTTCATTAATGTGGATATTTAACAAATTTAAATGAGATTGTTATAAAATTGTGAAAATTCTACATTTTATATTATAGAACTTGTCCATTTTATGTTGATAATTCACAAAATTTCCACAAAATAATTTTTTTGTGGGTAATAATGTGGATAAATGAGCCTAGTTCTAGTAGTGCCCAAATCCGAGTTTCCCAAGTAGGGTGGACTGTACAACACTCAAAATCACATACACTCAACTTAAAACCACATAGACCGAAGCACCAACCAATATAATAAATGATTTATTTTTGTCACATCCATAATTAGTTCAATAACATGATTAATTTACTAATCTAGACATATAAATCAATTAATGATAAAAGGGAATTACATCACCATAAAAATAGATACTCTAAAATTAAATAAAGGAAAAGAAAAGAACAACACAAACCCCTTGGTCACAATTGGAGGTCATCCCCCCATGGGAACCTCCTAAAAACAAATTAAAAAAACAACATTCCTCAAGTTTCCATGGTGACCATTGTCGTGTCCACCAAGTATTCTGCTATGGTTGGTCTCCAATACCCCTTTGATTGTTGTGATATAATTACCTCCAAAAATCACATAATACCTCCTTTGGCCTCGTGACCACATCAAAACATCCAAGATAAAATATATGCATATGAGTCAACAATAATCCATACGTAAATTAAATCATCATCTAAACAAATAATGTTAGTATTTTAAAATTCCAACAACATCTAAATTCTATATTTCATCAATATCAATAATATCACAAGATTAGTTCAACTGCTAAATCCTACTCAATATGACAAGAATGCCGAATGTCAGAAATATATATAAACATGTCAAGAACACATCATCATAAATATAAAATGTCTCTCTAGGAATGCACACAAATCATACTATGAATCAAAATCAATCAATAGTCAAAGTTTCTCTATTGTCTAACATTATGCTAAGCCAAAATGATACAATAATATCCATTTATAAAGTCAACAATGCTCGAAATATAAATATAATAAACTTTAAAGGGAAGTGGAAAATACATCTTGAATATAAATGTGTGTAATCCTCCTTGATGTAACTTTTCAATTCATCGTACCCTTTGCCTCTTAGCTCGACAAGTGTATAAATTGTGATATTTTCTGAGTAAGTCTATGTCTCCAATTTTAAGAGATGTGCCATCCTTGAGTTGGAATAGAAAATTGATGACCTAGGCTTATTGACAAGCTTAGGAAACATATGTTAAGGATATGGAGGAAGTTAGAATTATCCTTATTTTTTAGGAACGATGATGTTGTCCCCCTTGTCCTTGGGAAGAGTATGGTGCAGGATATTTTCATAATTTTCAACAAGAATGTTGGTGTATTGTTCTAGTAAATTGTTAGTTAGACCTCACTTGTTTCTTATCCTCTTGTAGCTCGTTTGAGTGTTCCTATGTGTTATAATATTAAGCTTGTGTTCATTTTAAAATTCTTTGTGCTAAGGCGGGTTTAGAATTAATAAATGTTGTTTTGTTATATAAATAGAATGGTATCTATTACGTCGATATGATATTTTGAGACAAGATGTTGTCTATCGCTAAAAGGATAGAAGTGTTTTCTTATATGATAGCGATATTCTAAATCAAGAATTAGTGATCGTGCGATACAATATTTGGGGAAAAATTCAAGTTATGGAAACCTTGTGGAAAAAATGGTATGCTTAGTAGTTACCATCGAAATTCAAGTGAGTTCATAAAAATTATATGAACTACTTCCAATTAAATAATTCTGCATCCTTACAAACGCTATTGCTAAAATATAGGTTGTTTTCCTTGTTGAGTAAGCCTCGTTTTATGTGATCTTAAAAAATTTGGTTCTATAAGAAAGGTTTGATTCTCATCACACAAACGTGACAGGTCATGATTGGTAGTTGTTAATCTCATCTAAAATAATAAATATTTAAGTATGATTCAATCTAAATTGAGGTTTTATCCTTCCCTAAATATCGTGTGTTGCAGCCATGTGTGGATCTACCTGGACACATTATGTGTGTGAACCCTTCCTATTCTTCATGGACCTTAGTCAGTTATTCATTGGGATTCTGTCGACCAAGTTTACCATTTTAATGTTTTTTTTTGTATCTTGATTAACCTCGTATAGGTTATTTTGAAATTTTGTATGTCTCTTCTTCCCTCACCTGTTGCTATGACTTCAAGGATGAAGTCGAGTCTAAGGGGAGGGGGATGTAATGCCCCACTCCTCTTCAACATTTATCCAACTATGATTTTTATTACTATCGATTAGAGACATTGACATTATGATTATTATATTTTGATTAGCGGGTGCTAGACTATATATACATTTGGACTATCGATATGTTGTGATTAATATTTTGGATTATGATATGCTAGCTGACATTGGTGGAAAATTTTATACATGTTGATTTGCATGGTTCTAATTTTATACTGACACATTATGTTCTGGATGCATTTCCTATGGATTCATGTTCAGACTAGTCTTGTGATCTCATTTATGCTAGTAAAATGGTAGAATATCACTTTTTTAGAAAAATTAGACAGTTGATAGAATTGCTTAATTTTCATGATGATTATTGATTGAAATGTATGAGTTATTTATCGATGTTATTGATGTGGCATTGAGGCTAGAGAGGCATTTTCATTTTTTATTGTAGGAAAATGATATAAATATACACCAAAATGGGATAGGGGAGCTAACCCTAGAATAATGTTGGGCATTTGGAACAAGGCCAATTTCACAACTTGTGTTGTATGTATGTGTTGTTTAATTGTTATGTTTGTTTGGGAGGTTTCCCCATGGGGGGTGTCCTCATGTGTGGCCATGGGTTGTGATGTTTCCCTCTTTTAATTTTGGTAAGTTATTGATTATTATTTTACTTAGACAATTTAACTTAATTGTAAAATAGAAATAAGATGTGATAATTAGGAATTAAGTAGGGTAGATGGTCCTTGATAGGGTAGATGGTCCTTGATATTGAATGGAATTAATTACACTTTTAGGTGTGTATTCTTCCTCCTTTCCCAATCTATAATTTTTCCTTAGAGGCCACTTTTTGAGACTTGTGGGATAATTTAACCTTGTCCCTTGCTTCTCAAAGTCATCCACCAACCATACCTATGAAGTAAGGAGTTATTTTAGCATTTTTAATGCATTTTTTGAGTGAAAAATAGTAAATAAAGTCACTTTTCTACTTACCTCATTTAATAATTCCTTGGAAGGTTTGGAGTGCATGTTAGAGTGTACACTTGTGCATGTCATAGCCTTACGTATTCATTTATTAGCATTTATTTTTGTGTGCTGACTTGTTGAGTAGGAATTAGGGAATGATGAAGTGACATCCTTCAAGGAGCCACCTATCAACCTCACCTCCTTTTATTTTTATTGATGTTAATTTAGAGAAATGGGAGTTACTTGTATCATTTTTACACTTACATTTTTAGGAATTTTTGCTTGTGATTGCATGCTTGGAGCTTTTCGAGTTGCATTTTGGGATTTTTCTTGGATTGAAGGGTCTTGAAGCTTGTGTGACTATTTTTGAATCTAAATAGAGAGTTAGGATCTTCACTTATTGTTGCTTCTTTTATATACATATGTAGTATTGAAATTTGTTAATTTTGAGTGTATGTTATGTGTGTTGTGATCGCATTATGTTAGGATGGGTAGATTACCTTTAAGAGTGGTGTGGGAGAAGGAAATGGAGTTCTTTTTGCGGAGGAAAAAGGGAGTCAGTGAGGAAAATGTGGATGCAGTGTGGGAGAGGTGCTCCACCTATGTGGAGGAAAAAGGTTTATATGTTATTTTTTCATTTGCAAAGGGAGAGATAAGGTGTTGTGTGTGATGTTAATAGTGCACTTAGAGGTATTGGGTGGACCCTCTTCCCACATGGGTGAAATTATGAGAAGCCTCCATGTTCTTGTCTCAATTTTTCTTAATATTAAGATTTTGTGATTGTGATGAAAATGTGAATCTTATGTGTATTTGTTATGGAAAAGACTACAAAACTAGTCTTTTTTAACTTGTTTGAAAAATGTGATTGAGTGTTGAAATATTACATGTGTTGAAAATATGTATGTGTTTATTTTTTGGAATCCTTTATTTGTGAAGTTCTCAGAGTTGCAAACACACCTTATTGTTTTATGGTTAGGGCCTAGGGGAAAATAAGATGGAAGGATTCTCCTTTTATTAGATTAAAGGTTGGGTGGAGAGCATGGCCTATTCCCCTTTATTTGTATTGTGATTAAAATTTGAATAGATGAAAGAGTGCAAAGTTGAAGCTATGAAGTTAGAAGATGATATTGATTTGAAAATGTTTGTATTTGAGCCTATGGAATAATTCCTATGTTATAAATTTATCCATGTTGTTTCCACTTAGAGTGGAAGGCTTGTAACTCTTGCATTTTAATAGAGTAGTTTCTTGTAAATGTATTTATCAACCTTATATTATTGTAGTTGAAAGAAGTACTTTGAAGTAGTATTGTAATTGAAATGAAGTTCTTTCAAATATGGACTTTTATTTAAAAGTTGTATTATGATTTCAATTTGAAAGGAATGGTGTTCTTTTGTGGAAAGTGAATGTTGTTTAATTTTTGTATAGTTGGAAAACTTGAATTTGAAAAGAGAAGAATATTGTATTGGTTCTGTTCCATTCTTACTTATCCTTTTTGTAAATTGCTTAATTTGTAGAAATTTAGCAACATATTGTCACATTTATAAGGAGTATTACAACACAACAAATTGTTTGGTTAAGATAGAAAATTACTTCTCCTTTATTTGTGTAATTTCTCTCTCAAAATATTTAACGTATCAAATACTTGGGTGCATATGAGTACACACACACGCACACACACGCGCACACACGCGCACACACGCGCACACACACACACACACACACACACACACACACACACACACACACACACACACACACACACACACACACACACACACACACACACACACACACACACACACACACACACACATTTATTTTAAGGAACAAACTTATCTAAATACACTACTTTGGAAATCAATTAACAAAAAAAACCACCTACTTAATAGATTACAGATACTAGATAAGTTATTGTCTTATACTATAAATATTTTCTTTTATGTTAATAAAAAAAATGGATATGTTATAAGATGTGTGTGTGTGTGTGTGTGTGTGTGTGTGTGTGTGTGTGTGTGTGTGTGTGTGTGTGTGTGTGTGTGTGTGAGTGATATGGAACCCTCTAAAGAGGTTCATTGTTTATAAAGTGAGCTATATGTAAAAAAATTATCTCTGAAATGGATTGCAGGTTGAATGGCCTAAGTGGCCATTGATTTTATATTAACAAAAAATAATAGGGTGGGAGGCGGCACCCCCACCCCAAACAATTTTAAAACAAAAAAAGTAGTAAGTTAGGGGCGATGCCCCCAAACCCCTCCCTTTATTTAACTCTAAATCCATTTATATGCAGCGACCCTTTTTTAAATTCAAGCCAAGAAATTATTACACAACCGAACCATACACAGTTAAAAAATAATAATTAATAAATACTCTTACAATATATATATATATATATATATATATATATATATATATATATATATATATATACAAGTTATCTGTTGACATATTTTGCACCCCATGTGAAACGGTCAACTCGAAACTTTTAAAAAAACATAGATTGGTTGGGTTACAATTTTGGCTATGTCTGGGTTAGCCACCTCAGAAGAAGGTATAGATTTTAATTGTTTTGTTTTGGATAGTCTTGGATGTCACATTTGAATCAAATCAGTAACTCAGGTGCAATTCTAGAATTTCATGCCTCATAGATGCAACTATACCAATTTTTTACCTTTGTCAAAACTATGCAACAGTCATAAAAGACCATTACAAGGCCCTAAGGAAGTAGGAAGGGAAACATGTATCAAGCATGTTGTTCTGAAAATGTGAACAAGTTGTAAGTTTGAAGAACAAGGTACAAATTTATGAAAAACTTTGCACTTTCAATGAGCATCAAAAGTATGATTGATTTTAATTTTTTTCAATAATTAAGTGAATTATTTAAGTGTATTGAGTTGTATAAAGTTCATTTATTATCCATAAAAATGAAAAAATTGCATAAAGTAAAGACATACATCTCATTACATTAAAATAGTTTGATTTATTCATTGGGAATAACAGTACAGTAAACCCACACAAGCCGTGGGATGTACCTTATGTTAGTTGAATAAAAAAGAATGCATGTGCTTATGAAATTGAAAGTATAATGAGGTAAAGGAAACATGTCATTACCTTGGAGAGGTTTTCCTTTGTTTCTAAGTTGACTCTCCAGGTTGTCCTCCACAAACTACATTAGTGTACTTAAGGAAATGAAAGAAATAAGGTTGTCAATATTGAGCTCAAGGTTTGATTTGTCTCATTATATTTCCAACTTCATAAAATCATGCATTCAAAAAAGTACAATTATGGTATTCTTTGGAAAGTTGCAAGTACATCACAAACAAATTATAAGCATTAAAGAAATGTACAAGCACAGTTTTTTTATAAAGCCAATCCACATCAAGTTAAACATGGAAGTACATCTTATAGTGTTGTGCTCATAAGTAGGTACAAAAAAGAATTCATACTAAGAGTATCAAAAGCAGTAATCATGGCACAATCAGAGTTTAGGTGTAGTTTCCATCACATGTAAGTGAATATGCAAGCTTAAAAAACAACCTATGATATCTCATAAAAGTACAGTTCAACAAAATATCACTTTACAATAGTAAAAACAATGCATTGAGGAAGAGTTTAGTTGTTTTAGAAGTACAGTTTCAAAATTCACAATTCAAAATCATACAAATCAAAAGAGATCAAAGTTCAAAATTTACAAGACTTCATATGAATTTTTCAAGAGTACCTTCAAGCACTACTTATAAAATAAGTATGCTTATCACATCAAAGAATATACATTCATGAAGCATAACCAAGTAGAAAAGTGTTTCAGGCATATGAGTCAAGTAGCAGTCATCAAAAGAGAGTAGAAAAGACTATACTCTTACTATAGGGATGTGGAACTTCTGCAAGGACATTGAACTTCAAAATGAGCAACCCAAATCTAGGTATAATTTTTAAATGTACACAACCAAAATAGATCATCACTAAGATATTTCTTGCAAGAAACAACGGAGACCAGCCAACAAGATGAAATATGAACTTTTCTTAAGTAAATTAATAAACCGTTTACTCATATCTCCAAAATAAAAGTGAAATGATAAAGGAACCTACATTGTAAACTGTTTAATTATTTTTAAGGTGTTTTGTTCAGAGCATAAAGCAATCAACTATGGAAGTAATTATCTTTCATTTGGTCTTGTCAAATCACACATTCTATTTTAAATCAGTAAGCTACAATTATGTGGATTCGAGTAGATAATCTTACATCCATTCAAAATACATTGTTTCACATTTCCAAGTGTATAAAGTTTGCAAAGACTTGAGTCATTCAAAAAAGGAATCATGTATAAATTGAAATTTCATCCATACATAGTTTAGGTGTAACATAAAAGTTTCAGTACATCTTGCCAAAAGAAAATACAAAACTTTCAGCTAAAAAATAGCATGATTCACTTCAAGGCAGATTTCGACAATGATATTATGTGAAAAAGTGTTTCAGGTGAGCATGAAATTTGAAAAGTTGCATCCATTTACATAACAATAACAACGATGATGAAGAAATATAAATCTAGACTGTATTATGCAAAACAAAACCACCAATAAAGAGGCATGGAAGTGAAACACAAGTATTTATCTCAAAAATATAAAACCAACAAGTTTATAAGACTCCAGAGCTAATTTTGAGGAAAAAATGGTTAGCCAATAATAGAGCCTTCACTAGAAGAAAATGGCTCGAGCTACCAAATTGAGGCCAACATATAAGGTAACTCAAAAAATGCAAACTGAGCTCTTAAATCACGAGTTGTGGAATGAAAAAACTAATTGTAAAGTTTTCTTCGAAAAACATTTTGAGAAGCTTCACAAATAAATAAACCATCGTTTGGGCAAGGTGACTCCACAAAACCCTCACCAAGCTTGAATGAAAAAAGGCAGCAAACCTAACAAGCTTCAGAACATAATAAGTACAAACCCATGTGAGCATATCCTTTCAAGGTTGAAAACACGGTGAAATATAAATAATAAGGTGCCATGAGTGGATGCATAAATTAGAGGCAAATATAATTCTTAGCCATTGTTAATAGTGGCCAACATTGAAAATTTATTGATCAAGCTACAAAAAATAATGGGCTCTACATAATATAATTAGATAAACCATATAATTTTACCTGTAAGAGTTGGAAACGAAAAGAATTGGCCAAATAACTTGTAAAAAAATGACAGCTTTGAGCTCATTCATGACGACCATGGTGATTTCAATCGAGTTTTTCCCTTCCAGAAAACCAAAATATGGGTTAGCAGAAAGAAATGTCTTGAACCCAACAAAATACCAAAATACATAGCACAATAATAGAAAAATACAGTCTTACCAGCTCTAAGTAAATAAGAGTGTTGAACAAAATAAGATCACACTTGTTTTTGGTCAACTAACACCATCTTTTCACCTTTTGGTGCTTCAATATGAATTTTTACCCATTTTAATCACTTAAGGTGCCTTGAAAGCATTTCCATCAGATAGGAAATTTCTTCCCCTTTCCATAAATATAAAGAAGTCCTTCTAACTCCTCATATTTCGCAAATGGCTAGCTGGCGGGCCCTGGAAGGTTTTTTTGCCAAAATCGGGCTAGCAAGCCTAGGGAAGACTTTTTACCAATGGGAAATTGCGGACTGGCAAGATGGTGGGAGATATTTTGGAGTTTTTCCACTTTTTGCAAGAGGCGCGGGTTATAATTGTGGGCCCGCAAGCCCAGGAAGTATTTATTTTGCAAAGTGGAAAATGCGGGTCGACGGGTCCAGAGATGTCTTTTCTCCAAATGTGAAAAAAGTGGGCTGGCAGTCCCAGGATATTTTCTTTTCCAAAAGCGGGTCTGCGGGGCCATGGAGGAAATTTTTCCCTAAGTGTAAATTTAGTTCAGCGGATTGGCGAGGCATTTTAGAACTTTTGCACTTTTCACAAAATGGCATAGTTTTCAAGTGCAGGCCCATGAGCCCGTAGATTCTTTCACCAAATGAAAAGTCACAGACCCACGGAAAGTACCATAGGTCAATTTAGCACAACTTCAAGGTTAAAATCCAAAATGGACACCCCAAACAAGAACAGTCTCTCCACATGGTCAGAGTAGAAAAAGGGGACAAGGTGGACCCAAATCGGTTAAGTATAAAAGGACTGGCAGAAGCCTCCACGTGTCTCAATGACACATCTTCAAAGGTGTGGCCCAAAGAATGACCCTGATCTAGCACCAGTCCTCCACGTGTCCAAGGTTCAAAAAGGGACAAACTCAACCATAGAAAAGTCCAAACGAGCAGAAAGAACCATGTGTCAGCTTGCCATATTTTTAAAATGTCAAGCCCAAAGTAGAGACTCAAATGAGTGCCAACTTTCCACGTGTCTACGGTCTAACAGAAATCAAATTGGCAACAAACCCGAATCAGCTAAGTATAGAAGAATCGGTGGATGACGTTATGTGTCACATCAGTGCAAATTTAAAGGTGTGACCCAAAGAAGAAACTCAAACAAGTGATTTCCCTCTACGTGTGCAGAGCCCAAAAAGAAAGGAGTGGTCATTGAAAATCAAACAGTGTATCATGTAGAAGCCACCATCTGTCAGCACAGTGCAACTTTAATAGTGGGGTTTGGAGCGGGTTCCTAAATGTGCGCTGAGCCTCCACATGCTTAGGGTCAAACATATGGCCCTGCCAAATAAAGGGACTTAGCTAAAACTCAAAGAAACTAAACAAAGCTGTGAAAGGAGCAACGTGTCTCTTTGACCCAATTTCAAAGGCATGACCTAAAAGGTAGTCCCCAAACAAGTGCCATCCCGCCATGTGCTCAGAGTTTGAAAAGGTAAGTTCGGTTGTTGAAAATTCCAAAAGCCTATGGAGGCCTCCACGTGTCTCATTTGCATAACTTCAAAAGAAAAGTCTTGGGACAGTTTCCAAATGAGTAAAAAGCCTCCACATGTCTCAGGTCAGGCACAGTGTCTCCGCTAACAGGAGGGACTCATGAAGAATATAGATGAAATCGAAGAGCCAGTGGAATCTGCCACGTGTCAGTCTGACACAAATTCAAGAGCAAAAGGAAGGGGCTGAACATCCACGATGCGCGAGGCTTCCACATGGCCCTTATAAGGAAAAACTCTTTTAAATAGAGGAGCCACGTTAAATTCCTCACCCAGATCTTCATACAACCATATCTTTCGATTGGGAGCTCAATTTTAAGCGGGAAAGGATGTTTCGGAAAGCTCTCAACGTCAGCTTCTCACTTGCCTCCCTTAAATTTTCACCCTGCTATTTTTGAGGGATATCAAGTCTCCGACCTTCCACCATGATGAAGAATGGGCCTCTTTCTTACCGAGTAGGTGACAACAATGAAGATATTTGATCCGAAAATAACCAGATTATTACTACCTGATCTTGGACCCTTATAGGCTTTAATTATTTGTCGATAATTTACTCCTTTTAAGTAATCAATTTAAAATAATGCAAGACAATAATGAAAATTACACACAGAATGATTACAGAGTTCGGCAATTACCTATGTCTCTGAGTTCGTGGTCGAACCATTCCACTAGTCAAAACTTGTAAGTTACAATAGTACTTTCACAACAAAACCTAATGGAATTTTACTTGCCTATCAGTACACCAAACCTTCAAACGACAAGGGTGAAAAATAACACCCGACTTCCACCTTCCTAACGTACAATCTCCTTTGGCTTCGATCGACCTTCCCGATGCTATCAATGCGATGCTAGCACTCCGGTCGACAATCCAAGATTTGCAAGTACTTGGTGTGGCGCTATGGGCCAACTAGGTAGTTTGAATAACTCCTAGCCACAAATATTTCATTTATTATTGCCTAACAAATAATAGGTCAATAATAATAAAAAATAAAAATGCCTAAATAATTTAGGTCTTCACACAACAATTTCTCATTCTCTTCTTGGCTCGGACTTCGCCTCCAGCGCTCTACGAATGAGCTTGTCTCCGAGTTTGTGTGTGTGTTCGTTGCACTAGTGTGTGTCCATTACAATGAATGGGTTCCCTATTTATACAAAATTAGGGCCCTTGAAATATGTGATAAAATATTATCTAAGGCTAAAAATACCATAGCCCGTAGCATTTTGGATATGCTTATCCCATATTAGGGCGGATTGCACGTTTAATAAGGGATAAGAATCCCATAGTGGCGGATTAGCTTGTGAAATGGGATTAAATCCCCATTGAACCGCATTTGAATAAGTTCCCACATTTTTTGGCGGTGGGGAATAATGTCTAAGGCTTTACATAGCCTTCCATGCATATTTGAAGTGGTCAAAAGACCACGTTAGGCTTAACCGCCCCCATCTCCACCGCTTCAATTTCCTTCTTCCACATGGAAACATCCACGCAAGGCTTAATGCCTCCCAAACAACCGCTTCACCACCTTCTCCATGTCTGTGGAAGTTTGACATGCATGCGGCGGTTTAATACTAATGTATAAACATTAATATATATATATATATATATATATATATATATATATGTGGCATTTGGAAAGTGGACTTACCAAAATAATATTATTTCGACCCATACAATGTGGCATAGAAATAATTAACTCAGTAATCCTATAGTCCACTTGTCATCTCCTGATAGGCAAATCGAGTGAATTTGACAAGTGCTGGCAAGCCATGTGTCACAGTGTGATTCAGTCCAATATTGACCAGTTGACCATAGTTTGACTTTCCTGCTGTCTGAACTTTGACCGAACATATCTAGATCTCTCGATGTCCGTTTTTCATGTTCTCACAGTCGTTGGAAAGCTCTCGAGATGATATTCTGCATTGACAACATTTAGGGATGTTTAGGGAACTTTTAAAAATTATCCCCTGATCACAACTCCCCACTGAGAAAAGCTTTTTGTCCCAAAAAGCTTCCATAGTGTCCTGAATCTAAAAAACTCTGCTGCCACCTCGGAAGTGCTGTTGTAGTAGACCCTTGGGTCTTCTTCTCCAACCTTATCACTTTGAAAACTCTGCTCTGATCCTAAGACTTGTGGGTTATGGGTCCACAATGCTTCCGCTGCACCACTCTGATATCCAAAGAAGACCTCCACGCCTCCGCTTTATGGTGCTAAGTTTCTGTATGAAACCTCAGCGCTCCTTCTATACAGTGCTAAGCTTCTTGATATCTGACAACAAGGACCTTCTTTAACTCTATAACATAGCTCCTGGTTCCAAGTTGATTCCATAGAATCTGAACTGGTTTGAAGGAACTCCATGTTACGTAGAGCTTTGATTGATCCGATGTCGGTGATGGACAATGCCTTGTCCCTTTACAGACCTCAACACCTCCTATGCATGATGCTAAGACTTTTTCAAGACCTCGAGCCTCCGATACATGATGCTAAGCCTTTTTCAATACCTCGAGCCTCCAATACATGATGCTAAGTCTATTGATTAGCTACCATTTGTATGTGTGGTCGCAATGCCTTGACACCAAATGAAGTTCCGAGCTAATCCTTTGAGAGCTCCTCTTGTTGACATACTAATATCAGCTACCATTCTACTGCATGGTCACAATACCTCTACACAGAATGAAGTTCCAAGCTGATCTCTATGAACTCTATTGTCTACACAAATGGCAGATCAATCTCCAAGCTTTATATGAGTTAAATCCTGTATCCAAGCTGTAACAGGTACTCACAAGCTGATTAGGATATATGTTTAGAGCATTAATCAAATTTTCTAAGTAAGAAAATCAACTGAGTATTGTAAACCTTTCTCTCAGCATTTTCTCACAATATTTAATCTCCAAAATTAATACTGCATACAATCCATCAATCTAAATTATGCAATATATAATTCAAAAATAGTTGACTTACCCATTTTAAAGGACTTTCACTTTCAGGTATTACCTAGTCCTAGGTTGAATTGTCAACTGGTGGTTGAGTAGAAACTTCTTCTACCTTTACAATAGGCCTCCATTCCATCTTTGGCTTGCCATTACTTTGATGGTGAGATGGATGCAGTTTCCAGTAATTTTCCAGCTGATGCCCATTCCTCTGGCAATGAGCACAAAAATTCCTCTTAATCTCCTTCTTCTGGGATCAGGAACTCTTTCTGCCATTTCTCGACTTTGCATGATGAGATTGGTCTTTCTGATTTGATGTGTTCCTAACGAACGGCATCAAATTCTTCATCAGTGTCCTTCTCTTCGAGCATCTGGCCACTGAATGATTATGCAATCCATAAAAAGTACATGGAAAAGAATTCCACATCTTCTGAAAAATCATAACCATACTTCTTGAGCTGAAAAAGTGGATTAGAAGTTTTATTGTGCTTATGATTATGGTAAGAAACTGGAGGTGGAATCTCATTACCTCTTCGCTGATTTCTCTTACCACATCTTACCTGTGACGACGAAGCACAACTTTCCTACTCAGAATCTTCTTGAAGGACTAGTGGGGTAATTACTTTTCTTTCGGAAGCTTGTCTCCCATCAGCGTTCTTGGAGCATTCTCCAATTTCCATTCCCACACTAGGATAACCCAAACCTACAAAACGAGGATGATCCTCGACCTGTATTGGGTTAGCAATGCCTTGACCATTTTTACCAAGGCCTCTTCCATCAAATCCCATTTTATCTAGTACTTTGGATCCAATGCCTCTAGTATGCTTTTCAAACAAACCAAAGACTTTATTACCTGAATCCGAAACTGAATGGGAGGAAGAAGAAGATTCCCGTGGTGAACAACTTACAGTGCAATCATCTGCCATGGCCTCTGCATCTGAAGTTGAAGGTATTTCCTTCCTCTGATCACCACATTGCAACCTTGCCAAGAGCTCATCCTTGGTTTGAAATTCTGATTTTAATGCGAGCATTCTCCTCTTCCAAGGAGTAATACATTGATCGCATGAGAGAATTCTTTTCCTGGATCTGGTGATTATAAGCTTTCAATCTCATCAAGCTTCGCATGTTTAGACATCTTGCCCAGAGTGCACTTGTACCCTGTTCACATAAACTAAAACACCTGCACCAACTTGAAGCAATCACTCTGTTAATCAGATTTACTGAAAAACAAATATGGAGCTAAACCAGCTCTGATACCAAACTTGCTTCAAAGATTAGCAAGTTTGTAAGCCAATAACTAGCTCCGATACCAAACATGATCCCAAAATAACCAGATTATTACTACCTAATCTCGGACCCTTATAGGCTTTAATTATTTGCTGATAATTTACTCCTTTTAAGTAATCAATTTAAAATAATGCAACACAATAATGACAATTACACATAGATTGATTATGGAGTTTGGAAAATTGCCTACGTCTCTTGGTTCATGGTCAAACTATTCCACTAGTCAAAAATTATAAGTTACAATAGTACTTTCACAAGAAAACCTAATGGAATTTTACTTGCCTATCAGTACACCAGACCCTTCAGATGAAAAGGGTGAAAAATAGCACCCGACTTCCACCTTCCTGACGTAAAATCTCCTTCGGCTTCGATCGGCCTTCCTGACGCTATCAATGCGACGCTAGCACTCCGGTCGACAATCCAAGATTTGCAAGTACTTGGTGTGGCGCTATGGGCCCGACTAGGTAGTTTGAATAACTCCCTAGCCACAAATATTTCATTTATTATTGCCTAACAAATAATAGGTCAATAATAATAAAAAAATAACAATGCCTAAATAATTTAGGTCTTCACACAACAATTTCTCATTCTCCTCTTGGCTTGGACTTTGCCTCCAGCACTCTAGGAATGAGCTTGTCTCCGAGTTTGTGTGTGTGTTCATTGCACCGTGTTGTGTGTCCATTACAATGAACGGGTTCCCTATTTATACAAAATTAGGGCCCTTGAAATATGTGATAAAAATATTATCTAAGGCTAAAAATACCATAGCCCGGAGCATTTTGGATATGCTTATCCCATATTAGGGTGGATTGCACGTTTAATAAGGGATAAGAATCCCATAGTGGCAGATTAGCTTATGAAAATTGGGATTAAATCCGCAATTGAACCGCATTTGAATAAGTTCCCACATTTTTTGGCGGGTGGGGAATAATGTCTAAGGCTTTAAATAGCCTTCCACACATATTTGAAGTGCTCAAAAGACCACGTTAGGCTTAACCGCCCCCATCTCCACCGCTTCAATTTCCTTCTTCCACGTGGAAACATCCACGCAAGGCTTAATGCCTCCCAAAAAACCACTTCACCACCTTCTCCATGTGTGTGGAAGTTTGGAATGCATGCAGTTGGTTTAATACTAATGTATAAACATTAGATTTAATACTAATGTATAAACATTAATATATATATATATATATATATATATATATTTATATATATATATATGTGGCATTTGGAAAGTGGACTTACCAAAATAATATTATTTTGACCCATACAATGTGGCATAGAAATAATTAACTCGGTAATCTTGTAGTCCACTTTTCATCTCCCGATAGGAAAATCGAGTGAAATTCAACGAGTGTTGGCAAGCCACGTGTCACAGTGCGATTCGGTCCAATATTGACCAGTCCAACCATAGTTTGACTTTCCCGCTATCTGAACTTTGACCGAACATATCTAGATATCCCGATGTTCGTTTGTCGCATTCTCACAGTCATTGGAAAGCTCTCGATATGATCTTCTACACTGACACCATTTAGGGATGTTTAGGGAACTTTTAAAAATGATCCCATGATCCGTATTGGTGTTCCAATAAAGCTCTTAATTGTGGTAGGTGGATTTAATGCATTACATGGGGTGGTTCGATCAAGGTTCAAATTTTTTCCCTCCTTTCTCTCTTATTCTTCATATATATTATAAAGTAGGGGCATATTTCTAAAAGGTTGGTCATTTTTTCTCTCCTTCCCCCTTCTCTCATTCTTCCTTAGGGTAGAATGTGGAGTCTAAGCCTCCTCCCTTGTGCTCTATAATGACATTTTCTTTCTTGTTTCCCACAACTTTTTGTGCTTGCTACTGCTAAGACTTGTAAATAAGTCTGGAAATGATCTTTCATTATCCTTTAGATATATGCGGGGGTTTCCTACCTCGAAGCGTTTATAAGAAGATTTTTACTTGCCTTGTCATATGTTCAACCCCCGTTTGTTCTGATAAAAGGATGTGAAAGAAATGGCATGTAGAAACAAAACTGATCTTGACATCTAAAAAAATGGAAGAAATTGATCTAAAGATAGTTAGATGACAATAAGTGTTACCTGGTCTAGGTCGATGATGAACTCATACTGTGCACAAGCAGGTAAACATTTACCTGTGAAGATGGATATGGATTTGTAGATGGAATACACAAACCTACAAGGTCTGAGAGTGACCTAAAGGCTTGGTAAGGGTCTGTAGCTATTGTAAAAGGGTCTACAGAAGTGAACTAGAAGAATAGAGGTAGGATAAATGAGCTCTAACTAAGGAATTCAGGCATATTTTTAGATAACAGGACCCTAGTCAATGGTGACTAGGGAGGATTGGACGTAACTGTATCAGCAAATATACAAAGCTAAGGATGAAATCATGAAGATGTCACACCTGCAAGCAAAAGGAGTTGTTGGAGAGTGTTTTTGAGTGTTTCCCCAGTTGCTTTGTACCTTCAAGATGTTAGAAGCAAAGCATATACAATAATATGATTAAGATAATGTGATAATGATAAGAAGATCTCATGAACAATTCATCATGGGTGATGTAAGTAAGATGAAGGGATGTCTAAGAGTTTTGTGGATCGCTCAAAAATTCTTAGGAAGGAGGAAAGTTGCATGGATTCTTATTGTTTCATCATTGATTAATTGATATTTTGACTTCCTGATCCCCATAATGGAAAGAAAACAATTATTTTAAAGTAGGTTGACAAATATTGGAATTGGGTTGGTGCTGAATATAGGGAAAGTTTCCCCAATGGGAATGATTTTTTATTTAAGACGGGCTTTTGATCTGTTTTTAACACTTAGGCAAGTGATTTAAAGCAGGGTCAAAAGTGGGTTTAGATGACTTGGGGATGAATCCAAGGTATTTGGGGCTTACAAAAGTAATGGGATGAAATCTAAAAAAGCAAGGTGATTTATATGTAGGATAAATATCATCCTAATTAGGAAAGTTGATTATGGGCCATGAGGATCTAAAATGATTAATTAATTAGATATGGATTAATGTGAATGGGATGTTGGGCATGTAAAATATTAAATGATTAATTAATAAATATGGATTAATTAATTAATAAGGACTGGATGGGAATTTAATAAATGAGGGGACCCCAAATATGCGTATGTGGGAAAATGAAGGTGTAGATATAGAAATTTAGGTGTTCTACATATAAATAGACTAGTCAATGTAGTATATAGGATGAGTAGTGTATCCTAAGATAAAAACATATGCTATGATGTATGCATAATTAGTTGACTAATATGATTTATGTTGTCCCTTCATGTACAATAGTTTGAATAGATACGGTGTGTCTTGACCTTTTATTGTGTAGTCATCCCCTTCAAAACAAACAAGGGGTTCATGTGTAGTAAGCCCTTAAAAGTCAATTGTGAACCGAAGCTACACTCCTCTTGTGCCATCTAGTAATGACGATGCTAAAGCATGCAATGAGTATGAATTTGTTAGAGGAATTGATGTTTTAGAATGTAAAGATAATAGATGTGGAGACGTGGCAATGGGTGGGGGGAGATGTACTAGATGTTATGCCCCTAATGCATGTACATAGGAATGCCATATCCAATGAGGAAGTTAAGGATGAAGGTCATTCGTCTGATGTATGCTGATGATAGCAAAGCATATGAAGATGTTATAATAATGGTGGTATGGAAGATAAATTATATGTTGGGGAATGAATTCTACACACATGTCTGATGGATGAATGTATGAAGAAGGTCGTGGCATCAAAAAATATATCAATGAGGGATATCTACGTCCATGTTGGATTTGAAGATGATGAAGACCCAAATGGAATAAACTAAGGTGGTGACTGATATAAAGATGAAGTAATTGTCATAGGAATGGTTCTACCTTTGATGTGAAGGACAAGTGGAATGATGTGGTTGTGTATATGAGGCTCGAGTAGGTGAGCTAGGAGTATACTGTGCTTTGAGAAACTTTAGAATGTGATGTGTGAGAGGAATTAGATGATGGTCTAATTGATGTGCAAGGAGATGATGACCATGGAGTAGATGCAGGAAATTGTTAATATAAATAACTTGATTGTTGTGAATGAATTTAACTTTACAAATGATTACAGATAGAAATGATATATTGTGAGCGATGAATTCAATTACATACCAAGAAAAAATATTTCATTCGTCAACTATATTTCCAATGATGGAAAGTCAGCCAAAATAGTAAGACGACCAACCATAAGACATATCTTAATAACACCAAAGGGTTTACTAAGCAATGGTACTCAATCTATGATGTGAGGATAACAATATCCTTGAGAAGTGAAATGGATACATGCCCACTAACAAGACATGATGGGTTAACCTTAGTTGTTGTCAATGGAGTTCAAACCAATAAATGCATTGATATCCCAAATGATTCAGATGAGAAATTCGTATGATAATCATGGCTGGGATAAGGAAATAATAGGTTGAGTTTGAAGAATCAATGTTTGCTACTAATAAATCAAGAGATAATTTTATAGGAGGAGGTACTATGTGATATGCATGGATTGCCAAGAAGATTCAAATTTTTTCTTATCATGTTGTTGAGATTCATTTTTTAAAAGCATAAGTTTACCCTTTTCAAGGGTTGGGGAAAAGATAGTAAACTCTGGAAACTCTAGTTTGTTGTCATAAATTAGGTCTTGAATGATAGTGCGGAGTTTGAAACACATATTTGTCAAATGTCTCACACATCATTGGTAATTATAACATAAGTTCTCATTGTAGTTCAAATACCTTTTGGTCATTATGGGTCTTGTTGGTACCCAAATTTGTTCTCCTTTTCAAGGCCAAGCAGCAACACTGATTCAACATGGAGCTTAGAGGTATGCTAGAGCATAAATATGGTTGTCCCATTGTACTTTTTGTGGAGCCATGGATAGCACCTCAAAAGGATATGGTCTTATCCTAAATATTTTAGGTTGTGCCTTTTAACCAATGTAAGAGAACCTATTTTGTAACCTCTATTATCAGAAAGGAGATACATGTACCCTTTATTTTGCATAATTTTTTGTAGAGAAGACCTTGGGGAAAATATGATAAACACACTAGATCTGACTCTCACAAGTTGTCAATTCTAGATCATGGAGATACTTTCACAATAAGGCAAAGGTTACTAAAGACAAATTTGGAGAACCTGATCTGTTCTGCATACTTTTGTAAAAGGATTTTTGTCTAGTGTAGGTATATAGAGTAAACATAGGGGTAGTATGGGTAAGATTAGTTTTTGTTAAATGAATTTTTGTGGGAGGGGAGATAGGATGGACTTGACTCACTATATCCTTGAGAGCTTATGTGAAATGGAAAGATTCAATCAATAAAATGCCACAAAAAGTTAAATTGTTTTCTCAACTAGAATATGTGCTTCAATGGAGGCCCAAATCAACACTCTTTCACACAACCTGTGGGATTCTATCATGAAGGATAAAGTTAGAGGACCCAATAAAGCACTAAGATTTAAACCAATTCACATGCCTGAGGTACACCTAGAGGTTTACAGATAATCTCTATCAACAAAATGAAAGAAAAGTTATTTTAAACCATTTATCCCATTCCCAGATGAAGGCTCTTCTGAGAAATGAAATTGCAGATGCTACTAAACTATCACAAGGACTAAGATCTATGTGATTGGACTATATTTTGGTATAAGATTGCCATAGAAACAAGAAAAACTACCCGTATGCATTCAAAAATGAAATAAATACACTTCACTCAAGATTAGACACTGAATAACTCAAAATTTGATCAAATTTATTAGCAAGGGAAAGTTTCCAGAAAAATATCAAATCTTGTCAATGGCTATAGACTTGCAACCACCTTGAAATGATAAAATTTGACACAAAGAGAGATATACAGGCTTCTCTAGATGGCTTCTCAAAATGGATGGGCTTTGTCAAGCTTTTTCTGCTGGAGAGAATCAAGTTTTGATCTTTTCCAAAAACTCCCAACCATTTGCACGATGAATTTGTGCCCTTTACAAAATTTCCAACAGAGCCCCTTCCTCCGAAAAGACAAAAAAAAAACTTTAAATGCACTAGTGCTTGCTATGATTCTTTCATGATTCACAGAATTAGATCTGCAAACATCCCCAAGTGCTCAAGGGAAAATCTCTTCCATTTCTCCCATGCATTCAACTCCTTTCTTGGAAAAAACATGCCTCCATCCATTCACCAACCACTTCCACCCCATATCAATCAAATCTGATCCCTTGCGTGCTTAGGAGAATAAAAATGGTAAACCAGATCAGGCTTGAGAGTCAGACTGTTTAAATGGTGAAAGTACATCTCCAGATCTCCCCCACCAAACTCTATATATCAAAATTAACTCGCTCCTTTGTTGGGTGCATGTAGAAAATAGCCAAGAAATCATGAAGACTCACACTCTTAGGAGTTTTACAGAAAAAATGGGGGGAAAATTAGATTTAGATTCTTAGAAGTTGTTGATCTTTGATTTTGAATGTGGGCCGTCCATGTGGAATATGCAAAAATAGGCTTGAGGGCTTCGTTTGACCTTTTCCGACCCTTTTGAAAACGTGGAAAAAATTCCCATTTTGCTCTGCACCTCCACTTTTGGAAATGGGCCCGACATGTGTCATGAGGTGGGTCACAAAGGAAACATGGAGAAATTATGCCATTTGACTCTCTTTTGGAAAAAGGAAAATTTTCCAAATTTTCTCTACAGGTCCACCATTGAGAAATACTTTTAACATGTGTCCAAATGTGGGTCCTAGTGGAACTATGCTTCCCCTTTTATTTTTAACTTTTTTTTCTCAAAAAGAAAATTTTCTAATTTTCCTCCACAGGTCTGCACCTCCACCGTTGACTAGGGAAAAACATTGACTATTTCCCATTGGGTTTGCGGGCCATTTTGATGTTTTAACCTTTATGAAGTAAAGAGGTGAAAATTTTAAGTTGCTATTGATGGTCCACTTCCTGCCCCTTGTGACTTTTCAAATTGCCATGTGTCACGAGGATGCACCTTGAGGCAGTCCCAAAAATTTGATACCTTGAATGAGCACATGCTTGCCACATGTCCTACTCTGGAAAAATTTGTTTGAATGCTTGAAACTTAGCAGAAGGTGCCACTTGTTAAGATCCGAGGCCCAGTCTCCTTTGGGATATTGAAAAGTATAAGTAAAATGCAAAGTGAGTGGAGTGCCCCACGTGTTTGCATGTCGCTTCTCTTAGATGGAGCTAAAGTTAAAGACCCCGAATGAGATTGGGCTAGCCATGTGTCCCTATTCCACCAAATTGTATCCATTTGCATAATTTTTTTCTAAGTCTGGGCCAAGTAGTAGAGATCCTCCACGTGTCCTCCTGGCACTACTCCAAGGGAAAGCCCAAAAGTAGATCTTTAAATGAGCGTTGTTCCTACCCACTTGTCCTCGACTTCCTGAAAACCTTTTGAAATTTGTGTAAGTATGGGAAACCCAGTGGAAGTCTCCATGTGTCTCTTTATTACTAGCCCTCCACATGTCCTCCTTGGCACTACTTCAAAGCCAAACCAAAAAGTTGATTCTCAAACGAGTGTCTGGTTCCTCCACGTGGACACATTTTAAAGTTGAGGCTTTTTATAGAATTTCCAAAGTATTAAGTTGACCGGCATCCAACCAAGAGGTGCCACATTTCCTTGTCAACTGAATGATGTAAATTTTACCAGGAGAAATGCCCATCAAACCGTAAAACACAGAGAAATGTCCATTCGAGCAAGGAAATGAGGTTTTTCTTCAAGGACAGAGAATTTAGACTGTGGCAAGGCTCAAACACGACCCTTAAGGACACATCAACTCATTTCTCCTCGAGTACCTAGGGAAAAAATGGAAAGAACAACAAATTCCAACTATGGAGAATGGAGAAAATGGGGAAAACATGATTTTTGAAGGGACAGAGCATGGAAAACCCAAAATACAGAGCTCTTCTAGACGAACAAAGCAACCACGAGACAAATACGGAGCCACACATGATCTTAGACCGAGGAGCAGACTAAAAATGGAAATAAGACTGACCAAGCACCACATGGGGGAAGGAGAAAATAACAGAGGCCATGAATGAATAATTTTTCAAAGGCACAGATGGGGCAAGACCATTTTTAGCACCAACATGCCCCTTTTGAGAAAGGGAAGCTACTTAGCCTTGCTAGTTGCATGATTTGTTTAAGTTCTCTTTTACTTCTGCTTAGCATAGGTTAGTTTAGTTTTTCTTTCAGCAAACAAGTGATTTTGCACACTCTGCAAGTTCCACTTGGAGAATGTATGATTTTTAGTTTTTGTACATAGTGTGTGTTGTGGTGTTTTGTTGCTCATGCATAGTACATTGGAAATGGCATTTGGTGAGACCAGCTCCAGTTTCAGTGGTGTTCCAAGTGGCTCAGAGATCAGATTTCAGAGGTAAAAATCAGTATCAGACTATCATTCATGACTCCATGCCTAATGGATGCTTCAAGACAACTGATCATTTCACCTAACAGGTAGGTGATCCCCATGAGTCGCCAAATTGTTGACCTAAAACTAGCTCACACTTGTTTTTGGTTAACTAACACCTTATTTTACCTTTATGGTGCTTAAATCTAAATATTTACATATTTTAACCACTTAAGGTCCCCTTTAAATAATTTCCATCAAATAGGAAATTTCTTCCCCTTTCAAGAAATATAAATAAGTCCTTATAACTCCTCATATTTTGCAAATGGCAGGCTGACAGGCCTAGGAAGGATATTTTGCCAAAAGCGGGCTAGCGAGCCAGGGGAAGACTTTTTTCCAATGGAAAATTGTAGACCGCCGGGATGGTGGGAGATATTTTTGTATTTTTCCACTTTTCGTAAGAGGCGCATGTTACAATTATGGGACTGCCGAGCTCGGGTAAGGATTTCTTTTGTAAAGTGGCAAATGCGAGCCAAACGGGTTTGGAGATGTCTTTTCACCAAATGTGAAAAATGTGGGCCGGCAGTCTTAGGGATGTTTTCTTTGCTAAAATCAGGTCTATGGGGCCACAAAGGAAATGTTTCTCAAGTGTAAATTCAGGCCGGTGGGGTCAGTGGGGCAATTTTGAAAATTTTGCACTTTTCACAAAATGGCACAGTTTTCATGTGCGGGGCCTGGGGAAGACTATTGGCCAACAACAAATTGTGGACCGGTGGGATGGCAGAAGATATTTTGGAATTTTTCCACTTTTCAAAACAAGCATAGGTTATAATTGTGGGCTCATGAGCCTGAGAAGGATTTCTTTTGCAAAGTGGAAAATACGGATCGGCGGGGCCCAGAAATGTCTTTTCGCCAAACATGAAAAATGTGGGCCAACAGTCCTGGGGATGTTCTCTTTGGTAAAAGTGGGGTTTGCGAGGCTAAGAGCAAAATATTTCCCAAGTGTAAATTTAGGCCGGGTGGATCAGCTCAACATTTTGGAACTTTTACGCTTTTCACAAAATGGCACAGTTTTCAAGTGCAGGCCCGCGAGCCTAGGGAGTCTTTTGCCAAATGAAAATTCATAGACCCACAAAAAGTGCCACATGTTAATTTGGCACAAATTCAATCTTAAAATAAAAAACATAGACCCCAAATGAGATCAGGCTATGCCTCATGCTCAGAGTAAAAAAAGGGGATAGGGCGGGGACCCAAATCGGTTAAGTATAAAAGAACTAGTGGAAGCCTCCTCATGTCTTAATGGTGCATCTTAAAAGGCATGGCCCAAAGAAATTCCTTGAACTAGTGTCATCCCTCCATGTGTCCAAGGTTTGGGAAAGTGATGGATTCGGCCATTGAAAAGTCCAAACGAGCAGAAAGAACCACGTTTCAGTGTTAGCACAATTTTAAAAGGTCGGGCCCAAAGCAGAGACTCAAATTAGCACCAACTCTCCACATGTTTAAGGTCCAACAGAAATCAAATGGGCAAGTAGACCTAAATCAGCTAAGCATTAAAGGAATTAGGGGATGGCACCATGTGTCATATCGGTGTTAAATTCAAAGGCATAGCCCAAAGCGGAGAATCAAACAAGCGATTTCCCTCAACGTGTGTAGAGCCTAAAAAGGTAGAAAGCGGGTCATTGAAAAGGAAACAGCGAAGCCTTCGGAAGCCGCCACATGTCAACATGGCACAACTTCAAAAGAATAATTTCGAGCGGGGTTCCTAAATGTGTATTGAGCCTTCACGTGTCTAGGGTCATACTTATGCCCTGCCAAACAAAGCGACTTAGCCAAAACACAAAGAAACTGAACAAAGCTACAGAAGGAGCCATGTGTCTCTTTAGTGGAATTTCAAAGGTGTGACCCCAAAAGTATGTCCCCAAACAAACACCATTCCACCATGTGGTTAGAGTCCGAAAAGGTAAGATCGACCGTTTAAAAAATTCAAAATCCTGCAAAGGCCTCCACATGTCTCATCCACACAGCTTCAAAAGCAAAATCTGGGGTCAGTTTCCAAATGAGCATAAATTCTTCATGTGGTCTCAGGTACGGGGCACAGTGTCTCCATCAATAGGGGGAAATCAAGTAGAATACAGAGGAAACCGAAGAGCCTGTGGAAGCCATCACATGTCAGTCCGGTGTAATTTAAAGATCGAAAGGAAGGGGCTGAATCTCCATGACACGTGAGGCTGCCACATGGCCCTTGTATGGATAGACTCTTTTAAATAGAGGATTCATGTTAAATTCCTGACCTTGAGCTTTAGACAACCATATCTTTCAATCCAGAGCTTGATTTTGAGCAGAAAAGGACGTATTGGAAAGCTCTCAATGTCAGCTTCTCACCTACCTCCATTAATGTTTCACCCCACTATTTTCAGGGGATATCAAGTCTCCCCACCTTATGCCATGATGAATAATGCACCTCATTCTTTCCCAGTAGGGGACAGTGATGGAGGTATTGGTGTTGCAATAAAGCTCTTCATTGTTATAGGTGGATTAAATGCATTACAGGGGTGGTTGGAAAAAGGTTCAATTTTTTTCCCTCCTTTCTCTCTTATTCTTCCTATATATTTTAAAGGAGGGGAATTTTCTAAAAGGTTCGTCATTGTTTCTCTCATTCTTCCTTATGGTAGAATGTGGAGTCTAAGCCTCCTCCCTTGGCTTTGTAATGGATTTTTCTTACAAAGGATGTTTCCCACTGATGATGTGCCGTGTGACTTATGCAACTATAAATTCTATTTCTAGATGCATATTGTCCATCCTTTCCTTATTTTATTGTCTCTTCTTGCCTCGCATCAGTGTACGGTATACCGTGCATAATCTGATGTTTATTGTCGATTCATTGGAGTTTTGTTTAATGGGTCTTGAAGTGGTGTTCCGTGTGACATTTATCTATGGTCTGTGATGCATCTATTGTATCCTCTCCATTGCTCACCTTTCTCCATTTGAGGTAATTGGAATTGTGATCAGCTACTTCCTATTTTGGTGTATCACCACTTAGTGTATGCTCTCTTTCACTCTTTCTCTATCTCCCTGTCTCCTTAGATGGTTAGATTAGGATATATTAGCTCTTCCTGCACTAGAGTAGCTTGTTGCAGGTAGTTTAGGAAGTAGAAACCAACCTTCTCTGGAGGTCCATCTCAATTCCACAAGTCCCACATCTTGAGAGATGATCCCATGTTGTGTAATCACACTGAATGCCCCACCCAGATCCCAGGCCATTTTGGGGTGTTGTGATTTTGCACCAATAAAGAGCTTCAAAGAATGTACCTAGAAACAAAAATAGTGAGTCAGATAAGTATTGCAATCTGCAACTAGAGCTTAACTTTATGACAGCTATGAAAAAATGTAGATCTTTCTAGGAGGATAAAATCTCTTGGCATATATCAATAACAAGAAAATGCGCAGATGTATAATGAGTTTCATCAAAATAATGTAGAGAAATAAGTTTACTGCAGTAACATCGATGGTACGGTCTCCAAAAACTATGGCTGACACAGAATAATGATTACAAAATGGCAGTTAAAATCCCATCTCGGAATAGATCTATATGCAAGCAAGCATAAGAAGTAAATACAATTGAAATACAATGATCCAATAAGGGAAAAATGAGCTTGATATTCAAGTAGAAAACAAATAAAGTACATCTAATAGTAGCAGAGGAAATACCAAAATGCGTAATACATTGTCTTCTCATCGAAAATAGCATATTTAGCCCCAAGATAGATGGCTCACACTAGAAATGAAGAGGCTCTAATACATTCAAGTTTAAACTAGAAAACCCAATAACAGTTTAGCAAGGAAAAGATAAATCATGAACCAGTGAATGATGAAACCCAAAGGTTAAAATATGAGTGAAATGCATTTTAAAAGGAGGAAAATCAGTTCTTGCTCTTATACTGGAGGATTCAAATAACTTGAATTAAAAATACAGAGTTCTAACCGATAATGGTGACCAAAAGCATAAAAAATCAAACTTTGAAACCTGCCTCATGCAAATCAAAACCACATAACTCCATAATTCACTAATGGCGGTTGAAAAACCCTTCACATAGAAGTATCAAAATAGGAACAAGCTCTAAATTCCACGTAATCCTTCACTCAATCTTGATATTTAATGGAATGGTGTCTTAATCCAAATTTTGTAGAGTATACCTAGTTAAACCAAATCTCAAAAAATGATCAAGGTTAGGGTTTGAAATGCACTTTATTTCCTCAACTCAATCAGTGAGACGTATTTGATGGTCAATATTACATGGTATAGAGATCGATGATCAACAAATCAAACCATTCACATAACCAAACCCAGCGAGGGTTATGCCATGTACATATATGTCAGCTCGCAGAAAAATCCTAACACTATTTAAGTTAATCTATTCACCAACATATTACTGAAGGGTCTAACATCATGAGAAGTGGACTCCATTTCCACCTAAGAATTATTTGTATTGACCTTTTTTAAAGGTCTAAACTATGATAGATTCTTAAAATCAAAGGCAGTTGATTCCCATATTATAATTGCATTGACCTTGTATAGGTCTAAAAAGTAATCATTGATACCTTTGAAATAAATCAAAAACATATATCATGATGTATGTCAACGAAGGGGGCCCTTGAAAATAATCAAAAAATTACTATTAATGATAATATATGCCACAAGAAATCAGAAGGTTCCTGAGCATTATTTAAACTAAAGGTATATACCATGATGCTAAAAGGGCCAATTTCAAATGCTACCATAGTGTTATCAATAAGATCCTCATGGTCAAAGTGGCTAAGGTATATAACCTTAGAATAACCAAAGCAACATATTCCATGTGATTATGTAGAATTTCTTGTACATGTGCATAGGTGGTCCCCACTCAATGTTAAGGTATATCTACTCTTGCTAAGTAAAAAAATCAAGGGCGTTATTTTTATACAAAGTGTGTTTTGCATGTGATATCCTTAGAAATAAAGACAAAGAAAAGACAATTTTCACTTCATGCACAAGAAGACAAAGTGCATATGATCACTTAATACAAAGTGAAGGGCGTACAAGTGGAAGATTACACAAAAAGACAAATTGTATGTGTGTGAGGGATTACTTGCAGATTAAGAAAGGATAATAATAGAAATTATTATTCACCCACAAATAACCTTATTTCTTCCAAAGATGCATTATACCATCATGTAGTATGTAGTTCCCACTCCTCTTCAACACTTATTATATATTTATTTTGATCATTTTTTACTATAGACATGGATATTACTATATCATTTTGGTTTAGGATTATGTTATATGATAGAGATATTCTGACTATTGATGGATTTTGATTCATAGTATGCTTTGTGTGGATTCTTAGAGACATAAAGAGAGATTTTATATTGATGATGATTATGTCTTGTTAGCCTACATATTACTGACATTTGTAATTCTCTTCATGTTGACTAGGATTTAACATTTGACCTAATCGCATGATCTTCCTAATATTGATAAAAGATAGAATTGAGATGTTGAAAAATTATAAACAAATGATAACATGTTATTCTAGATGATGATTTAATTATATGTGGATGTTTATTGATTTATGTGAGTATATTTTATCTTTGAAGTATTTGATGTGGCCACAAGGCCAAAGGAGGTATTGTGTAATTTTTGTAGGTGATTATATCACAAAAATAAAAAAGAGGATTGGAGACGAACCATACGGGAATACTGTATGGATACAACAAAGATCACCATGGCAACTCATGTAATGTGTTATGCTTGTTAGGGGGTCCCCATGGGGGGGATGTCCTCCAATTGTGACCATGGGCTTTGTGTGTATGTTTCCCTTTTTTATTTTATTTATCATAGAGTATGTGATTTATTTGTGAGGTAAGTTATTCAATCATTATTGATTAATGTGTTTTTATTAAGTAATTTAATCATATTATTAATTTCTATGGGGATGTCACAAATAGAGTCATTTATTAGATTTTTTGGTATTTTGGACCTTGTTATTTTTATTGAGTGTAAGTGACTTTGAGTGTTGGACAGTCTATTTTACCTTGGAATTTCAGATTTCGGCTAAAGGGATATTTTGGAAGGCTTGTGGGACAAGCTAAGCTTTTCCCACACCTCTTAATTTCACATACCAACCCTACCTATTGATTGGGGGGTCAAAATAGAACCCATTGTTTTTTTTGTAAGACAAAAAGTGACATTTATTGCACTTTTCTTACATGGGTTTTAAATTTTTCCTTAGGGGGTGTGGGTTTGGAATGTGTGTGTAAGAGGCTTTTCATTCCACTCATCCACCAATTTACTTTTCATTGGGATTGATTTTTGACTTGTGATGGGCAGTTGATAAGTGATGTGGCATCCTACATGGAGCCACATCACACTCCTCTTTCCTTTTTCTATATATGCAAGTTTATTTGTTTGTTTGGGGGTTACTTCATTTCATTTTTGCTCTTGTATTTTTGGACTTGCAGAGTTTTTGAGTGCTTGTGTATTTTTTTGAGCTTGTTGGACTTGGATTGAACTTGAAGGATCTTGGAGTGTGATTCCTTGATCAAGTTATTACTATGGAAATTTAGGACCTACATTTTTTTTACTTGTTTTTTTATATGTGTGTGTTGCATGTATGTGAATGACCTTTTTCCTTGTTGGGATATTGGGTAGAATAACTAAATATAGTGTAGGAGAAATCTATGGGGATCTTATATGTAGGGAGGCATAAGTGATCTCCCAATAGATCCTTGATCCATTGGATTTGCATTTTCAAGCCATGTGTATTTTGTTAGTTTCCTACTTTTGATTGTATCTTTTGTTGAATGTGTTTTGAAATGGTTGTGAGAATTGTTTTATGATGTGGAAGCATTATGTCATTACCATGAGTTGGATCCATATTTTTTTGCATTTTAGTTGCATCTCGAGGGCCAGTGAGGAGGATATATTCTTCTCCTCATTGGATTATTGGTTGGGTGGAGAGTGTAAGAACTTGTGACTTAGAATATTTGTTGGAATAAAAAAAAACCTTTTATTGTAAAAACTTTTCTTGTGATTCCCACTTAAGGTGGAAGACATGTAGCATTGTATTTGAAAGAAAATTTATATTGTATATTTTGTTTATTATGTTGTAATGTATTATGGAAAAGAAATCTCCTTGTATTGAAAGTAGTGAGCTATGCTCAAGGAAAAGGAAAGTTCATTATTATTTGTTGAAGTTGAATTACTGTAAAATGTGGGGAACACTTGGATGTTGTAAATCATTCATAATGACCTCTTAGAAAATATTAAATGTATAATAGTTGTGTTTTTCTTTGAGTAAGTAGTTGTAGTTGAAAGCAAAATAAAGTTCCAAATCTAATATTTAATCATAACATGAATTAGGAAGTTATCATAGATTTATTTTGCTTGAAACAATTATAAACTCTTTGGTTTTGTTATATTTAAATTTAAAGTTATATCTTCATATTTATATTCCCTCAAACATTCATTTTTAGAGCTCTTTGGCCTACACAATGATCAACACCTGTCAATTTCAACTAGCGTCAATGTACTCAGTACCGACATCGGTCAGCATTTTGTGTTACAGATTTGAAATTTTGACTCCTAGCTTAGATTTCAACTTAAATGATATTATGACTTGCTTAGCAAACCCAAATTTAATGTATGATTGTTGGAAATGTCATTTAGAAAATTACAAATCGCTAACTGTAAAATATATGCTAAATTTTATAAAAATGGACTCAATTGATAGTAACCAGCATTGGTGACTAAACCGCCATCCACAATCATGTGACCAACATCGGTCACTGTATACTGTGTAAATTGTGATTTTTCAAACTTGAAAGACATTTGTGGTGCTTTTGTTAAATTAGATAACCTTGAGAATGTTATGTTATCATGAAATTGAATAATAAGTTACTCCTATTACAAATCCAATATCCTTTTGAATTTAAAATAATTATCTAAAATATACTGATGCCATAGGAACCGGTGTTAGTACTGAGGCCAACGTCAGTAGCACAGTGGATACCATGGTCAATCAAGATACTATCATTAGTCACCTGTATGTGGACTTATTTTTCTAAAAATGTATTTCTGGCCAAACCATTGGCTTTTATGGATCTAAACTTCACCTAAATGTACATCTAGCTTATGTGGGCCATGTATGCTTATTTCGACCCATATTCCAACTTGCATAAAGGGATTTAGATACATAAAATCCCTCATATAAAAAAGGGATTTCTTCCTCATCTATGAATACAAAAAAAATATAGAGAACTAATCAACAATAAATCTCAAACCAGATCTAGGATAGATGCTTGCATTATTGTTGATAACTACGAATACATGTTTTAATATAAGATTCAACTATCCTAAGGGAGAAGACAAATGGATGGAATCCCATTCTTCTTTCATATTGATTCCAAGAAGACTCTTTCATGATTCCCCTATATCCATGACATCCACTCCCTCAACCTGCAAACCAAAGAAAACCAAATGAGGAGGATAGGGAAAGAAAAATGTTTTGGTAAAATTTCATAAGGATGGTTAGGGTTAGGTTGAAACTCTTAGATCTAGTGGCCATAATGGATTTGATCCAAGGGTCAAGAATCAACCCTACAATTTCTAGGTAAGAATAAATATTATGCGTTTTTTAGATAATTTAAAGGTATGTGTAAATGGGTGAATGGGGTCATTTAATACCCTTGTATGTTAATTTATTTATTTAGTTCCTAGTATGTTTCAGAAATTAATTCAACGCAAATTAAAGAAACTAATTTAATTGCACTAAGGTAACTAAGGATAAGGATTTATTAAATGTGGATTGAATGTTAATTCCCACGAGAGAAACTATTTAACCTAGTAAGGGAAATTAAAGGACACTTATCTAGTGATGATGATTAAATTGACTTTATGACTAGAGTAAGAATAATTAATTAATAATCTAGGTTGGATCTATCTTACGAAATATAGATTTTCTAGTAGGAATTAATTAAACGTATATTATGGTTTGAAACCTTTGTAACTTAAAATAAAAAATAAATCACCGCAAATTTCCAGATAATTGTTTAAAAATTAATGTGGTCTTAGAACATTTAAATTGTGGGTGTAACACTTGGTATAATATCCATGATTTCAATGCTTGGACCCTGGGCACACTTGGAAACATAATACATAACAAGAAAACATTAGCATAACTTTAAAGCTAGATCACACAACAATACATCAATAATGTTTTAAAATCTAGAAAACCTACGAAACCGAAAATAAAATCTAGAATAATAGACTAACTCTCCCCTTGGTCTGTGTAGGAGGCTGGGACCATACAATGGGTTCTTACATGTGGACCTAGATTTACAACCCCTAAATCAGGTAGTATCCATCATATTGCCTCAGATATTTCAGATGTTAAAGGATGTTAATGCCGTTATATGTGGAGAATCTTTAGGTGGGAGAAACAGTAGATAGGACAGAGAACCATTAGTAGAGGCATGTGCACCTTCCTGACATAGTGATGATCATAGGGCAGAGAACTCCCACATGGAGTGTCAAATGAGATTCACCACAGAGAGGTCATGGAGATAGGGCTATAGGTGATGAGGGTTATCAATCCTCACCGTTAATAATGTCAATCCAAGGTTGGTGTCCTGATGGCTGTATGCATTAAGAGAAGAAGATCTTGGAAAGAAACTCCTTTAAACACAAACCAAACTTGCATAAAATAAAAGCACACATGTGGAAATTTAAATGCACACTTGCAGAAATGTAAACACACTTGCATAAAGGAAATCACACTTGTAGAAATTCACACTTGTAAAGGAATAAAACACACTTGCATAAATTGAAATTGTTGAATGGGAAATAAGCAAAATTAAATGAAACACCTGCAGGTTTACAACAGACTGAATTTTCACAATACGAAGATAAAAACAATACAATAGAATGAATTAAAGACAAATGAATAAACATAAACATAAATACAAAGATCCATCTTCCTTGGAATGAGTGGCCAGCTCATTCCTTGGAAGAGGATTTAAATCATACTTCTGAGATCTTAAAACTACAGAATATTTGAGAGGAAAGAACAAATCTTTATTTCTTGGGAGAAAAGCATTACATATCTGAGTGTGGAAGGTTGCATTTATAATTTATGCATCCAACCAAATCCTTATTTTAGAAAATACAATCTGATCTTATCTTTATTCCAATCCTAACAACTAAGATCTCCATCTCCACAAAATATGGAGAGAGATATATTATTGAAGTCAAAGTCTTATCTCACTTATTTTAGGAAGATTTGCTCCCAAATCTTCTCCTTGCTTTTTCGGTAACAAGAATCATAATGATTTTATTCCTCTACATTATTGGAAGGAGGATTTCCCTCAAAATATGATTTTGACCAAATACCTTTCTCATGGATTTTCCATTTGACTTTGTTGTTTTTGACTGTGGAACTTTTGACGCTTGTCTGATACACTTTTTCCTTGGACTGCAGTTCACTAAAAGTTAGATTTATCTTCATTGGTAAAACTTGTTGCAAATCTGAATGAGGTTTTTGTTAAACACATTTCTATGAACAAAAACCTCTCTCATATTTTCTGTTTGACTTTTCTGTTTCTGTTTATGGAACTTTTAGCACTCATTTGATACACTTTTCCTCGGACTGCAGCTCACTAAAAGTTAGATCTCTCTTCATTAGTAAAACCTGTAGAAAATATGAATGAGTTTTTTGTTAAAAACATTGCTATGAACAAAAACCTCTCTCATATTTTCCATTTGAATTTTTTGTTTCTGTTTATGGAACTTTTAGTGCTCGTCTGATACACTTTTCCTCAGACTATAGCTCACTAAAAGTTAGATCCCTCTTTATTGGTAATACCTGTAGCAAATATGAATGAGGTTTTTGTTAAACACATTGCTATGAACAAAAACCTCTCTCATATTTTCCATTGGATTCTCTAATCTTTCACAATTCCTCAAAAACTGTCAAAATCTGCTTAGTTCTGGAACTAATAGTGAGTTCTGGAACTAACTCTGTGAATTCCAGAACTAACTCTACGAGTTCCAGAACTAAGCCTGTGAGTTCCGGAACTAAGCCTGTGAACTTAAAACAGCTATAACTTTTGCATACGATCTGGATTGAGATGATTATTTTTTTGAACTTGCATAATTTTTTGAGAGGAATCTGAATATGAAATCAGATTTGAGTTTAGATATACCATCCATGATCAATTCCACTTTTCTCAATACTAGCATTATCTTTCCTTTATGGCCTACATACATAAGACATTGCATCTTTTCCCAAATAATCAATAGGATTAGTCAACAAAATAGATAACAAAATATTTCTAAAGAATGAACAAGATATATATCCTATATTCTATCTTAAGCAAACTATAAGTTCCTAGATTACATTTAAATCCACTTTCAAAGGTAACCTGGAAGGACAAAATAATGGTAATTTATGGCCAATTTATGGCCTCATCATTGCCCCACACTTAATCTTATGCATGTCCTCATGCATTATATTATTATCTCCTCTTCTTAGAGTCTTCTCCGCATTGAGCTTATGCATGTATGCATTCCATATATAGTTCAAAGACAAGTTCTTGTGGATCTCTTTCTGTTGTTTTTAATTTCCTTTCTTTTGCAGCTATGTGGATTCTTGTGTGGATCTTCCTTCTTGTGTGGATCTCCTTCTGTTGTTTTTTATTTTCTTTCTTGTACAACAGGTTCTTGTGTGGATCTCCTTCTGCTGTTTTTTATTTTATTTCTTGTACAACAGGTTCTTGTGTGGATCTCCTTCTTCTGTTTTTGATTTTCTTTCTTGTACAACAGGTTCTTGTGTGGATCTCCTTCTTTTGTTTTTTATTTTCTTTCTTTGTACAACTTTTTAGTACAGTTCTTGTGTGGATCTCCTTCTGCTGTTTTTTATTTTCTTTCTTTTGCAACAGGTTCTTGTGTGGATATCCTTCTACTTCTTTTGATTTCCTTTCTTGTACAGCAGGTTCTTGTGTGGAGATCCTTCTGCTGCTTTTGATTTCCTTTCTTGTACAATAGGTTCAATCCTTCTAGCTACTTTTGATTTCCTTTCTTGTATAACAGGTTCTTGTATGGATCTCCTTCTGTTGTGTCTCATATCTAAAATCAAAATGCATACCTTCGTGCTTCTCCTTCTCTCCCACACTTAAGCTCATGCATGTCCTCATGCATGTTGTTTATTCATGGCTGCCCATAAATTAGACTCTAAAAGTTTGATTGCAAAGAGGTGCACATATTTTTCATATAAGTAGGGGAGATATGAATTTTATCTTGCCTTCCTTGGAGATCTTAAAAGTGGATCTAGCTGTAATAAAAAAACTTACAATAAAGCTTAAAAATAAAATAGTAGAACAAAATAACTTGATCATACCTCTAGTTGTCCCTATCATCCTATTGTTAACATGGTCAAATAGTGTTCGAGAAAGAAGCCACCAGGTAACAGTTGATTGCTTTTGAATAAAGAGCCACATTTTTTTGCCTTTGATTGGCCAGCAAGCTAGTTTTCCAATCAAAGTTTTTTTTTTTGCCTTTGATTGGCCAGCAAGTTGGTTTTCCAATCAAAGATTTTTTTTTTTTTTGCCTTTGATTGGCCAGCAAGCTGGTTTTCTAATCAATCAAAGCTTTTTCAAATCAAAACTTTTTATTTATTTTTTGCTGAAATGATAGCATGAGAAGGATTAGAGAAAAATTTGATCCATCATCAGACTATATTCATCAAAGTACAACTTGTGTAAAATAGGAAGCAATGTATGAGATCTCATAAAAACCTTTTTGCATACTTGGTAACTCCAAGAAGATTTCTAAAAATTGTGTAGACAATTTCTAGGTCTTCAAAGCCCAACTTGAATTGTGCAATATCAGAATCACCATAGTAATCTTCAAAGCCCAGACTAGTGATCTCAGGAGATGGAGAGTTGTTAAAAGAGAAAGTGAAGGTATCTGTGGGTCCCTCCAAAATCTGCATGCTCCTTGGTTGATACTGTTGGTGCTCCAAAATCTGCATGCTGATATCAAGAACAACTCTAGAAATTCCTATAGATCTAGTCCTCAGATGTTAGTACGCAAAAATTTCTTGCCTTGATATTCACAATAATTACTTCTTAACGTTATACAAGCATATACAAAAATGAAGAAATTGAAAGACATGAAAACAAATTTTTCTAATGGATCTGGTTCAGGGATTGAATTTTATTATGGGATGAAAAACTAATTTGGATGGGTGGATTTATTATGAGTGGGTTTTTATTTTGGCTCTAATGAAATCCCTGAATATGGATGGAGTTAATTAGAAATGCTACCACTTCATTATTACAAACTGGATAAGCCAGTTTTTTACTAAGGTTATGTGTAATAAGATCACTGAGTTGTTAGTTGATACAAGGGGAAATGGTGGTGGTTATCAAAAATGGCATATGATATTTCATCAACTGGATCTACTTCCAGATTCAATATCATATTCTACCATTTCCAGATCTGAATTCTTTGTTCATACCATTATACCTCTTGATCAAACATCACAGTCATTTTTCTTATACACAAAGTTAGTTTGTGGGGATATATTTACAATCTAATATTCCTAATTGCAGAAATGAAATTTTAATCTACTTGCAGGAAATAAAAGTCTAAAGAAACTACTTACCAAATTCTTCCTGTCACAGAATTGCTAAAAGGTATTCTACTGTCACTAGAATATTCTTTTAGAGAACTTTGAATCTCCTAATAACACCGTGTCCCCAGACAATGACGCCAAAATGATGAGGGTTGTCAATCCTCACCATTAATAATGTCAATCCAGGGCTGGTGTCCAATGGTTGTATGCATTAAGAGAAGAAGATCTTGGAAAGCAACTCCTTTAAACACAAACCAAACTTGCATAAAATAAAAGCACACATGTGAAAATTAAATGCAATGCACACTTGCATAAAGGAAATCACACTTGCAGAAATGTAAACACACTTCACACATAGGAATAAAACACACTTGCATAAATTGAAATTGTTGAATGGGAAATAAGCAAAATTAAATGAAACACCTGCAGGTTTACAACAGATTGAATTTTCACAATACGAAGATAAAAACAATACAACAGAATGAATTAAAGACAAATGAATAAACATAAACATAAATACAAAGATCCATCTTCCTTGGAATGAGTGGCCAGCTCATTCCTTGGAAGAGGATTTAAATCATACTTCTGAGATCTTAAAACTACATAATATTTGAGAGGAAAGAACAGATCTTTATTTCTTGGGAGAAAAGCATTACATATCTGAGTGTGGAAGGTTGCATTTATAATTTATGTGTCCAACCAAATCCTTATTTTAGAAAATACAATCTGATCTTATCTTTATTCCAATCCTAACAACTAAGATCTCCATCTCCACAAAATATGGAGAGAGATATATTATTGAAGTCAAAGTCTTATCTCACTTATTTTAGGAAGATTTGCTCCCAAATCTTCTCCTTGCTTTTCGGTAACAAGAATCATAATGATTTTATTCCTCTACATTATTGGAAGGAGGATTTCCCTCAAAATATGATTTTGACCAAATACCTTTCTCAGATTTTCCATTTGACTTTGTTGTTTTTGACTGTGGAACTTTTGATGCTTGTCTGATATGCTTTTTCCTTGAGACTGCAGTTCACTAAAAGTTAGATTTATCTTCATTGGTAAAACCTTGTTGCAAATCTGAATGAGGTTTTTGTTAAACACATTTCTATGAACAAAAACCTCTCTCATATTTTCTGTTTGACTTTTCTATGTTTCTGTTTATGGAACTTTTAGCACTCTCTGATACACTTTTCCTCGGACTACAGCTCACTAAAAGTTAGATCTCTCTTCATTGGTAAAACCTGTAGAAAATATGAATGAGGTTTTTGTTAAACACATTTCTATGAACAAAAACCTCTCTCATATTTTCCATTTGAATTTTCTGTTTCTGTTTATGGAACTTTTAGTGCTTGTCTGATACACTTTTCCTCAGACTGCAGCTCACTAAAAGTTAGATCCCTCTTTATTGGTAATACCTATAGAAAATATGAATGAGGTTTTTGTTAAACACATTGCTATGAACAAAAACCTCTCTCATATTTTCCATTGGATTCTCTGATCTTTCACAATTCCTCAAAAACTGTCAAAATTTGCTTAGTTCCGAAAGAAGCTGCGAGTTCCTGGAACTAACTCTGCGAGTTCTGGAACTAACTCTGAAAGTTCCAACTAACTAAGCTACGAGTTGTGGAACTAATCCTATGAACTTAAAACAACTATAACTTTTGCATACGATCTCGGATTGAGATGATTCTTTTTTGAACTTGCATAATTTTTTGAGAGGAATCTGAATATGAAATCAGATTTGAGTTTAGATATACCATCCATGATCAATTCCACTTTTCTCAATACTAGCATTATCTTTCCTTTATGGCCTACATACATAAGACATTGCATCTTTTCCCAAATAATCAATAGGATTAGTCAACAAAATAGATAACAAAATATTTCTAAAGAATGAACAAGATATATATCCTATATTCTATCTTAAGAAAACTATAAGTTCCTAGATTACATTTAAATCCACTTTCAAAGGTAACTTGGAAGGACAAAATAATGGTAATTTATGGCCAATTTCATGTTGATTCCGAGATAATCACTTAGGAGTGTTAGTTTGTGGAGCCTATTTTCATGTGAGAAAGTGTTGAAGACTGTACACTAAGAGTACTGTATACTTTGCACAGTTGTCTTGCCAGGGTTCGAGGGTACAACCCACGAGAAAAAAAATTAGGCCTTAAAACATGCCTAATATACTAGGAAACGTGATTTTCTCATATGGGCAGGATTTTGACCCATAGGTTTATGGGATGTTTTTGGCCCATGGTTTTAATACCCATGGTTTTGTACAACTTCTTAACTGTTGTCTATTTATATGGTTTTATGCATATGGTAGGTAATATAAAAACATTGTAGATGTGTTTTGAATTCAGGTGTGAATTGTGTAGAGTTTGTTGAGCATAGCTCTAAATAGATCTAAGTATTGTATTGAGAGAGCGGTGACTTGTAATAAAATTTGAGCAAGTGATTCTTGGTGGACATAGCCTGAATTGGGTGAACCACATTAAATACTATCTCTTTGTGTTGTGTTATTTTTTTCTACAATTTTATTTCAGATATGTAATATTTTCTGCATATTAGTTTCTATTGTTGCGATTTTGTGAGAGATTATTCCACATATTTTATCCCTTATATCCTAACAAGGAGTGGTTTAGGAGTAGATACTTATTCAAGAGGTTCATTCAACAGAGGATAGATGAGTTCATTAAATTACTTTTGGCATCCATGACAATGGCATAATATCAGAGTCGCTTCCTTTACCTATTTCAATATGTAAACTACATGCAGGACGAGAAGGTGAGGATCCCCAGGTTCATCAAGAGCCTGAACCTAGACATTGGAGGGGTAGTGTGAATTCATTTCCTACAGAAATTAGCAAAGGTAATTTATAAGGCCTACATTATGGAGGATACCAGGGTGAATAAATAGCAAGTCAGAGATAGAGATCAAAGCTGTATCCAGCTGATGCAGGATATTGGGTTGAGGGGATCAACTCCTCCTCCTCATGGCGTACATGGTTCTATAAATTTTTCATTCAAACCACCACAACAGTCACCTCAGTAGTAGTAGCAGGATTGTCCTCCATTTAGGCCTCCATAGAGATTCGATGCTTAGAGGGGACACAGTATGGTGCCTCATCCTAGGGGACCAGTCAGGACTAAGGCACCACCTACATCTCAGTAAGAAAAATATTGTCATCAATGACCTCATTAGTCCATATCATGATCATTAGGATCTACAGCACAAACCACTAGAGTACTTACAGGAGTTACTTCTCATTAGAGGGGACCTGGTATTTGTTATGGCTGTGGAGTACTTGAGAATCATTAGAGAGAATACCCTCATAACCTTAATAATAAGGGTAAGGCACCATTTTTAGAGACTACATTAGGAGACATGCCAAGGATCCGTAGAATATATGCAGTAGTCAAGAACCATTAGGAAAAGCACCAAAGTATGATGATTGAGATGACAAGTAGCATTCATGGAATTTCTATTCCTGTTTTGTTTGATTTTGGCTCCTCATATTATTTTATTTCCCCATTTGTAGTAGAGAAATGCAAGATAGTGGCAGTTAGGTAGATTCATAGTTGGGATGTGGAGATGGCTTATGGAGCAAAACTCAGTGTACTCCTTAGTAAAGGACTGCATAGTTGACCTAGGACCCTTTTCCATGACCTTGGATCTTCGTATCCTTCCTTTGGGTTCCTATGGGATTATTTTGGGCATGGATTGGTTATCTGCACATAGGTCCAGGGTTGATTATTACAGTAAGGTAATATCATGTGAAGACAATTTGTGAGTTTAATTAGTGATAACAATATTCAGGAAACCCACCTCTATTCGCACCATATCCACTATGTAGGTTAAGTAGTGAACATGACGAGGTTTCCAGTTGTGTGCTATCATGGTTAGCGACAGATCCAAGGATGAGTGTAGTGGGTCATCACTTGATGATCGTCATATCTTGAGGTAGTTTTATCACCGAATCACTGCACCCTTATGTTAACACAAGTGCATATACTTGAGCTCATGGTGTGATTGGATAACATGGGTACTATCTCCAAGTTGTGGGACTTACTATTTGAGATAGACCTCCAGAGAAAGTATGTTCTTGGTCCTAAACTACCTACCACAATCTACTCTATTACAGGGAAAACTAACTTTCCTAATCTAACTTTACAAGGGCCCAAGGAGAGAGAATGCATAAAAAATGAAAGCCTACACTAAAGTGATGATACACTAGAAAAGTATGGGTGTGAGAGTAGTCTTCCAATGTGTGAAAAATACAAGTAAAATGCATACTAGAAGGGGTGATAATAGTTCTCCAAAATCTAGAAAATGCATTCACAACAATATTTCATACATGCACAATAAAAATGAATCCTTGCAAGAGCATAATAATAGACACAATATTCTTGTAATGAAGGTTGAAAGGACAAGAAGAGTGCAAACAAACACAGCAAGGGGAAGATGCATCCACAAACTTGTATTTTATTGCTTCATGATATGCACAATTCAATCTATTACAATATAAGGTCCTAGATCACCATACAAGGAGTCCACTACAAGGTCCTGTAACACATTGGCTTCATAGAGAAATTTTAAAAGAGATTTTCTACTACAAAACTACCTCTTTTTACAATGAGCCTAACACTCCAATTTATAGAAAAATGGGAAGAGAGAGAGAAGGGAAGATGGAGATCCTGAAATCTATCCTTCAACCACTTGTAAGATGCATTAAATGGAGTTAAATGATTGTATGTTACTTGTAAAAGGCTCCCCATACTGTCTCAGGTGCTGCAACAGAGAAATAATGATGACCACACCTTTTAATTGCACTCCCAACTACCTATTAAAACATTGTCATGAACCCTGACACGTTTTATGAAACATCTACATCAATTTCTCATGAAATCCTAAATTTATTGATTTTTGTGCATTGAGCTTGGATCCACAACTCAAATGGTACCAATTTCGTGTGATTTTGTTGAGAAATGCAAAAGTTATGGCCATCTGAGTGCGAGTAGCTATTTTGAGTTTGTCAGGCATTTTCTATCATTTGATGGGAATGAGCATTAATTGACTGGAGCTGGAATATGTTTCATTTTATTTTAATATATCCACCCTCATCAAAATTAATAAATTGTCACAGGATGTCGTGCTCATTCCAGAAATTCCAATTTTATGAAAATTGGAGCTCGGAGTCAAAAGTTATGGCCATTTGAAGTTAGGGAGATCAAACATTGACTTTTCTCTTTATTGCGGCTATTTCAGAAAAATCGGGCCCACATGTCCTAGTTGTCCTGGAAAATTTCATCCACATCACCCAATTTGGGCTTCCTTTTCATGTGTGTCTATCATTGACCGAGCCATGAGGACCATTGAGTTCCGCATTCGCCACAATGTATGGTTTCCTTTTGTTGTTTTTTTCACCTTTACGCGTCCCACGTGTACTTTTATCCTGACTGTCTGAAACACATTTCTCCACACCACCCGTAATGCATTGACTTGTGGTAAAATCAAATTTTTGCATCTTGCACATACCTATGTCCCAACTGTCTCGCGGACCGCTTGGGACAAAAAGTTCCAACTTCACCAATTTTCCCTACCTGCGGTGATTTCGCCCAATGCGAGCCCCGTGTGTCCCTGTTGAACTTGTGTGATCTAGGACAAAAAAAGCTGATTTAGTTGATTCCTTTATATTTTGGCTCCAAACCTGGTACAATGAAACCTTGGTACAATCTGCAATGGTATGATCCACAGCCTCCAGACTTGCAATGCATTAAAACAAGCCTGTGACTTCAATTTTTGGATTTTTTAATTTTTTTCTAACTTGTTACATTTTTTCCTTGGATGGGGAAGCTTGAGAGAAGCCAAAGGGACCCCCAAAACATGATTTTGGGCCTTGAATCAATTATACTTTCTCGGGACTGAATAATTTGATGCATGTTATCAAAATTACCTTGAGGGGTGAATTTTGGATAATAAGTAGTTTTTGGATGTCTTTCCAGGGGAGCTGTCAGGGTACCTCCCCTATGTGAGATATATTTTCATGTTTATTTGGTCACAGGAGAAAATCTGATATCACGAGCGCCGTATAGGATGACTACCCCCGAGCTATGTGATCGCAAGTTTTAGCTTGAGGGCCTTCTACAAAAAGGTATACTTCATCCTAGTGTATCCCCTTGGGGTTCACCGGTGATTTTTATAAAGAAGAAGGATAGATGTCTACGATTTTGTATTGATTATCATAATCTGAACAAATTAACGATCAAGAATCATTATCCCCTTCCACGTATTGATGATTTGTTTGATCAGATGAAAGAGGCCACAATATTTTCCAAGATATATCTTAAGTCTGGATACCATCAACTGAGGATCACAGAGGCATATATTTATAAGACAGCCTTCTGTATGAGATATGGCCACTACGAGTTCAAAGTAGTGCCTTTTGGTCTAATGAATGCCCCTACAATATTCATGAGTTTGATGAATGGGGAATTCCAAAAAAGGTTTTTTGGATCACCATTCTTCCTCATTTTTCTTGATGATATTTTGATTTACTAATGTACACATGAGGAGAACCTTCGATAGGTTGTGTAGTGTCTTTGTGAGAAGAAAATTTACAAGAACCTGGAGAAGTGTGCATTCTATCAGTTGAAAGGTGCATTACTTAGGTCACATCATTTCTAGGCCATGTATCACCATCGATCCTCCCAAGATTTAACCCATTATGGATTGTCCCCTGCATTCCAACTAGTTTGAATGAAGTAACTGTTTCATGGGGTTGGTAGGTTACTACAGGAGATTTGTTCAATACTTCTCTCGGATTGCACACCCCATCACTTCTCTTCAGTGGAAAGGGAAGAATTTTGATTGGTCTGATGGATGTGATGAAGGCCTTTAGTACACTAAAGGGATATCTTACGTCAGCATTGATTCTTGCAGTGCTTGATCCACATGGATTTTTCTTCGTTTGTACAGATGCTTCCTTGGTAGGACTAAGAGGTGTGTTGATGTAGGAGGGTTGTGTGGTTGCCTTTGAGTCTCGGAAACTCAAATATCATGAGCTTAGTTATCTAACTCATGACCTGAAGCTTCCAGTAGTTATGCATGCTTTGGTTCGATGGAGAAATTTCCTTTTTGGCAGGATATTTATTCTTAAGACTGGTCACTTGAGTCTTCGTCACCTCTTCACCCAACCCAATCTCAATTCTCATCAGCGGCATTGGATGGAGTTTATATGTGAGTATGAAATGGAGATATATCATGTCAAGGGGAAAGAGAATGTTTTTTATGCTCTAAGTAGATGGAGACATTTGGCTATGGCTACTTAAGTGGGTATATATTTGTGGATTAGGATTTTGCAACAACTTCCTCATGACAGTTTCTACCTAATAGCTAGATCATAGATTGAGTCTCAGAGATCCCTTAAGAGGAAGTTTGATTGTTTTTATTTAGAGTCAGGTGGACTTCTCAGACACAGAGGCCAGATCTATGTACCTAGGTATGGAGGTTTGAGGTAGGATATCTTGGCAGAGGCTAAAAATGCACATTAATCAACCCATCCAGGGGTGAAGAAGATGTACAGCACTTTGAGACAGCTATACAATTAGAGAGGTCTATAGAGACAATCTAGCTCAGTTTGTGTCATGTTGTTTAGAGTGTTAGATGGTTAAGGCCGAGCATCACCATCCAGCTGACCTTATTTACCCACATGTTATCCCAGAGTGGAAATGGAACACCATTTCGATGGATTTCATAGCCTTAGGGCTACGAACATCAAGATACCACCATGATACCATCATGGTCACGATGGATAGATTCACGAAAGTGGCTAATAATTTTTCTCTGGTGAACACCATCGACATAGCTAGTGAAGTGGTGAGAGTGTACCTAGATGAGATTATTATACTACACGAGATTTTGTGGAAGATCATCTACAACCACAATCCCTTATACACATTACACTTCTGGCCTACCATGCAACAGGCCCTTGTGATAAGAATCAACTTCAGCAAAACATATCATTCAAAGTCATATGTATAGATGGAGTGACTGAATAAGATTTTAGAGGACATGTTTGGGATGTATGTTATGTATCATCAGTCAAAGTGGGAGGAATACTTGTATTCGGTGGAGTTTTCCCACTTGAACAATAGTTTTCAAAGGTTGATTGGCATGGCACCATTTCAGGCACTTTATGGTTTAAAGGGAGCGCAAGACACCTTTGAGTTGGGACATACTTGAGGAAAAAGTATCTATTGGCCAATCCTTGTTATAGGACATGGAGTAGGATGTTGTTTTGATTCGTCAGAGGTTACTGGAAGCACATGATAGGTAGAGGAAGTATGCAGATGAGAGGAGAGTCAAATGTAGTTATGAGGTGGGCACTAAAGGTGTTCCTTCATTTTAGACCTCATAAGAGTCATATCTGTTATAGAAAAGGCTCTAAATTTTCTCTTAGATTTGTGGGTCCATTCGAGATCCTAGAGTGGATTGGTCCTATACCTTATTGTCTAGCCTTCCTACCCATCTCATCTCACATGCATGATGTTCGTATATGTTCTTAGGATATATATCCTAGACCCATCTCACGTATTAGATTGGACCTCATTGCAAGTGGAGAAGTAGGGGCAGATGATGGTGGAGCATGTGTGTATTTTATAATGTAAGATCATGGGCCTTCGAGGCTGAAGATATTTCATCAGGTGCGAGTCCAGTGGGATCAGTATGATGAGAATGTGGCAACAAGGGAGGATGTTACATTGCTATGAGTCAAGTTTCCACACCTATTGTTATCAAATGTTACCCCTCACGAAAATTTGATCAAACACAACCTTGCATAGGATAAGCAGAGAGGTTTTTACACTTGTACGAGATCATGTTCAATCCCAAAAATCAAGTTTTGGGCAGGCTTGGTGATGGAGAAGAAATGTAAGAAATTGAGGCTAAACAATGTTATAGAAGATCAGACCTCAAGAGGAGAAAAATGGAAAAAGGAAGTGTTCACTCGAGGCCCTGAATCAACTAAGTATAAGAAATTATGGTGGAAGCCCCCACGTGTCTCAATGACGCAACTTTAAAGGTCATGTCCAAAAGGGGTCCCCAAATGTGCGCAAGCTCACCACGTTTTCAGAGTCTAAAAAACTTGCACCAGCTATTTGAAAAGTCTCAAAGGATCCGGCAGAAGGAGCCACATGTTAGCTTAGTGACAACTTCAGAGGTGAAATACAAAGTGGGTCTCGAAACGTGCGCAGACCCTCCATGTGGTCAGAGTCAAAAGGGGAAGTTTGGCTGTTGAATCGGCTAAGTATAGAAGAGCCAATAGAAGCCTCCAAGTGTCAATTGGCATAACTTCGAAGGTCAAGTCCAAAGTGGGTCTCGAGATGAGCGTTGGCCCTTCACATGCCTACAGTCAGGCATAGTGCCTTGCTAAATAGAGGGAACTTAAGTGAAACAAAAAGGAAACAAAGCAAGCTAGCAAAAGGTTCCCCGTGTCAGCTTAGCGCAATTTAAGAAGTAAGACCCAAAAGGTAGTCCCCAAACAAATGCAAGCTTTCCATGTGTCCATGGACCAAGGAAGTGGCACCAGCCATTGAAAATTCCAACCGTTAGTAAGATCCTCCACATGTCTTTTTAGCACATCTTCAAAGGTAAAATCTGAGAGGTAGGTCCCAAATTAGTGTTGGCTTTCTACATGTCTAGGTTCAGACATAGTGCTCAGCCGAATAGGAGGGACTTACGCAGAACACAAAGAAAGTAAAGAAGGCTCATGGATGGTGCCAAGTGTCTAATCAGTGTGACTTCAGGATTAAAAAGAGGACGTGAAATTTTAAGATGTGTGGGTCTGCCACGTGGATCTTGCATGGGTAGAGTATGTTAAATGTTGTGAGCCTGCATTAAACACCTGACCTAGATCTTTAGACTAGCCATATCTTTCAACTGGAAGCTCTGATTTGTGAAGGAAATGATTTTTTGGAAAACTCTCAATGTCTGCTACTCACCTACCACCATTAATGAAGAAATTTAATTATAGATCGCCATTTTTGATGTTGTTAGGCTTCTCACCTACCATTATAATGGGGTTTGGTTTTCCTTCTTTCCCAACAAGGAACATTGATGAAGGCATGGGTTGTTTCATGGAACCCATCAATTTTACTGGTGAACTTCAATGCATTTTTGGGGTGGTTGGAGTAGGTGAATTCAATGCATTTTCTTAGGTGGTTGGAGTAGGGTCTTGAATTCTTCCCTCCTTTCTCTCTTATTCTTCCTATATATTGTAAAGAGGGGAAATTTTCTAAAAGTGGGACAGTTCTTATTTGCACCCTCCCTTCTTCTCTGTCCTGTAGATGAATTTGTGGAGTTTGAACCTCCCATCTAAACTGTAAATGCAATCTTTCCTCTTGGCCATTGTAATTCACTATATCAAATATTTGGAGCAACAATAGAAAGTCTGTGGATGATTTTCAAACCCTCTCTTTTGTTATTGCATCTTCCTAATCTCTCATTACAATCTTGGTTACTTGTGCATGGTGTCTGTATTTCCTTTTAATGGTTTGTGTTTGATGGAAAAGTAAGTGTTCAACATTCCTTTGGTGCATCACCTTTGTTAGTTAGGTTTATTTTCTTGTATCTCTCAGCCCCTTATCTCCTTGACAAGTTAAAGTAGGTTTTAGATAGGTCCTATACAATGTGAATGAGTGCACTTAAATAGAGGAATATGAACCAAACTTCATCCAGAGAGATCTCTTGATTCGCAAAGTCCCACACTTTGAGATATGCTTCATGTTATGCTATCAACTATGATTCTCAACCCATCAAGTGGCAGACTTCAGGTTGCATCAACATTTTTGACACGCCCAGTGGGATCAAAAGTCTTCATTTTTTATTGCAGCAAGATTGATGTGCACTTGTTGTGAGTTCCCAGCTTATAAAAAGCTCTGAAATTGCACATCTGGTGACTCCAAAAGAGGTAAAATCCACTATTTTTAGCATTTCAATCTTGTTAATTTCATGAGAAGAATACAATCAAGATCAAGAACTAGAGAGGAGGGGGGCTATTTATCTATCTACATTTATCCCCAGATAGAGAAAGAAGGGGAAGAAGAGCTCAAAGGTCTCCATATCCACTAGGAAGAACCTTGTCAACACCTCTACTTGGTAGCCCTTTCATTCAATTGACTAGAATCCTCTAACAAATCAAGATGGTATAGCCAACCACTACATCAACTTCACTGGCAGCAGCCCACTAGCTCTCAATGCACAAAATCTAGTTCCAGTTGCAGCACTAAAGAGCATTCCATATTTTACTGGAGATAACCAAATGACTCCGATTGATCACATATAGGATACTGTGAATTTCTGTGTAATTCATGAGATTTCTCAAATATACATAGCTATCAAGTTGTTGGCATCCTCCTTTAAGGGTAAATCATGGTAGTGGTTTAGAAGTTTAACCACAGGATCCATCCAGAATTGGGACAATTTATGCACAACTCTCCACAATCAATTTGGAGAAAAGGGGGGATAATTTCTCCTTGTTGGAGGAGTTGACAACAATCAAGAGGGCTCCTAATGATTAGTTTCCTGACTTCAACTTCAGATTCCAGTGAATGTGGGATAAGATTCTAGTGGTCATGATATCAACAGCTAAAGGTGCTTTCCTATGCTTCCTTAATGCTTTAAATTCTAATATTTTTATGATGATTCAATCCATGGGAGGTATAACTTTACCCACAACCTATAAAATTTCTATTAGAGCTGAAAATTGTTTAATTCATGTTGGTAAACTTACACCTAGGTCATATATGCCTCTATATCAAGAACTAGGAGCACCTACAACTAGTCAAACAACATAATTGAATCCCATCCCAACCCCAAGGAATCAAAGCAATAGTGAGGCTTCTATTTCTTCAAGCACTTCAAAATAGCTACAAAGAGGTTATGAAACAACTGCAAAACCTAGGAAATGAGCTAGTGAATATCAAAAGATAGAAAGCCTAAAGTTCTAGACAGTATCAACCCCTGAATCAGTATCAAGCTAGACCCCCAATACCATGAAAATAGACCACCATACCAAGCTAGAAACCAAAATTAGAGCCAAGGAAAACCTCAAGTTGTCAGGCCATTCTGACCATATGATCCAAATGCGGCTTCAACATCAAGAGCCTTGTTTCCATCACAAAACAACATGGCACAGTAGTATGACTGGTGTTACCCCTACAATCTACCTCACAATCAATCAATGTGTTTCAATTGTGCATTGAATCATGATTTGATGGTAGAAACCATCGGTGCACCCCAAGAACCAATCCGAGAAAGAAATCAACAATAAGAAACTCAGCTGGAGGCACCTCCAACGGAAACCACATTGGTCAATCGACACACAAAAAAATTTTGTGGAGTTAATCAACCCTCTTTTCAGGGTTTAGCTACTAACACATGGTCAAAGAAGAGAAACATTGAGGAGAGACAACTGCCTAATCCAACTATTTCTCAACCCACTCCTACACAACAAGGAGTTAGTAGACTAAGTCAATCCCCAAATGTACAAAATCAGCACAAGACACCCTCTGCAGCAGTACATGTGCCTATTCAAGCTCCTGAGAAGATTGTACCAAGGGGAAAAAAAGGATAATTCATCCCCCTTCAACATTATTGATCAGATGAAGAAAACACATGTGAAAATTTCCATGTGGGATTCACTGGCAATCCCAAGACAACGAGATTTTTTGCAAGCTACAATGGCCAATTGGTCTACCTCGAATGAATCAAACCAAAGTCAAGAGAAAGTTCTCACTAATGCAGTATAGCAGGGTGGTGGTCAACCAAGAAAAAATCTAAAGCCTCCACCGTTCTATGTGTCATTAATTTTTGGGACCACTTGGTACATAACTGTATGATCAATTTGGGGTGCAAGTGGCTCAATGATGCCAAAGCAAGTAGTAGATCAACTAGGTTTAAAGTATGAGCCAGTGCTGAGAGGAGTAGTACAACTTGATGGAATAGTAGTAGGAATGGTTAGGGTCATCAAAGCATTAATCCTAACACTACATGCCTACCCAAATGTCATATTTTTGTAGAATGTGTCTATAATTGACCTCCCGCCACTCTTTGCATTATGCTTGTCAAGAGACTTCACTACCAAAATTAGGGGCTATTTGTTTGTTGATTGGTCACACATGCTATTTAGAACAACGTATGAAGCTAATGCTACAATTAGATCTAATCCCATCGCAAACTTCCACATAGATCCTCACACACGTTGACATCCAATTAATTTAATTGTTCATTGTTTGATCAAGAACATCTTCCAAGTTACCATGAATCAGATACCAAAATCGGATGCAATCTAGACTTGACCCTTGATGAGTGGAAAAAACAAGAGACATGTTTTTGACCCTTATAAAGAAATGGAAGAATCTAATTTGGGATTCTATTGTTTACATGAAGAGATTTCAACCTCTTCCTAACATCACCAAACCAGACCACAAGGATGGTAATGAAGTGTGGCAATTATTTTTTGATAGGTCAAGGAGTAGACAAGGTGCAGGAGGAGAAGTTATGCTCATTTCAACACAAGGTATGAAATACTACTTAGATTTTTGTTTCCAGTTTTCTTGCTTGAACAACACAGCTGAGTATGAAGACTTAATCCATGGATTGCATTGGCCGAGAAAGAAAGGCATTAAAAACTTACAGGTATTTGGTGATAGCGAGCTGATTGTGAATCAAGTCAGAGGAAAAAATTCTTCCAAAAATGACCTACTCAAGAGCTACAAAAATAGGGGATGGGACCTAATAGAAGACTTTGAAGCTTTCAATTTTGTGTTCATACCAAGGGAGGAGAATGAAGTTGCAGATAAGCTCGTAGCGGTTGGAGAAACATTTAATTTGGTTGACAGTATCAAAGAGACAAAACATAATCACATATTCATGTGATTATAAGGCCAACAGTTTCAGACAATAACATAAGCTGGCAAGTGTTTGAGAATGATAAACAGATCATCAGTTTTTTGCAAGAAGAGCTTTAAATTCTCAACTAGGAGTCAAGATAAATTGGAGTGGCAGTACAAGGATCAAGTAGTGCAACTACGGACCAACAAGCTTCCCAGAGGTTTGGTGACACTGGAGTCAATATTCAATCCTAATGACCAATTTCATAAAGAGAAAGAAAATATTAAGGTCAAGCGAGATGATTCAGAACCTATTTTTGTTGTGGAAGATAAGACACTCCAAATTGGTAAGGTGGCCACTGAACAAGAAAGATATGAGTTTGCACAACTTTTCCAAGAGTTTCCAGACATCTTCGCTTGGAGTTATGAGGACCTACGAGGATTCAATCCTAATTTTCCACAACATACAATAGAGTTGGATCCAGATGTCGAGCCCATCAGGAAGAAGTAAAGACCAGTTAACCCACCTATTGAGCTTCTTCTGAAAAATGATGAACAAGCTAATAGAGGCAAGCATTATATTTCAAATCAAGCACTCGAGCTGGGTTGCCAACTTGGTCCGGTTCATAAAGATGAATGGAGAAATAAGGTTGTGTGTGGACTTCTGAGACTTGAAAAGGGAATCACTCAAGGATCATTATCCACTTCCATCAATGGAGAAAATCTTCTAGGTTGTAGCCAGTTATAAAAGGTTTTCATTGCTAGATGGCTACTTAGGCTATAATCAGATAATGGTGAAAGAAGATGATCAGTTCAAGATGGCTTTCACCACTAAGTGTGACACCTATGCCTATAGGAAGATGCCATTCAGATTGTCTAATTCCGGAGCCACTTTTCAAAGGGTGGTGGAAATGGCATTTAAGGGGTTGATCAACAAAATAGTTCTAATATATCTTGAAAATATCACTCTGTTCTCCAAGAATGCAGCGGATCACCTCTTTCATCTGAGACAGGTATTTCAAAGATGTAGGAAATTTGGGGTATCATTAAATCCCACAAAATTCATATTCCTGGCTCATGAAGGCAAGATCCTAGGCATTATTGTTTCAAAGGAAGGATTGAAATTGACCTAGAAAGAGTTGAAGCAATTCGAGCATTTCCATTGCCAAGCCATAAGAAATCTCTTCAAAGCTTTCTAGGAAGAATCAATTTTGTTCGCAGGTTTGCACCAAATTTTTCCACACTTATGAAGCCAATAACATTGATGCTGAAGAAGAGAATGGCATTTAGGTGGAAAACTGAGGGAAAAGAAATTTTTGAAGCCATCTAAGAGGCTCTATCCCAAGCTCCAACTCTTGTTAATCCATACTTCTCCAAGGACTTCATGCTCTATGCCTTTGGTAGTGGGGACACAATTTCTGCAATCCTAGTGCAACAAAACAAAGAGGGATCTAAAAAAATAGTTTCCTTCTGTAGCCAAATTTTGGAGGACTATGAAGTGAGATATTCCTTCATTGAGAATCATGTCCTTGTAATGATCATGAGCTTAAAGAAATTCAAGTACCTTGTCTCAAACAACAAAATTCAGTTATTGGTCTCTCATGCAGGAGGTCAAGGAATTCCTTTTGAACAAAGATCTAAATTAGAAACATGTACGGTGGATCACTCGTGTCATGGAATATGACATTGAGATTAAATTCACTAACTGGGTCCATAGAAAGGGGTTATGTGAACAGCTAGTGTCAAGTCAATAAGCTAGAGAAAATAATGAAAATGGGGTTGTTTTGATACTACAAGATGATCAAGGACAAGCAAATGATAGTGTTCCTATCCCTTGTTGGACTCAAAATATGATACACTTCCTACAAATAGGCCTATGCCCTCAATAAATGAGAAAAACAACGAGGAGATATTTTAGATTACAAGCCATTCCATATGTGCTTGTTGATGGTTTTTTTGTTCAAAATGGACATCAATGGTGTTCTAATGAGATGCATTGGAACAGGTCAAATAGAGAGGGTGTTACAGGAGTTTTACAATGGAGAGGTCAGAGGACATTTTACTCTGTGGGTAAGAACTCTCAAGATAATGAAGTCAGTATATTATTGGCCCACGAGTTCAGTGACTGCTACACATGGATCAAAAAATGTAAGAAATGTGCATTCTTCACAGGAAAGGAAAGATTAGTGGCATTCCCATTGCACCTAATTTTAGTTGACCAGCCATTTATGCAATGGGGATTGGACTTCATTTGGGTCATCAATCCAAACTCAATCTAAGGCCACAAATGGATCCTCACAGCAATAGACTATTTCACCAAGTGGACCAAGGTGGTAGCACTCAAAGAAGAAAATGATTCCAGCATATTGGACTTCTATGAAGGGATGGTGACTAGGTTCAGAATACCAGCCACTATCATATCAGATAATGCATTAGCATTCCTAGGTTCTAAGATCATAGAATGGGCTGTCAAGAATGGGATCTACTTGAATACCTCTTCAAATTATTACCTGTTGGGTAATGGTCAGGCAGAGTCCACAAATAAGAATTTTTTGATGATCATCATAAGGAATCTAGATGAAAATCAAAGGATGTGGCATACCCAGCTCAAATCAGCATTGTGGGTTAACAGAATCACACCAAAAATGTCTACAGGTAATTCCCCTTTATAATCTAGTCTACGGGAAAGAGGCAGTGTTGCCTATATCATTAGAACTGCCCACATTAGAGGTATGAAGAAGTGGGAGTTTTTTGAGTTTGAACTAATGGAGGCTAGGTATGAAGATGTGATTGAATTAGAAGAAATCCAGGAGCATGCAGTTCAAACAATGGAAAAGGATCAAGCCTTAATTAAGAGATGGTTTGTTAAGAAAGCAAGAGCAAGGACCTTTTAGGAAGGGGACCCAGTTCTAAAGTGGGATACAGATCGGGAAAATACAGGAAGGAATTCTAAATTTGATGCTATTTAGAGTGGCCCCTACATGGTTACATAATGTAAAAGTAGCAATTCCTTCCGTTGTCTACATTGGATGGAGAGGAGCTCCTGATTCCAGTTAACAGAATCTATCTCAAACATTGTTACTAAAAGGGAAGTTTCACCCTTATAAATATTGGCCTATGATTTTAATTCCTCTAAGTGCATATGCACATTGTCTTGTTGTAATATAGGTTTCAATTTCCTTAAATGCTTTAGAATAGATTTTTTTTCTCTAAGGTTGTGTCGTGGTGCATTCAGTGTGCCTCCAAGTGAATATGTTCCTACAGTCCCTTTCCAAAAGTAGGTGAATTCTCTCATTCAAAATAATTTTCTACTCTCAGAAATCTCACCTTCAAGATTTTTCTTGTGGAAATTGAGAGTTCATGCAATGGAGCAAGTTAAGGGCCAACAAGTTGCAAGTGGTCAGGATCGAGGTTCAGGAACAGAATCAGTACCAGGAAATCATTCATGACTCCATGCCTAATGGATACAACAAGGAAACTGATATTTTCATCTAGTAGACAGATGATCCCATGAGTCGCCAAATTTTTATCTAATTTTACCCCTCAGGAAAAATTGATCAAAAACAACCTTGCATAGGAGAAGCAGAGAGGTTGGTTCAATCATTCTAGCTCACATTTGATCCCAAAAATCAAGTTGATGGTGGGCTCAGCAATGGAGAAGTAAGGTTAATAGATGAGGTCAAACAATTTTAAAGAAGATCATAGCTCAATAGGAGAAAAATGGAGAAAGATGGTGTTCACTCGAGGCCCTGAATAGACTAAGTATAAGAGAGTTGGTGGAATCCCCCACATGTCTCGATGACACACCTTCAAAGGTAAAGTCCAAAAGGGGTCCCCAAATGTGCGCAGGCTCACCACGTGGTCAGAGTCTAAAAAATTTGTACCGGCTATTGAAAAGTAACAAAGGATAGGAAGAAGGAGCCATGTGTCATCTTGACACAACATTAGAGGTGAAATACAAAGTAGGTCTCCAAATGTGCGCAGACCCTCCATGTGGTCAGAGTTAAAAGGGCCAGAGCTAGCCATTGAATCGACTAAGTATAAAAGATCCATTGGAAGCATCAAAGTGTCTAATCAGTGAAACTATGAAGGTCAAGTCCAAAGAAGGTCTCCAGATGAGTGTTGGCCCTCCACGTGTGTACGGTCACGCATAGTGTCTTCACCAAATAGAGGGAACTTAAGAAAAACACAAAGGAAATAGATCAGGTCCGTAGAAGGTGCCCCATGTCAACTGGATGCAACTTTAGAAGTAAGACCCAAAAGGTAGTCCGCAAACAAGCGCATGATTTCCACATGTCCATGGCCCAAGGAAGTGGCATCGGTTGTTGAAAAATTCCAACCATTAGTGGGAGCCTCAACTTGTCTTTTCAGTGCATCTTCAAATGCAAAATCTAGAGGCAGGTCCCAAATGAGCGCTGGCCCTCCACATTTCTAGGTTCAGACATAGTGCTCCGCTAAATAGGATGGACTTAGGCAGAACACAAAGAAAGTAAAGCAAGCCCCCATACGGTGCCAAGTGTCCAAATAGTATGACTTCAGGAGTGAAAAGAGGGGTCAAAATTTTCAGATGCAAGGGGCTACAACGTGGATCTTGCGCAAGTAAACTCTTTTAAATGTTGTGAGCACATGTTAAACACCTGACCCTGATCTTTAGATAGCCATATCTTTCAACTCGAATCTCGGGTTTAAGCGAGAAAAGATTTTTTGGAAAACTCTCAACGTCTGCTACTCACCTACCACCATTAATGAAGAATTTTAATTATAGATTGCCATTTTTTAGGCTGTCAGGCTTCTCACCTACCATTATAATGGGGTGTGGTTTTCCTTCTTTCCCAACAAGGAACATTGATGAAGGCATGGGTTGTGTCATGGAACCCATCAAATTTATAGGTGAAATCAGTGCATTTTTGGGGTGGTTGGAGTAGGTGAATTCAATGCATTTTCTTAGGTGGTTGGAGTAGGGTCTCGAATTCTTCCAACCTTTCTCTCTTATTCTTCCTATATATTGTAATGAGGGGCAATTTTCTAAAAGTGGGATAGTTCCTCTTTCCACCTTCCCTTCTTCTTTGTCCTACAGGTGAATTTTTTGGGAGTTCAAACCTCTCATCTAAACTATAAATGTAATCTTACCTCTTGGCCATTGTAAAGCATTGTATAAAATCTTTGGAGAAACAATAGATAGTCTATGGGTGATTTTCAACCCTCTCTTTTGTTATTGCATCTTCTTGATCTCTCATTACAATATTGATTTACCTATGCATGGTTTCTGTATTTCATTTTAATGGTTTGTGTTTGATGAAAAAGTAAGTATTCAACATTCCTTTGGTGCATCACCTCTGTTAGTTTTGTTTATTTTTTTATATCTTCTCAGCCATGTCTCCTTGAAACGTTAAAGTAGGTTTTAGAATAGGTCCTCAACAATATGAATGTGTGCACTTGAACAAACGAATAGGAACTGGCCTTCATCTAGAGAGCTCTCTCGATTCACAAAGTTCCACACTTTCAGAGATGCTCCATGTTATGCAATCATATTGTGGGGTCTCAACCCATCGAGTTATAGACTCCAGGGGTGCTGTGATTCTACATCAACACCTAGTTCAATGACTTTAGGAGCAATTTGAGTCTAAGGAGAACGGGATGTAGTGCTTATTCCTCTTGACACTTATTATATTTTGATTTTGATCATTTTTAAATATAGACATGGATACTATTGTATCATTTTGGTTTAGTATGATGTTGGATGATAGAGATATTCTGACAATTGATGGATTATGATTCATAGTATGATTTATGTGGATTCTTAGAGACATAGAGAGACATTTTATATTGATGATGATTATGTATTGTTAGCATACATATTAATGACATTCGGAATTCTCTTCATTGTGACTAGGATTTAGCATTTGCGATAATCTCGTGATCTTGTTGATATTGATAAAAAAATAGAATTGAGATGTTGAGAAGTTATAAACAAATGATAGCATGTTAATCTAGATGATGATTTAATTATATGTGGATTTTTATTGATTGATTTGCATATATTTTATCCTTGATGTATTTGATGTGGCCACGAGGCCGAAGGAAATATTGTGTGATTTTTGTAGATGATTATATCACAATAATCAAAAGGGGGATTGGAGACCAACCACAATGGAATACTAGATGGATAGAACAAACGTCACCATGGCAACTCGTGTAGTTTTTTATGTTTTTTTAATTTTATTAGGGGCTCCCCATGGGAGGATGATCTCCAATTGTGACTATGGGCTTTGTTTCCATGTTTCCCTTTTTTATTTTGTTTATTGTAGAGTATGTGATTTATTTGTGAGGTAAGTTATTTAATCATTGTTGATTGATGTGCTTTTATTAAGTAATTTAATCATGATATTAATTTATATGGGGATGTGAAAATTGGATTCATTTATTAGATTTTTTTGGTCTTTTGGACCTTGTGATTTTGATTGAGTGTAAGTGACTTCGAGTGTTGGACACTCTACTTTACCTTGGAATTTTGGATTTTGGCTAAAGGGCTATTTTGGGAGGCTTGTGGAACAAGCTAAGCTTGTCCCACACCTCTTAATTTCACATACCAACCCTACCTATGGATTCGAGGGTCAAAAATAGACCCCATTATGTTTTTTGTAAGACAAAAAGTGACATTCATTGTACTTTTCTTACATGGGTTTTAATTTTTTTCCTTAGGGGGTGTGGGTTTAGATTGTGTGTGTAATTGGCCTTGTTATTCCTCTCAACCACCAATTTATTGTGCATTACGGTTGATTTTTGAATTGTGATGTGGAGTTGAGGATAAGTTATTTGGCATCCTGCATGGAGCCACCTCACCCTCCTCTTTTATTTTTCTATATATGTAAGTTTATTTGTTTGTTAAGGGGTTACTTCATTTCATTTATGCTCTTATATTTTTGGAGTTCGAGAGTTTTGGAGTGCTTGTGGATTTTTTTGAGCTTTTTGGAGTTGGAGTGAGCTTGAAGGAGCTTGGAGTTTCATTCCTTGATCAATTTCTTACTATGGAAAGGTAAGAGCTACACGTTTTTATTACTTTTTGTTTTTATATGTGTATGTTGCATGTATGCTAATGATTTTAGTGTTTGTTGGGATCTTGGGTAGGATGCCTAAGTATGGTGTAGGAGAAGGCTATGGGAATCTTTTATGTAAGGAGGCATAAGAGTTTATTTCATATTTTGGGAGGGAGTTGGGTTGGTGCCCTACCTTGGATAAGAGAATGCTTGCATTTCTTGCTTGGTTCTTTTGAGAGAGACATAAGAGATTGTAGGGAGGCATAAGAGAATGTGGTAGGTATAAGAGGATGGTGAGGGAGGCATAATAGTTGTGTACAGGTTTTGAGATGTATATTGGAGGGTTTTAAGGTGGGAACCTAATCCCATTGGGAGGCGTAAGTAATATCCCAATAGATCCTTGCTCCATTGGCTTTACATTTTCTAGCCTTGTGTATTATGTTAGTTTCATGTTTTTGATTGTATCTTGTGTTGAATGTGTTTTGAAATGGTTGTAAAAAAAATTTTGATGTGGAAGCATTATGTATTTTCCATGAGTTGGATCCATCTTTTATTGCATTTTGGTTGGGGCTCGGGGGTCAATGAGGAGGATAGCTTCTTATTCTCATTGGATTATTGGTTGGGTGGAGATTATTTCCTCTCCCGCATTTTTTTTGTTGTGATCAAAGTGAAGAAATAGTGAATATTTTGTGGAAGAACTTGGGATTCAGAACATTTGTTGAAATCAAAAGAAACCTTTCATTATAAAAATGTTTCTTCTGATTTCCACTTAAGGTGGAAGACTTGTAGCATTATATTTGAAAGAAGAGTTGTATTGTATATTTTTTTATTATGTTTTAATTTATTGTGGAAAATAAATCTCCTTCTATTAAAATTAGTGAGCTATGCTCAAGGAAAATAAAATTTCAATATTATTTGTTGAAGTTGTATTATTGTAAAATGAAGGAAACACTTGGATGTTTTAAATCATTGATAATGCATTCTTAAAAAATCTTAAATGTATAATAGTTGTGCTTTTATTTGAGTAAGTTGTTGTATTTGAAAGAAAAAGAAAGTTTGCAAATCTTAATATTTGATCACAAAATAAATTGGGAAGTTGTCATAGCTTTATTTTGGTTGAAAAAGTTAAACACTCTCTGGTTTTGATATATTTAAAGTTAAAGTTACATCTTGATATCTATATTCCTTCAAACATTCATTTTTAGAGCTCTTTGGTCTACACAGTGACTGACAACGGTCAGTTTCAACCAACATCAGTGTACTCACTACTGACATTGGTCACTGTTTCATGTTTCTATTTTGAAATTTTAACTCCTAGCTTGGATTTTAACTTAAATGATATTATGACTTTCTCAAAAAACCCAAATTTAATGTATGATTTTTGTAAATGTCATTTATAAAAGTGTAAATCACTAAATGTAGAATATATGCTAAAATTTATTAAAATAGACTCAGTTGATAGTAACCGACATCAGTGACCTGAACCGCCATCATCATTCCTATGAACCACAATCGGCATGCCACAAATACTGACACCCGGTAGTGGAACCAATGTCAATAGCACAAAGGTTACCATGGTTGGTCAAGGGACTACCATCGGTCACCTATGTGTGGAATGTTTTTATTTGAAAATGTATTTCCAGCCAAACCATTGGGGTCTTATGGATATAAACTTTGCCTAAAGGTAGATCCATCCTATGTGGGGCCATGTATTCTTGTTTGGATCCATATTCCAACCCACATAAAGGGATTTAGATACCTTAAACCCTTGATCTACCAAATGGGTTTCTTCCCCATCTATGAAAAACAAAACGAAAAATAGAGAACTAATCAACAATAGATCTCAAACCAGATGTAGGATAGATGCTTTCATTTATATAGATAAGTAAGAATACATGTTTTAATCTCATATTTAACTATCCTAATGGAGAAGCCAAATTGATGGAATCCCCTTCTTTTTGCACATTGATTCCAAGAAGACTCTTTCATGATTTTTCTATATCCTTGACATCCATTCTTTCATGATTTTAGGGCAAGAAAAATGTTTGATAAAATTTCATAAGGATGGTTAGGGTTAGGTTGGAACTCTTAGATCTAGTGGCCGTAATGGATTTGATCCAAGGGTCAAGAATCAACCCTACAATTGTTATGTAAGAATAAATATTATGAGTTTTTAGATAATTTAAAGGTATGTGTAAATGGGTGAATGGGGTCATTTAATACCCATGTATGTTACGTTATTTATTTATTTCGTAGTATGTTTTAGAAATTAATTCAATGGACATTAAAGAAACTAATTAAAGAGCAGTAAGGTAACTAAGGATAAGGTTTTATTGAATGTGGATTGAATGTTAATTTCCAAGAGAGAAACAATTTAAACTAGTAAGGGAAATTAAAGGACACTTCTGTAGTGATGATAATTAAATTGAATATAGGACTTGAGTAAGAATAATTAATTAATAATATAGTATGGATCTATCTTATGGAATACAAATTTTCTAGTAGGAATTAATTAATCGCATATTAGAGTTTGACACCCTTGTAACGTAAAACAAAAAACAATTCCCTAACTTTTCGGATAATTGTTTAAGGATTAATGAGGTTTTAGAACATGGAAATTATCGGAATTACACAATATTGGAGTAGGATTCAAATCAGTTTGACTTGAGCTTTTTTTTTAGAATCTGAGGCTATTAATTCCTCATTGTAATGAGCATATTTATTTTTATTCATTTATTTATTCATGATAAGAGGTAAAATTGGCATGCATGGGTGATTACAAACTGTAGTCTATTTTTAGGAGGGATTGGGTGAAGCATTTTTCCTATATATTATGTGCACTAGCAAAACACAAAGGATAAATTTTTTATACAGGAGTGTTGAAGGATATTTTTGCCAGTTTTTCCCTTGAATATGAACTAGTTATTGTCTTTCCAGTTATTTGCAGTGGTGTGTATCTTTCTATTAATTCTTGAGAATGTTAATTCCCTAATTAATCATCTTACCTCGCTATAAAACTAGTATTTTCTGCATATTGTTAGTAAGCATGTTTAACTTGTTGTGTTGTTTGACTTATTCCTCAATACTTAAGTGTTTTCCCTTAATTTTCTGCATAAAACCATTGGTTCATGCATCTACAATTTTTTCTCAAATTTATTGTACATGTACTCAATCAAAACCCTCAATACATTTGGTGTATCACCCTATTTCAATTTAGTTACAACAATCATTTTACCCTCAAAACCTCAAAAAATTAGTTTAGGATACATCAATAAGAATCTGACCTTAATACCGGAGACTCACCTCAACAATAGGTATACCCACAGACCTGAGGTGTTTCCATTGTATCTACAGAAGTGAGAGATAAAGAAATATTAGAACCCATGTTTTCATCTCTCAAGAAGGGTGCATTTCTAAGAGATAACATTTCCCTAATTGGGTAGCAAAATATAAATCCATAATTTCTTTTTAACATGGCATTTTAAAATGAATTTAAAACAAATGCAATATATGTATGTATGTATGTATATATGTATGTATAGATATATATATATATTTATATAACCCAAAATATGTGTATATATGTCCTTGTTACAAAAATAAAATGGGGCAAGCAATACCCATAATAGAAAGAGAGTAGATCTCCCATTTAACACAAAATATTATAAAAAAATAGATTTGTGCAAACCCTCCTTAACTTTCATGGCTTTCATGGCCTCCATCCTTCCTTTTCCCCAAACCTACAAAAGTGAAATGAGGAGATTAGGGCATCGAAGGAAATAAAAATTCAACATAAGGATTTTTAGAGAAATATAAATCAAATGGCTATAAATGAGTCAATCCTAGAGTTGGGATTAAATCCTACAACATTTTAAGTTGTGGCCTTTTGTGGGAATGAGTTTTAAAATAAAGTGAGTGGAGCTTTAAATAATGGGGCCACCTAGGGGGTGAATTTGTTTTTAAATATATGGATTTAAAATTGTCTTATTGAACTAAAGTTACTCACAAGGTATCTTTTTTAATTAAAATTAAATAAGGGGTTAAAAGGGACAAGTGTAAATGTGAAAATCAAAATAAATAAATTTATGAAGTGGCCTGAGTATTAATTGATTAGATGGGTAAGATTGATTTAACTTAACATATAATTGGAAATTTTACTAAGAACCAAGGTGGATAAATAAGACTCTTATTTTTCATGGAAAATTATTATTCACAATGAATGATTTTTCACCTTGCAACTATTTACAAATAAATAAAAATTTACCATAATTTTTTCCATTATAAATGAGTTTTGTCTATGTTTTTATGCATCATTTTTGTGGGTGTTACAGTTTCTACTAATTGGTTAGTTTTAATGATTCACACTAGGTAGCTTCTATTAATGATAGGCGTTCCAGTTATGGCTACCTTTTTTTCTTGGATCTTCTCCAGTATCTTGAGCATGCGAGAAGAAATATTATAGTCCAGTAGCTATAAGGAATCAACAAATTCTTTAGCTCTGACATTTATTGAAAGAGTTTGGATTCCCATGGGATTCACTGATTATAATTTTTTGTGACAACCAAAGTGAAATTAACATTTTTTGAACCCCTTTTTAGGACCAATGCACCAAGCATATCGAGATGCACGTCATTTGTCAGCAAATTCATAATGGGGTTATTTTCTTGGAGTATGTCCCGACTTAGCAGTAGTTTGATGATATCTTTACAAAGACTTTTGTGTCACATTGCTACCATGAGTTATATGTATTTCTTAGGGTTTCGTATGTTTTCCTTAGGGGTGTTCATGAGGACATATTCATTATTTTATCTCTTTCCTTCTAGTAGGATTTTCTTTCCTACTTTTGGTTCAAAAACATTTCATGGATATATTATACATGAGTACTTGATCAAGCCTTATTTTTAGGACTCAGATTAGGGAGATGTCAATTTTTGTTTTACACCCCTAGATTAACTTGAGGGGGGTTTTAGATTAGGTTGTTCACCTTAGATCATGTTCATTTAGGTAATTTATTAACATTCTATTGTGAGTTATCATCAACCACTTATGTGAGGATATTTATATTATATTATTTAGATATTATCTAGCTGTTACATTTATAGTTCTTTCATTGATCTATGGCCTTGACAATTTTTTCTAATTCTTAGGTATAGTTATTTCCCTAATACATGGTCTTAGATAGTTCTTTCATTTATATATAGATTGATCTATGGCCTTGACTAATTCTTATATTGATCTTCCTTACTTATATAAGCAACACACCTTCTCATTCTACAATTTAGAGTTCCATAGAAATAATATATGATATTGTTGTTCTTTATTTGCAAATATGTTTGTAAGATTACTTTGTCAAATTACTTTCATATTATTGAATGTGATGTTCTATTAACATTTGATATATTTTTGGATTGGAAGAGTCTCGTTATCGTTCCTTTTTATCTATCTTCATGATTTGAAATAATGCAAGTGTGAAATAATGAAAATGATTTGTATTTATCTATCTCTAAACTAGTTACTAGGATGCATGGAATGATTGACAATAATTAATAAACACTCTCTCACACAAAATAAAATTAAATCCTATATTAATTATATTATATAATATATTATATCCCATGCCAATGTTTGTGCTAACCCATGATATTATACGCTTCAGTTTTATTGGCAATAGAGAAAATGAATGATGTCCCCCCCGCCCCCCCGCCCCAACACACACACACACACACACACACACACACACACACACAAAACAATAAATAGTATTATTCATTGCGATAGAAATAATTAATTTGTGGATTATATGTACATGTTTATCTTATATCTTACACTATATGTGGGTGAATAAACTTGTCCACTATAATGTTAGTATTTGTATCCTAAAAAGAAATATTTTAATGTATTACAATATTCAAATTGAAATATTAATTTAATTATATTCTTTAACACTTATTTTTTGTTGTCTTTACTTTTATTTATCATAAATATAAAACTAATCCTTGAATCATCTAAGAAATTACTTGTTATGTCTATATAGAATCATGTAACTTTGTGTATGAATATGAAATAACTTAATTTTGAGGTGGTTTCTTATAATTGTAGGATATGATTATCTTGTGAAAGCATGTTGAGTATTGACACTTATATAAAATTTTCTCAACTTTTCCTATTTCTAGAAGCTCCATTCCTACTGGTCAGCCATTACATCATCATGTATCTTTTCTTCCTCATCCTGCCCAACACATAGATGTGCCTCCCTCATCCTTTATGTTTGATTATGCACACCCACAAATATATTACATTGGTGTTGCTACTACATGGTATGTGAAATATAACAATTTTCTTGACTTATCTCCAACTACATTTCCTAGAGTAATGGTAGCATACACGACTAAGGAGGATACCACGAGGCATGTGAAGTGGATTAGGGATTTATATCTTAATTATTATCATATAATTGTTAGAAGGTCTATCTAGTTAGATGCATATGGTCAAGCATCAATGGGTCAAAATAGAAGTTATATTAATATTTTTGTATTAAATGTATGCTTTAAATCATCCTATAATTTATTTTATATTGTTAATAGTTATTAACAATATCAACAAAAAAATATAATGAAGGGGATGTAAGGAAAATTTTAGTAAAGTAGTGAATATGGTCAAGAAATATTATATTTATATTTATTATTGCAATTTAATAATATGACTTAAGAATTGAGCCGAAAAAATAGTAAGAGTGTCTAAGGTAAATTATTAAATGACAGTTAGTTTTTTTATTAAAACATTCATTTTTCTAAGAATAAAACTATGTAGAATATGATCATATTTATAAACTCTTTAGAGGTCTTCCATATTGTCTCAAAGAATAAAATAGAGCACTAAAATATAATCCCAGTGACTATTTCTCAACTCAAACATATTTTGAATATTTCTTTAATTACATTATTATTTATATTATGTCTTATTTTTTCCTAATACTTATGTCTTGGAGAAGTGGGGAAATGATTCCCTATTATGAGAGAGAGGCTTATGAAAGCGTAGGCTCATTGAGAGATTTTCATGATTATCTTAGAAAACCAATGTTCAGAATGTTTTTTTCAGATTTTTTATTTTTTCATTAAAAACTTGTAGTAAATGACCACTTTATTCAAAGTGTTTTATATTTTAGAAATATCTTTCATTTTTATTGAAAAAGAAGTACTCGTGTTTTTTTACCATTTGTAGGCCCACTCGTTCTAAGCCCGATGCTTGGAAGAGGATCATTGAATATTGGGAAAAACTTGATGGTGATGGTATAAAATCGTAACAAAAAAGGCAGCATTGACCCAAATGAAATAGCTCTCTAGTCCAACAACATCTATGGGCTCTAAAGGAGCTAAGACTGAATTTGAAAGTATAATTGCTTAGTAATAATTTTCTTCTTAGAAATTTATAGTTTGATTTGTTAATAAGCATGTAAAGGATTATCATATGACAATAGGAAGATTATGAAAATGTTATCTATCATTGGAACAAGGAACATAGCCATTTTTTTGGATATGTTTCTTTATAAAAAGAAATATCATTGGAATTATGCCATACATATTTGATGTTTTGTGTAAATTGACTATAAAATATATATTTGATTATAATTTTATTTTAGAGGTTTTTATGATATTTTTGATCTCTTTTATATTGACCAAAATCATTTTGAAAGACATCTCAAAATGAAGCGATGGATCAAATTATGCATGGCAAGATGAAGACCTTTGGGATGTTGATGTTGAGGGTGCTGATGGTGATGAGAATGGTGATGTTGGGGGGTGGTTCATTTGGGGGATTGGCAGATGTTATTGTTAATGCATGTACATCATTGCAATCTTTTGTACTTTTATTGTTTTTATGAAAGACTTTTAGGATGTGTATAAGAATGTTGGTTATGATGATGAGAATGAAATTGGGGGTGGTTCTTTTGGGGAATTGACAGATGTTACTGTTCATGCATATGCATCTTTGCACTCTTTTGTGCATGGTAAATAATTTTGATATATTGTATAAACTTTTATGCGTTCTTCAAATCTAGTATTTGTGTATGATTCCATGTTGGATTGTATGTATATTGTAAGTTGACATAACTGATTGCATGTTGACAAGTGTGTATGTTGTTAATGTGGACTGATCACTTGTTTCTTGAGTGAGTAAGAAGTTGAATGATATTTTTATATCTTGTACTAGAATGGAATACAAGGTAGTAGGAAGTTTAGTAAGAAAAACAAGTAATAATCTGTGGTAATGTCAATATTGAATAGGATCAAAGTGTTTAAAGAAGCTGATATGAGTGAGTGATCAAAACAAAAATTATTAGAGTGTTTCAATTTTAATAATGATGTAAAATTCCAAATTGTAGTTTAGTAAACTTGTTCTCATAAAACTAAATAAATATGGATTCAATTAACTTATAATTACTCATATTGAAAACTTGGGGAATTTTTCAAGCACAAATGCTATTAACATATTTTTTTATTAATGTCTAAAGTGGGTTAAGGGGACCCTACCCCATAAAAACATATTTCATATGGAGAAAATGACATAACCATGAGGATCCATAGAAGCTTCCTCTACCAATGGCGAAAAGAAACAACAAGATCATAGCTAAAATAATAGAGCAACAAAAACATAGTAAGACAAATTACATGTTCATCCCTAAGACTCATTCCCACAGGATCTTAAATGCATCTTAAGGGGATAACAAATAAATTACCCTTTCTTATTCCCCATATTATTTCAACTTTAATCAATATTCAGATTCATATTTTCCTGAGTGTGGACCGGGATGATGTGTAACACCCACAAAATTGATGTTCTAAAACCACATTAATCCTTAAAGAATTATCGAGAAAGTTGCATTTTTTTTTTTGTTTTAAGTTACAAGGGTGTCAAACCCTAATATACATTTGATTAATTCCTACTAGCAATGTTGCATTTCATAGGATAGATCCGGTTTAGATTATTAATTAATTATGCTTAATCCAGTCCTAATGTCAATTTAATTATCATTACTAGATAAGTGTCAATTAATTTCTCTTACTAGGTCAAATAGTTTCCTTTTTGGAAATTAACATTCAACTCACATTTAATAAACCCTTATACTTAGTTTCCTTAATTCACTTAAATTATTCACTTTAATGTCCATAGAATCATTCACTAAAACCTACTAGAAGGGTTACATGTATAACTTAATACACAAGAGCCCTTAGTGGCCCCATTCATCCAATTACACATACATTAAGTTATTTAAAAACCCATAATATTTATTCTTATCTAAAAATTGTAGGTTTGATTCTCAACCCTTGGATTAAATCAATAGGGACCACAAGATTAGATCTACCCAAAAGAAACCCTAATCATCCTTAAGGGTGTCTTCTTGAGAAATTCATACCCTAAGCTCATTAATTTGTATTTCTTTGGTTTGCAAGTTGAAGGAGTGGATGTCATGGATCATGGGGAAATCTTTGAAGGATCTTCTTGGATCTAATGTGCAAGAAGAGGGGATTCCATCCATTTGGCTCCTTGTTTAGAATAGTTGAATCTTATATTTAATCATATATTCTTAGTATTTATTACAATGTAAGTAACTATCCTAGATCTAGTTTGAGATCTACTATTGATTAATTCTCTATTTTTTATTTTCATTGATAGCAGACAAACTCATTTTGTAGATCAAGAGTTTAATGTATTTAAATCCCTTTATGTAGGTTGAAGTAGGGATCCAAGCAAGCATATATGGCCCACATAGGTTGGATCTTTATATAGGTGAAGTTTAGATCCATAAAAGCCAATGGATTTGATAGAAACACATTATTTTAAAAAAACCTTTCACACATAGGTGACCGAAGGCATTCTCTTGACCAACCATGGTAACCTCTATGATACCGACATTAGTTCCACCACTGACACTAGTTTCTGTGTTAATTTTATTTTTTTAGAATATTGTTTTAAATGTAGGTAGGTGAAAGGTTAACTCCATGAGCTACTTTTTATTCAATGTTAAGAAAGCATAACAGTATCAGAAGCTTCTGATATCAACAAGGGCACAACAAATGATTTTCATGTTTCTAGAAATGAAATTGGTGTAGTATCCAATGACTAATTTCAGTCATAGGAATACCAATGACGGTTGATTCATCGACGTCGGTTACTATCGGATGAGTCCATTTTATAAATATTGACATATCTTCAATATTTTGTGCTTCACACTTACCTAAATGATTTTTCCATAAATATCCATTGAATTTAAGGTTGTTATGCAAGTCATGGCATCAATTAAGTTGATAACTAAGATTGATGTTAAAATTTTAAATACTACAAAATAGAATAGTGATCGATATCGGTACTGAGTACACTGACGACAGTTAAGACTAACCAGTGTTGATCACTATGTAGGCCAGATAACTCTAAATATGAATGTATAAAAGAATATAGATATCAAAGGATAAATTTGACTTTAAATATATCAAAACCAAAGTTTGTTTAACTGTTTCAACCTAGAGTAAGGCTATGAAAAACTCCCAAATTCACATTGTGATCAAAACATTAAGATTTGCACTTTCTTTTCTTTCCACACAAGGTAAAATTTAAACATGATATCCATTTAATTCATTCCTTTACATATAACTGATTTGAAGAGAAAGGGAAGACACATTCTTTAATGAACTTCCTTCAATTATAATATTACAACTTGGAAAATAAAACTTTCAAAGCAACTTTTATTTCAAATAAAATGCTACAAGTCTTCCACCTTAAGTTAGAATCACAAGAAAAGTTTTTACAATGAAGGATTTCTTTTGATTCCAAAAAAATGCTCAAGTCTCAAGTCTTCCACAAGAGCTCCAACATTTCTTCACTTTAATCACAACAACAAAAATGGGGGAGAGGAAACACTTTCCACCCAACCAATACTCCAATGAGGAGAATAATTTGTCCTCCTCATTGGCCCCAGAGCCCCAAGAAAAATGCAATAAAATATGGATCCAACTCATGGCAACAACACAATGCTTCCACATCACAATACAAGTTTTCATAACCATTTCAAAACACATTCAACACAAGATACAATCACAAGAATGCAACTTATCAAAATACACAAGGCTTGAAAATGCAAAGCCAATGGAACAAGGATCTATGGGGAGATCGCTTATTCCTCCCAATGAAATTAGGTACCCACATTAATAAATAATAAAATTTAAAAAAAAAATTAATTAAAATATTAAATTAACAATATTAAATTTACAAATTAAAATTATTAAAAATATAAAATATAAAAAATAAAAATAAAATCAAAATTATTAAAAATGAAACCATTAAAAAATAAAAATTAATAAATTATAAAAAGAAAAGAAAAGAAAACAATTTCCTCAAAACAGAACATAGTCCCAGTGGACATGAAACTTAGAGCTCACTCTCTTCTTTCAACTAACTTTTGTAACATGTCATTTAATTTTTTCTCTTTTTTTGTTGCTTCAGTCAAGTCTCTTTGATTCTTTGTTGGAGGTTTCTTTGTCTCTTCTGAGCTTTATTGATACATCCTTCTTCTAATGATCCTTAGAGAATTTCCAAATAATATTACTAATATAAAAAATCAACGTCATGATTTTCATTGTTATTTTCATTATCATCATTATGATCTTCGTTGTCATTGTTATATCTGTCATTTTTTTCATCTTCATCACCATCATTTTCGTCATTGTCGTGAGTTGTGGAAACTAGTCCAGAGGATCCCGACCATGAGATTGCACTCTCACTTTAGGGAAATATATTCTTTTATTTTTCCTATTAATGGTTGTCCAACCAGATTCCTATTAAGGATAACATCTGGATCATCAAAAATAGTGAAAAACATAATGAAAAACACCCTTGCACAAGGGTAAATGTCAACCCTATCGTACAATATATTTTCATCGTCATCATTTTCTTGGTCGTTCTGGTTGTGGTTGTTATCCTCATCATTATAATAATCATAACCACCATCCCCATCATCATCAAATTGTTATCATTATTAGCATCGTCATCGTCATTCAAATTATCAGCCTCGTGGTCATCATAATTTTCATCATCATTTTCATTTGCTCATCATCATTAACATCATTGTCGTCATCTTTAATTATCATCATCAATCATCATGATAATCATTTTTACCATCATTATCCTCATCAATATTATCACCACCCTCACCACAAGCACCACCACAATGCCATTTTCACTGTCATTATAATTATTTTCATGGTCATTTTAGTTTTGGTTGCGATCATTGTATTCATCATCATCGTTGTTATCGTTGTCATCATTATCGTCATCGTACAAATAATCACCCTTGTTGTCATTATAATCATCATCATCGTTGTCATTATCCGCATCCTCATCCTCATCACCATCTATATTTTCATTGTCATCATCATTAACATGATTTTTGTCATCATTAATAATCATATTAATCATTATCATCATTGTCCTTGTCTTTATTATCACCACCATCATCAATACCACCACCAGCGACAACAAAAACACTATCAAAGGTTGTGCCATATCCTTATCATCATCATCATTGTCATTTTCATTGTCATCGTGATCATCATCATCATCATCTCTATTATTGTCGTTATCATCATTAACATCATTCTCATCAAAAATTATAATCGTTATCAACAATCATGACCATCATATTATCATCATTATCATCATCATAATTATCACCAACATCATCAAAACAACCACCACCACCAGATTCAACAGTATCAATGGTTGTTCTCATGGTGGTCCATTTATCCTTATTAGTTTCTGTAACACCCACTAAAAAAAACCCACTTAAGACCCAAGAACAACCTAGGATTAGTTAGGAAAATTATGGAATATTTTTTTTTGTTTAAAAGAGTCTACAACCAGGTTACAAGGCAACAGCTGTCACTAAAAAAGTTTTAGAAAAATTCTAATTCACTATAACATACTTTTCCTTCATTAAAAATTATTAGGGGTCATAAGGTCCTCCTAACTCCTAATATTTTTTGAGTTATGGGCCAGTGGGCCTTGGGGTGAAAATTTTCTCCAAGAGTGGGCCTACGGGCCCAATGGTGAAAATTTGCCCCAAGGGCAGGTCGGCGAGCCACGGGGAGACCTTTGAAAATTTTCCCACGTGGGGAAACAAAACAACTTTGTGCGGGATAGCGGGCGGCAGGAGATATTTTGAAAAATCTTCCCACGTAGGGTGAAAACCAACTTTGCGCCCACACTCCCACAAGTCCTCAAGGGACATGTGGTGTGTCCTAAGTCAACCCAGGGAAGGCGGGGTGATGGGGAGAAAATTAGTTCAATGCCCTAAAGGGCTAAGAGGGTAGCATTCACCCAAACCTCTGTCAACACCATGTGATGCTACATGGTAGCTTCTGCTTGCCTGCAGGCCGGCGGGAGGTGGGGAAACCTTGGAAAAATTTCCAAAAAATTTCCGAGAGTGCTAAATTAAAAAAGAGATCTGACCCTCCGCTGATGCCTCATGGTGTCATGTGGTAAATTCTTATTGGGTTCAGATCGGCAGGGAAATGGGGAAAATTAGAAAAAAATTCCCAAAACTTTTCCTAAGAGCTAAGGGAAAATTTTGGGCCTGCGGGCCCGCTAAGGAAATTTTTCCTTAAAAAAAATTTTGATGCCAAGGAAGAAAAACTTTAAGAAGGCCATAAATTTTGATAGAGAGCTTAGTTTTAAGCAAAAAATGACTTTCTGGAAATCTCTCAATGTCCTATTTACTCAAATATCATTAACTTCAGATTTTGATAATGTTTAAGGGGTCAATGTAAAGAAAATGACCTGCAGGCTTTTACAATGCAAACTGGTAAATTTTAACTTGTTAAATTTGTTTAATTTTTTCTTGTCCCTCTCTCAATATGTCAAATAGACATGGAAAATTCTTCTTAGGTGTATTTAAGAGAGATTTCAAGATTCAATTTGTCTTATTGATTTGTAATTTGAACATTTACATTTCTGGACATCAGCACAACTGCAAAATGGTTTGAGCCTGATTTTCCTAAGTTTTGTAAGAATTTCCTTAAGTGTTAAAGTCTAGATGAATTCGGTTAGATCTTATTATGCCCAAATTAATGTTTCATTTTTTATTCCTTTGTTGCAGATTCGGTCTGAGCATTTGGAATTAAATAATTGTCAATTAGAAAAAACAGGACGAAGTTCAAATATTAAAAAGGTCTATTTGCCATTTTCTTCTTCCAAGTATTATAATGTGTTCCAAACATAATCTAATGCATTCATTTGATTTAAATAAACTTATTCAAAAACTATTATACATCTCTGATTTCCAATTTTTACATATTTCAAAGGACATAGTATTACATTTCTTTTATACGCATTTTTTTCTTTCAAACAGAGATTTAACCTACATTTGAAAGATTAGATTCAATGCCATTATGTAATTTGAGAAAGGTGATACATCATTTATTGATTCCATTAGACAACTTTGTAATATCCTTCTTTTATTCCTTCAAAAATCATATATATATAAACAAAGCAGAATATTACATTTTCTTCTCACATGTTTTACTTTTCCTCTTTTCCAAAAAGGGATTTCAGAGAACACGTTAAATATAGATTTCCAATGGAATAATATCATATGAACAAGGAAAACACTTTCGTTAATTCAAATGAAACTCTTACAACATGCTTTCCATTTGATTTCAAAATACAACATAAAAAACACGTGTCATTCTTTCACATTCTTTCCAAAACAAAATACAGAGTATAAATCTTTTACATTTCAAATTTCCACTTTCATTGGGTCAAAGCATACAAGTGTGTCCCACTTTGTGGCCATAAATATTTTAAAATCTGACTAGTAAATAAATAATTAAAAAATACTATAAAATTTTAAAAAATCAGGTAAATTCTGGATGCCCTGCACCTTGGTATTTATAGCCTCTTAAAAATGCATGTTTGGTCATTTTATATGTGTTTGGTCATGTTTTGGTTGTCAGACATAGTTTGCTGAAAGTACAAAAACTACAAAAAAGTGGGACACAGTTATATGCTTTGACCCCATTGTCAATACAAAGTATCTTTCCATTATAATGAATACACAGATCATCCACTTCAAGTGGCAAAGAGGCTACAATAAAAAATCATTTCACAAGGGATTGTCAAAATGTCTTTATCTCAGCTTTAGAATAGCAACATGCAGATTTCTCATTCTTCCAATTTGATCACAACAAAATTAAGGAAAATACAATGCTCTCCACCCAACCAAGAAATCCAACGAAGAGGAGAATTCATCCTTCCTTATTGGCCCCCGAGCCCCAACCACAAAGCAATAAAATATGTGATCCAACTCATGGCAACAACAAGCTTCCACAAACACTCAACCAACATAATCACAATAAAACATAGTCCAAAATAGAATGTAGTTTTCAACTCTACGAAAACATGACAAACATTACTTAGGATTCATCAAGCAAGCCAAAGGAGCAAGAAACTATGAGGGATGTTGCTTATTCCTCCCAAAGGGGAAATGGGTATCACCACCTGAGAACAAACCACCAACATATATATATATATATATCATTTAGAATCCCTAACATGCCCTTATGCCTCCCCCAAGTACCCCTTATTCCTCACATTTCCTTATGCCTCCCCAACATCTTATGGAATCCCATAACGAATAAAGAAATGCAATATATTTATTTGTAAGGTGGAAACCAAATCCCAACTCCCTCCACCCTTATACCTCCCTAAAACACACTTGTGCCTCCCACAAAATATAACCCCATAGTCTTCTCTTACACCATTTTTAGGCCATCTACCCAACAACCCATAAACATGTCAAAACATTCATATATTAACACTTACATTCATAAAATAAGATCATTTCAAGAGTCAAGCTCCTACCTCTCCATGATGGAGTTGTTGCAAGTTCCAAAACAAGCTTTATCCCAATGCAAGCAATCAAAAATAGCCAAGCACAAGCATGCAACAATCTTCCCAAAAAGCTTCTTCAAAGCAAGAGCTCAAAAAAAAGCAAGGAATTCACCCAAGAATAAAATCTCCAAAATGAAGCAACCCCCTGAAAAAAGGCAAGCCATTTGAATTTTATAGAAGAGGGAAGGGAAGAGGATGAGGAAGATCCATGTAGGATGCCATATCACACATCTTCAACCCCAACCCAAAAGTCAACTTCATTCTCCAATGCATAATAAATATATGGGTGAATAATATGACAGTTTACTTACACACTCAAATCTAACCCACTCCCCAAAGGACTGAGATTAAATCATGTAAGAAAAGTGTAATTAAAACCTACAATTTGCCTTCTCAAAAAGCATTATAAAAGTCTAATCTCAACTCTCCAGTCATAGGTATGGTTGGTAATTAAATTTAAGAGGTATAGGATAAGTTTAACTTGTCCCACGGGCCTCCAAAATCAGCCTCCAAGGACAATTTCGAATTTCCAATAAGGTGGAGTGTTTCACACTCAAAATTCAATTCACACATCACTTACATATCTCTTACACATACTTATATCACTTTAAATCATGGCCAACAACTCTCATTAATTACCTTCTTATGACATATTTATTTTATTTATTTTAACAATATGATTACTCAAAAATATTACACACCATTTAATAATTAATGAAATGGGGAAAAGCATCACAAAATAAACACATGCAAACATAAACAAAGGGACCAAAATAAAAGAAAATACATAAAACCCCTTGGTCACAATTAAAGGTGATCTCCCCATGGGAATCCCTAACACACACAAACAAATACTAGCTGCCATGGTGACCTTGTTGAATTCATCTAGAATTTCAATGTGGTTGGTCTCCAAACCTCTAATGTTTGTTGTGATATTTTAAACCTGCAAAACACAAATACCTCCTTCCACCTCGTGGCCATATCAGAACATCCAAACTAATATAAATATAATTACCAAAATCATCTAGATATATTAATCACAACAACATCAAAGCAATCTAGCAATGTCATTTGTAATTTAATCAACACTTATATCATCATCTAATAATTTCCATTTCTAGGTCTACTCACAATACCCACATATCACAAGTCTGCACAACATCCATAATATAACCATTTCAAATAGTATACCATCATCAATATCCAAAGTGTCTCTAATAATCATCATCATAACTGAATCAAGTCAAACAATAACCCATGATCTAACATCTATTATCATACTATAATAAGGTCCATAATCATGTCTATAATATAATCAATAGTATCATGATTTGTAAAAAAAGGTGTCAAAGGAAAGTGGGCACTACATCCCCCTCCCCTTAGGCTCGAGTTCCACCTAGAAGTCACTAGAAATAATGTGGAAACTAAATTCTTAGCAAAGTATCATCCTCTCATGTAGCTACAGTATCATCATATCTGTCCCACTCCACCGGGACCTGATCAACATCTCTATCTTGAAGGCCCAAGGTCCTACAATCTAGGATGCAAATGAGATCCACCATCACCTACCCCTGATCTTGCACCTATAATGATGTTTAATATAACACATGAGAAGGATCTGCAACATATCTCCTGAGAAATGAAACATGAAACACATCATGTACATGACACAAGTTAGGTAGCAATGCTAGACGGTAGGCCAAAGGTCCGATACACTCCAAGATCTCAAAAGGACCCACAAATCTAAGAGCTAACTTAGAACCTTTTCCATAATGGATAGGGCCCTTGTGTGGCCTGACACGAAGGAAAACATTCATGCCCACATAAAAACTACGGTCGATCCTATGCTAATCTGCACACTTCTTCTACCTATCCTGAGCCTCCTGCAGTCTCTGTTAAATCAAAATCACGTATTACTCCATTTCCTACAACAAGGCTGGTTCAAGAGAAACCTTGTCCTCTAACCTATCCCAACTAAGAGGTGTCCTACACTCTCTACCATACAAATCCTGAAAAGGAGCCATGCCTATAGAACTATGAAAACTATTATTGTAGGCGAACTCCACCAAGTACAGGTACTCCTCCCATCTAGACTATTGATCCATCACATACATCCTGAGCATGTCCTCAAAAATCTTATTCACGTGCTCTGTTTTTCCATCTATCTCAAGTTGATATGTTTTGCTGAAATTTATCTTCATCCCAAGGGCATGCTGCATGGTAGTCCAGAAATGGGAAGTATACAAAGGATTGCGGTCACTAATGATATTCCGTGGAATCTCATACAACCTGATAATCTCATCCAAAGATACCCGTACCATTGCACTAGCTATATAAGTTCTCTTCACTAGAGAAAACTGAGCCACTTTTGTCAATTTTTCAACCGTGACCATGATGGCATCGTGGTGATATCTCGAAATCGGTAGCCCAATAATGAAGTCCACAGAAATGGTGTCCCATTTCCACTCCGGTATAATATGAGGAAAAAAAAGTCCAGATGGAGATTGATGCTCAACCTTAACTTTCTGGCACTCTAAACATCCTGACACGAACTGGGCCATGTCTCTACAAATTCCTCTCCAATGATACAGTTGTCTCAAGGTGGCGTGCATCTTCTTCATCCCAGGGTGGGCTTAATAGGATGCACGATGTGCCTCTACCAAGATGTCCTGCCTCAAGCCTCCCTCTCTGGGAACATAAATCTAACCTCTGTGCCTAAGAAGGCCATCTGCCTCTAGTGAGAAACCATCAAAATTCCCCTCGAAGGGTCTCTGAGACTCGATCTCTGCTCAAGTTGAAAAGTAGAAGTTGTTGAAAGGAAGCTGTTGTAGAATCCTGCTCCATAAATATGTGCTTATTGAGGTGGCCATGGCCACATGTCTCTGTCTACTGATATCATCTACCACCTGTATATCCTTCCCTTTCACATGTTCTATCTACATATCATACTCAGAAAGCAACTCCATCCAATGTCGCTGACGAGCATTGAGATTGGGCTATGTGAAGAGGTGGAAAAGAATCAAGTGATCTATCCTAAGTGTGAATATAAAACCAAGCAGAAAGTGCCTCCATCAAACGAAATTCTGCACAACTTCTGTAAGCTTGAGATCATGATTCAGATAACTAAGCTCGTAATCTTTGAGTTTGTGAGACTCAAAATCAACTACTCTTCCCCCCTGCATCAACACACCTTCAAGCCTTGCTAAAGAAGCATCCGTGCAAATTAAAAACTCACCCTTGTAGATCTAACACTGTGAGAACAGGTGTTGTAGTGAGACATTCCTTCAGTGTACTAAAGGCCTGCTCACACCTATCCGACCAAACAAACTTCTTCCCTTTCCTCTGAAGGGAATTGATGGGGTGTGCAATCTGAGAGAAGTCCTGAACAAATCTTTGGTAGTACCCTGCTAATTCCATGAAGATGTACACCTCAGTCATAGTAGTGGGTGTTGTCCAATCCATAATAGCTCTAATCTTGGAAGGATCGACAATGATACCTTCCCCATAAATGATATGACCCAAATATTGCACCTCTGTCTGAAAGAATGCACACTTCTCCAAGTTCCCATAAATATGTTGTTCAGGAAGACACTAAAGAACCTGGCAAAGGTGCCTCTCATGCTCCTCATGCATACATGAGTAAATAAAAATTTCATCAATGAAGATGAGCATGAAGCAATCTAAGAAGGTCCTAAATACCCCATTCATCAAACTCATAAATATTGTGGGTACATTAGTCAAACCAAAAGGCACCACTGTGAACTCATAGTGGCCATATCTCGTACAGAAAGCGGTCTTATGAATGTCTGCCTCTAAAATCCTCAGCTTATGATAACCTGACTTAAGGTCTATCTTAGAGAAAATTGTGTCTCCCTTCATTTGATCAAACAAATCATAAATGCAAGGAAGTTGATAACGATTCTTGATCGTTACCTTTTTCAGCTGACAGTAATCAATACACAACTGCAAGGATCCATCCTTCTTCTTGATAAAGATTACCAATGCACCCAAAGGAGATACACTAGGATGGATAAGGACTTTCTCCAAAAGGCCCTCAAGCTGCAACTTGAGCTCACAGAGCTCTAGGGTGGTCAACCGATAAGGTGCTTGTGAGATAGGCTCTACTCCAGGAACAAGATCTATGTGAAAATAAATCTCACATGGGGATGGTAAGCCCAGTAGCTCCCCTGGAAATACATCTACAAACTCTTTCAAAAGGGGGTGATCATCTAGTGATGGTCCACTAGATCCATCCTCTAATTTTTCACTGATTGTAACAGCATGTGATTGACAACCCCGTCGCACACACCGTTTAAGCTGCATAGCAGAGATTGTGTGAATAGAAACAGGTCTCCTAACACTGGAAATCACTAACTCAACTCCCAAATCATTTGCAAAAGATATGATCTGGTGGTAATAATCCATCCTAGCCCTATGTGCAAACAACCAATCCATACCCAAGATGACTCCATAAGAGCCCAAAGGAAGGATACGGAGATCTGAGGTAGTGGTGAAAGTTCCCAAATCCACCACACACTCCTTAACAAAGGATTCTATAGAGATCTTAGCTCCAGAAGCCATCTCAACATCCTAACTATGACCCTACCTAACTGCCACCACCTTGCATTTCTCTACTAAAGACGGTGCAAGAAAAGAATCAGAAGAACTGGAATAAAATAGAATGGAGGTAGGAATACCACAAATTTTACCTGCAGTCTCAATACCTGTAGTTTGGTGCTATACCTGGTGGTTCTTGACTATGCCCCATATCACCAACAGTAGGCTCTAAGATCTGTGTCTTACCCTTGTTATTAGGGTTATGTGGGCAGTGTCTGTAAAAATGTCCAGTAACACCACAACCAAAACAACATACTGATCCTCTCCCCTATGTAGCAGCTCTATCTGGTACTATGGAGGTCTGTGGTGTGGATCCTGATGATCTAGCTACGGTCTGCTGAGGTCTCTGCTAGCAAGCTCCTACTGAGTGAGCTCTCTAAACACCTTGTGTCTTAATGGGAACCCTAAGAGGAGGCCCCATGCTCCAACCTCTCTGTGAATCAAATCTCTGTGGAGATATATAAGGTGGGTGAGACTGTTGTTGCTGCTACTGTGGTCTAAAATATGACTGTGTTGAACCCTATCTGCCATGAGGAAGAGGTAATGACCCCCTCAATTTTCTATCATGCATCTACTGTATGCAGCTTCGGACTCGGTCTCTAGCCTGCCGAGTCTTTCCCTGAGTCTCCTCCACTATGGCCTTTTCGACAACCTCAACTACTGTTTGTGGAAATTGGATCTGTACCTCTCCTCCAATGTCTAGGTTTAGGCACCTGATGAACCTATGGATCCACACCTGTTCATCCTGCATGTAACCAACATACTAGAGTAGATCCAAAAATATACTCTCATACTCAGCCACTATAAGAGATGCCTGTCAGAGGTCATGGAACTCATCTATCCATTGTTGAATGAATCTTTGTGACAAATATCTACTCTGAAAAAACTCCTCAAAGAGATCCTAGGTAATTGTCTCAGAATCAACATGAAGCTTCTACTCCTCTGTCGTCCACCAGACACTAGCTCCATCCTTCAGTAGATGGATCGCAACACAAACTTTCATGTTGCTAGAATAAAGACAGAGCTTGAAGCATCCACTCAAGCTCACCAACCAAGCCTCTACCTAAAATCCACCTATGTCACCAGAGTAATATGATGGTCAAAGCTTCAGGATCTCCCTGATGTGATCTACAATTGTGGTATGATCACCTCTAGGTCTCTCTGCATGCTCATCCCTAAGCCTAGGGCTCCAAGACCTCTTTCGATGTCCTAAAACTTAGTCACCCTATTCCCTCTATGGTGACTCAGCTCTAACTGACTCTACATGGGAGTTATCTCCTCCATGCTCCTCTCTGGGTCGAGGTAATACATGACCCTCAATGGAAGGTACACTATCATGTCTGGCTACATGTCCTCCTATTGATCCTCCATATAAAGTGGCATTAGCATCCTGAAGAGTCTAAAAAATTTGGGGTAGGATGGCTGCTACAGCATGATCTAGTGTTGGTAAGTCTAAGTCTATGTGAAAATACCCCTCGTCTCGTCTGTGCCTCCTACACTGACCAAGGTGAGATTTAGTTCATATTTCTAGGTTTTAATCAAATTCCATATTTACTAAAATATGTAATTTCTAAACTAAATTGTTTTCTAGATTTAAAAGTGTGTTGCATTTAAGGTTCATGTCTCAATTTTCTAGTGTGCCCAATGGCCCAAGATTTTGAACCACTTCTCTGATACCAAGTGTAACACCCACTAAAAATAACCCACTTGAGACCCAAGAACAATCTAGGATTAGTTAGAAAAATTATGGAATATTTTTTTTGTTTAAAAGAGTCTATAACCAGGTTACAAGGCAACAACTGTCACTAACAAGTTCTAGAACAATTTTAATTCACTAGAAGATACTTTTCCTTTATTACCAATTATTAGGGGTCATAAGGTCCAAAATTTAGGGTTAGAAGATTCAATAAGGTTCAGAGGGTAATTCCTCACCATACCCACTACTCTAAAAGGCTTAAAGGTTCAACTTGATTTTTCTCAAACTTAAATCATTCAAAAATTTCCTAAATTATTCCCATTGGATAGGAAATTTCCTCACCTTTCCATTGATATAAATAAGTCCTCCTAACTCCTCATATTTTTTGAGTTATGGGCCGGTGGGCCTTGGGGTGAAAATTTTCCCCAAGAGTGGGCCTGCGGGCCCATGGGTGAAAATTCACCCCAAGGGCGGGTCGGTGGGCGATGGGGAGACCTTTGGAAATTTTCCTGCATAGGGAAAAAAAACAACTTTGTGCCCATGCACCCGCAAGTCTGCAAGTCCACTAGGGACATGTGCCACCTCCCAAGTCAGTGCAGGGAGAGTGGGGTGGAGAGAGACATTTTGAAAAATCTTCCCACACGGGGCGAAAGCCAACTTTGCACCCACATGCTCCCGCAAGTTTGCAAGGGACACGTGGCATCTCCTAAATTAATGCAGGGAAGGCGGGGCAGCATGGGGAGAAAATTAATTTAATGCCCCTGAAGGGCTAAGAGGGTAGCATTCACCCATCCCTCCATCGGCACCTCGCAATGCCACATGGTGGCTCCTAGGTTGGCTGCGGGTAGACGGGCGACACGGAAAATTTGGAAAAATTTCCAAAAATTTCTGGGAGCGCTAAATTTAAAAAAGAGATCCGCCCCTCCATCGACGCCTGTGGTGCCACATGGCAGCTTTTGATTGGCTACAAGTCGAAAAGGCGGCGGGAAAAATTAGAAAAAATTTCCCAAAAATTTTCCTAAGAGCTAAGGGAAAAATTTGGGCCCGCGGACCCACCAAGGAAATTTTTCCCAAAATTTTTTTTTGACGCCAAGGAAGAAAAACTTTAGAAGGCCATAACTTTTGATAGAGAGCTCGGTTTTGGGAAAATGAGGACTTTATGGAAATCTCTCGGTGTCCTCTTTACTCAGGGATCATTAATTTAAGATTTTGATGAAGTTTAAGGGTCAATTGTAAGAAAATGACCTGCAGGCTTTTACAGTTCAAACTGGTAAATTTTAACTTGTTCAATTTGTTCTTGTCCCTCTCTCAACATGTCAAATAGAAATGGAAAAATTTTCTTAGGTGTATTTAAGAGAGATTTCAAGATTCAATTTTTCTGATTGATTTGCAATTTGAACATTTACATTTCTGGACAGCAGCACGACTGCAAAATGGTTTGAGCCGATTTTGCTAAGTTTTATAAGAATTTCCTTAAGTGTTAAAGTCTAGATGATTTCAGTTAGATCTTATTATGCCCAAATTAATGTTTCATTTGTTATTTCTTTGTTGCAGATTCAGTCTGAGCATTTGGGATTAAATAATTGTCAATTGGAAAAAATAGGACAGAGTTCAAATTTTAAAAAGGTCTATTTGCCATTTTCTTCTTCCAAGTATTATAATGTGTTCCAAACCTAATCTAATGCATTCATTTGATTTAATTCAACTTATTCAAAAACTATAATACATCTTTGATTTCAATTTTTACATATTTCAAAGGACAGAGTATTACATTTCCTTTATACGCATTTCTTTCCTTCAAACAGAGATTTCAATCACATTTAAAAGATCAGATTCAATGCCATTGTGTAATTTGAGAAAGTTGATACATCATTTATTGATTCCAAAAGACAACTTTATAACATCCTTCTTTTATTCCTTCCAAAATCATATATATATATATATACAGGGCAAAATATTACATTTTTTTCTCATGTGTTTCACTTTTCCTCTTTTCCAAACAAGGATTTCATAGAACATGTTAAATATAGATTTCCAATGGAATAATATCATATGAACAAGGAAAACACTTCCATTAATTCAAATGAAACTCTTACAACCTCCTTTCCATTTGATTTCAAAATACAACATACAAAACACATGTCATTCTTTCACATTCTTTCCAAAACAGAATACAGAGTATAACTCTTTTACATTTCAAATTTCCACTTTCATTGCCAATACAAAGTATCTTTCCATTATAATGAATACACATATCATCCACTTCAAGTGGGAAAGGGGCTACAATAAGATTTCATTTCACAAGGGATTGTCAAACTGTCTTTATCTCAGCTCCAGAACAGCAACATGCAGATTTCTCATTCTTCCAATTTGATCACAACAAAAGTAGGGGAAAGGAAATGCTCTCCACCCAACCAAGACATCCAATGAAGAGGAGAAACCATCCTTCTTCATTGGCCCCCGAGCCCCAACCACAATGCAATAAAATATGTGATCAACTCATGGCAACAACAGGCTTCCACAAACACTCAAGCAGGATAATCACAATAAAACATAGTCCAAAATAGAATGTAATTTTTACAACTACATTAAAACATGACAAACAATACTAAGGCTTCATCAAGCAAGCCAAAGGAGAAAGAAACTATGGGGGATGTTGCTTATGCCTCCCAAAGGGGAAATGGGTATCACCACCTGAGAACAAACCACCATGTGTGTGTGTATATATATATATATATATATATATATATATATATATATATAATTTCAAATCCCTGACATGCCCTTATGCCTCCCCCAAGTACCCCTTATTCCTCACATTTCCTTATGCCTCCCCAACCTCTTATGGCACCCCATAACGAGTAAAGAAATGTAAAACTATTTCTTTGTAAGGTGGAACCCAAATCCCAACTCCCTCCACCCTTATACCTCCCTAAAACACACTTGTGCCTCCCACAAAATATAACCCCATAGTCTTCTCCTACACCATTCCTAGGCCATCTACCCAACAAGCCCACAAACATGCCAAAAACATTCATACATTAACACTTACATTCATAAAAGAAGAGCATTTCAAGAGTCAAACTCCTACCTCTCCATGATGGAGTTGTTCCAAGTTCCAAAACAACAAGCTTTATCCCAATGCAAGCAATCCAAAACAATCCAAGCACAAGCATGCAACAATCTTCCCAAAAAAACTTCTTCAAAGCAAGAGCTCCCAAAACAGCAAGGAATTCACCCAAGAATAAAGTCTCCAAAATGAAGCAACCCCAAAACAAGGCAAGCCATTCAAATTTTATAGAAGAGGGAAGGGAAGAGGATGAGGATAGATCCACGTAGGATGCCATATCACACATCTTCAACCCCAACCCAAAAGTCAACTTCATTCTCCAATGCATAATAAATAGGTGGGTGAATAATATGACAGTTTACTTACACACTCAAATCCAACCCACACCCCAAAGGACTGAGATTAAATCATGTAAGAAAAGTGCAATTAAAACCTACAATCTGCCTTCTCAAAAAGCATTATAAAATTCTAATCTCAACTCCCCAACTATAGGTATGGTTGGTAATTAAATTTAAGAGGTATGGGACAAGTTTAACTTGTCCCACAAGCCTCCAAAATCAGCCTCCAAGGAAAATTTCGAATTTCCAAGAAGGTGGAGTGTTTCACACTCAAAATTCAATTCACACATCACTTACATATCTCTTACACATACTTATATCACTTTAAATCATGGCCAACAAATCTCATTAATTACCTTCTTATGACATATTTGATTTATTTATTTTAACAATATGATTACTCACAATATTTACACACCATTTAATAATTAATGAAAGGGGTAAAAGCATCACAAAATAAACACATGCAAACATAAACAAAGGGACCAAAATAAAAGAAAATACATAAAACCCCTTGGTCACAATTAAAGGTGATCCCCCCATGGGAATCCCTAACACACACAAACACGCACAAACAAATACTAGTTACCATGGTGACCTTGTTGAATTCATCTAGAATTCCAATGTGGTTGGTCTCCAATCCCCCAATGTTTGTTGTGATATTTTAACCTGCAAAACACAAATACCTCCTTCGGCCTCGTGGCCATATCAGAACATCCAAAATAATATAAATATAATTACCAAAATCATCTAGATATATGAATCACAACAACATCAAAGCAATCTAGCAATATCATTTGCAATTTTACTCAACACTTATATCATCATCCAATAATTTCCATTTCTAGGTCTACTCACAATATCCAAATATCACAAGTCCGCACAACATCCATAATATAACCATGTCAAATAGTATACCATCATCAATATCCAAAATGTCTCTAATAATCATCATCATAACTGAATCAAGTCAACAATAACCCATGATCTAACATCTATCATCATACTATAATAAGGTCCATAATCATGTCTATAATATAATCAATAGTATCATGATTAGTAACAAAAGGTGTCAAAGGAAAGTGGGCACTACATCCCCCTCCCCTTAGACTCGAACTTCCTCTTGGAAGTCACTGGAACAAATGTGGAAACTAAACTCGTAGCAAAGTAGCATCCTCCCATGTAGCTGCAGTCATCATGATATTTGTCCCACTACACCCGAGACCTAATCAACCTCTCTACCTTGAAGGCCCAGGGTCCTACGATCTAGGATGCAAACAGGATCCACCATCACCTGCCCTTGATCCTACACCTGTAATGATGTCCAATCTAACACATGAGAAGGATCTACAACATATCTCCTAAGAACTTAAACATGAAACACATCATGTATGTGAGAAAGTTGGGTGGCAATGCTAGACGGTAGGCCAAAGGGCCGATACACTCCAAGATCTCAAAAGGACCCACGAATCTAGGAGCTAACTTAGAACCTTTTCTGTAACGGATAGGATCCTTGTGTGGCCTGACACAAAAAAACACCTTCATGCCTACATCAAAACTACGGTCGGTCCTATGCTGATCTACATACTTCTTCTACCTTTCATGTGCCTCCTGTATTCTCTATCTGATCAAAATCACCTACTACTCCATGTCCTGCAACAAAGCTGGTCCAAGAGAAACCTTGTCCTCTAACCTGTCCCAACTAAGAGGTGTCATGCACTCTCTGCCATACAAATCCTGAAAAGGAGCCATGCCTATAGAACTCTGAAAACTATTATTGTATGAAAACTCCACCAAGTACAGGTACTCCTCCCATCTAGACTACTGATCCATCACATACATCCTAAGCATGTCCTCTAAAATTTGATTCACCCACTCGAATATGTCCATTTGTCTCAGGGTGATATGTTGTGCTAAAATTGATCTTCATCCTCGAGGGCATGTTGCATGATAGTCTAGAAATGGGAAGTATACAAAAGATCGCGGTCACTAATGATCTTTAGAATCCCATGCAACCTAAAAATCTCATCAAAATATACCCATTCCACAACACTAGCTATATAAGTTGTCTTCATTGGAGAAAAGTGATCCACTTTTGTCAATTTGTCAACCGTGACCATGATGGCATCATGGTGATATATCGACATCAGTAGCCCAACAATGAAGTCCATGGAAAAGGTGTCCCATTTCCACTCTGGTATAGTATGAGGAAAGAGAAGGCCAGCAAGATGCTGATGCTCAGCCTTAACTTTCTGGCACTCTAAACATCATGACGCAAACTGGGCCACGTCTCTATGAATTCCTCTCCAATGATACAACTGTATCAAGGTGGCGTGCATCTTCTTCACCCCTAGGGTGGCTAAATAGGGCACATGATGTACCTCTACCAAGATGTCCTACCTCAAGCCTCCCTTTGGGAACATAAATCTAACCTCTGTGCCTAAGAAGTCCATCTACCTCTAGTGAGAAACCATCAAACTTCCCCTCGAGGGGTCTCTGAGACTTAATATCTTCTCGAACTAAAAAGTAGAAATTGTCGAGAGGAAGCTGCTGAAGAATCCTGCTCTACAAATCTGTGCTCACTGAGGTGGCCATATGGCCATACGCAAAGTAGTCTTATTCTGAATGTTCACCTCCTAAATCCTTCAACTGATGGTAACCTGACTTAAGGTCTATCATACTCAGAAAGTTGTGGCTCCCTTCATCTGATCGAAACAATTCATCAACTTGCGCTACTTGAAGGGGATACCAATTCTTGATCATTACCTGATTTATCCTGATGGTAATCAATACAAAACTGCAAAGATCCATCCTTCTTCACAACTTGACAAAGCTCAAGACCATGTTCAGATACCCTAAGGGTAATACATTTTGGATGGATCAAAAGCCTTTCTTCCCCCTCAAGCTCAACTTGAGCTCACAAGAAGCTCTGCAAATTAAAAACTCATCCGATAAGGTGCTCATGAGATAGGCTCGTAGTGAGCTCCAAGAACGAGATCTATAAAGTCCTGCTCATTTCACGTGGGGATGGTAACCCTAAAGCTCTTGGAAAGACATCTCAAAATATCTGAAGGGAAATGGGGTGCCATCATCTAGCTAGGTCCACAATCCATCCTCTGCATAGTATCACTGACTAATAGCATGAACATCTGATAACCCCATCACACACACCGCTTAAGCTACATAGTAATAGGTGTGAATCTTAGAAATGAGGTGATACTGACCCCTGAAATGATATGACCCAAATATTCAACACCCAAGTCATCCGCATAAGAATGCACATCTTCTCCAAGGTCCCATCCTAAAGCCCTGTCAAAAAGAACATGAAGAACCTGGTGAATGCCCCTCGTACCCGCCATACCCAAGATGACTAAATAAAGCCCATGTCAGGAAGGATATGAGATCTGAAGTGGTCTAAAAGGTCCCAAATCCATTCATCAAACTCATAAAACTAAGGAGTCGCATTAATCAAACCCAAAGCCACTGTCTCAACATGGCCAATCTATGACAGAAATTCAAATTCTACCCTCCAAAATCCTCTGCTAATGGTAACATCTCTTAACTGTCTAATATGGTGCAATAAAAGAATCCCTTCAATCAAACAAATCAAACATGAATGGAAGGTAGGAATAAATGTTACTTGATCGTTAATAATTATAACGGTAATCAATACACAACTGGCAAGGATCTCACCACTTCTTGCAAATACATCCTAAGGGGATACACTAGGATGATTAAGGCCTTTCTCCAAAAGGCCCTCAACTGCAACTTAGCTCACAAGGCTCTGTGTCATCCAATAAGGTGCTTGAGATAGGCTCTTCCTTGTTATTATGGTTATGTGGGAAGTCTTCCAAAAATGGTAACCCCAGTAACACCTAGAAACCAAAATCAAACTTGAAACTCTCTCATGTAAAGGTGACCGGTCATCTAGCAATGGTCCACTGGTGATCCATCCTTGATGATCCGGTAATTCTAACAGGTTACTGATGACAACCCTAGTGAGACACACCATTTAAGTTAGCTCTCTGGGAAAATGTGAAAATGGGACCCCTAAAAGGGCTGACCAACATCCCTCACCAAAAGATATGATCATGGTAACAATCCATGGAGCCCTATAAGTAGACAACCAATCCATGAAGATACTACTGTAAGGCCCAAAAAGATGAGATCCGAGGTGTGCTGAACCCCTGTCACCATGAGGAAGAGGTACTGACCCCCTCGATCTGTTGTCATACATCTATCTGTATGTGGCTCTTAACTCAGTATCTAGCCTATTGGGTTTTTCCCTGAGTCTCCTCTGCTATATAGGCCTTCTTGATGGCCTCAGCTAATGTCTGCGGACAATGGATCCATACTTCTCCTCTAATGTCTAGGTTTAGGACCTAAATGAACCTAGTAGATTTACACCTGCTCATCTGACATGTAACCAACATACTAGAGTAGATCCATAAATCTACTCTCATACTTAGCCACTATAAGAGATTCCTGTCGGAGGTCATGGAACTCATCTATCCATTGTTGAATGAATCTCCATGACAAATATCTACTCTGGAAACACTCCTCAAAGAGATCCTAGGTAAGTTATCTCAGAATCAACATGGAGCTTCTACTCCTCTGTCCTCCACTAGACACTAGCTCCATCCTTCAGTAGATGGATCGCAACACGAGCTTTCATGTTGCTAGAAAAAGGATAGAGCTTGAAGCATCCGCTCAAGCTCACCAACCAAGGCCTCTTCTTGAAATCCACCTATGTCACCAGAATAATGTGATGGTTGAAGCTTCAGGATCTCCCTGATGTGATCTTCAACTGTGGTCTGACGACCTCTAGGTCTCTCTGCATGTTCATCCTTAAGCCTAGGGCTCCAAGACCTCTTCTATGTCCTAAAACTCAGTCACCCTATTCCCTCTGTGGTGACTCAGCTCTGGCTGACTCTACATGGGAGTTCTCTCCTCCATGCTCCTCACTAGGTCAAGGAGATACATGACCCTCAATGGAAGGGACTCTATCATGTCTGGGTGTATTTCCTACTAATCCTCTGTGTAAAGTGGCATTAGCATCCCGAAGAGTCTAAAAAATCTGTAGTAGGATGGTTGCTATAACATGATCTAGTGGTGGTAAGTCTAGGTCTATGTGAAAATACCCCTCATCGTCCCATCTTGCACCTCCTACACAAACTAAGGTGAGATTTAGTTCATATTTATAGGTTTTAATTCAGTTTCCATGTTTATTAAAATATGTAATTTCTAAACTAAATTGTTTTTCTAGATTTAAAAGTGTGTTGGGTTTAAGGTTCATGTCTCAAGTTTCTAGTGTGCCCAATAGCCCAATATTTTGAACCACTTCTCTGATACCAAGTGTAATGCCCACTAAAACAACCCACTTGAGACCCAAGAACAACCTAGGATTAATTAGGAAAATTATGGAATATTTTTTTTGTTTAAAAGAATCTACAACAAGGTTACAAACAACAGTTCTCACTAACAGGTTTTGAGAACAATTCTAATCCACTAGAACATACTTTTCTTTTATTACCAATTATTAGGGGTCATAAGGTCCAAAATTTAGGGTTAGAAGATTCAATTAGGTTCAGAGGGTAATTCCTCACCATACCCACTCTCTAACAGGCTAAAAGGTTCAACTTGATTTTTCTCAAACTTAATGCATTCAAAAGTTCCCTAAATCATTCCCATTGGATAGGAAATTTCCTCACCTTTCCATTGATATAAATAAGTCCTCCTAACTCCTCATATTTTTCAAGTTATGGGCCGGCGGGCCTTGGGGTGAAAATTTTCCCCAAGAGTGGGCCTGTGGGCCCAGGGGTGAAAATTTGCCCCAAGGGCGGGTCGGCAGGCCGCGGGGAGACCTTTGGAAATTTTCCTGTGCGGGCCACAATAAAACAACTTTTTTCCCACACACCCGCAGTTTGTCCACAAGTCCACTAGGGACATGTGGCACCACCCAAGTCAGTGCGTAGAGAGTGGGGCAGCGGGAGACATTTTGAAAAAAATTCCCACGCGGGGCAAAAGCCAAACTTATGTCCGTGCTCCCGCAAGTTCGCAAGGGACACGTGGCATCTCCTAAGTTAATGCGGGGAAGGTGGGGCAGCGTGGAGAAAATTAATTTAATTCACCCAAAGGGCTAAGAGGGTAGCATTCACCCATGCCTTCTGCCGGAACCTCGCGATGCCACATGGTGGCTCCTAGGTTGTTGCGGGCAGGTGAGCGGTGGGGAAAATTTGGAAAATTTTCCAAAAAATTTTCCGAGAGACCTTGATTAAAAAAGAGATGCACCTCTCCCATGACACCATCGTGGTATCACATGGAAGCTTCTGATTGGTTGCAAGTTGACGGGGGTGGTGGCGGGAAAAATTAGAAAATTTTTCCTCGAAAATTTTCTTAAGAGCTAAGGGAAAAATTTGGGCCCACGGGCCCACCAAGGAAAGTTTTCCCAAAAAATTTTTTGACGCCAAGGAAGAAAAACTTCTAAAGGCCATAAATTTTGACAGAGACCTCGGTTTTGGGAAAACAAGGACTTTATGGAAATCTCGTGATGTCCTCTTTACTAATTTATCACTAATTTCAAATTTTGATAATGTTTAAAGGGGTCAATTTCAAGAAAACGACCTGCAGGCTTTTACAGTGCAAACTGGTAAATTTTAACTTGTTCAATTTGTTCAATTTGTTCTTGTTCCTCTCTCAAAATTTCAAATAGACATGGAAAAAATTTCTTAGGTGTATTTAAGAGAGATTTCAAGATTCAATTTTTCTGATTGATTTGCAATTTCAACATTTACATTTCTAGACAGCAAAACGACTGCAAAATGGTTTGAGCCCAATTTTGCTAAGTTTTCATAAGAATTTCCTTAAGTGTTAAAGTCTAGATTGGATTTTAATTAGATCTTATTATGCCAAAATTAATGTTTTATTTGTTATTTCTTTGTTGCAAAATCAGTCTGAGCCTTTGCGATTAAATATTTGTCAATTTGAAAAAATAGGACGGAGTTCAAATTTTAAAAAGGTCTATTTTCCATTTTCTTCTTCCAAGTATTAAAATGTGTTCCAAACCTAATCTAATGCATTCATTTGATTTAATTCAACTTATTCAAAAACAATAATACATCTCTGATTTCCAATTTTTACATATTTCAAAGGACAGAGTATTACATTTCCTTTATACGCATTTCTTTCTTTCAAATAAAGATTTCAATTACATTTAAAAGATCAGATTCAATGCCACTGTGTAATTTGAGAAAGCTGATACATCATTTATTGATTCCAAAAGACAGCTTTATAACATCCTTCTTTTATTCCTTCCAAAATCATATAGGTATAAATAGTGAAAAATATTACTTTTTCTCCTCACGTGTTTCACTTTTCCACTTTTCCAAACAAGGATTTCATAGAAAATGTTAAATATAGATTTCCAATGGAATAATATCATATAAACAAGGAAAAAACTTCCATTAATTCAAATGAAACTCTTACAACTTCCTTTCCATTTGTTTTCAAAATACAACATACAAAACACGTGTCATTCTTTCACATTCTTTCCAAAACTGAATGCAGAGTATAACTCTTTTACATTTCAAATTTCCACTTTCATTTCCAATAAAAAGTATCTTTCCATTATAATGAATACACAAATCATCCACTTCAAGTGATAAAGGGGCTACAATAATATTTCATTTCAAAAGGGATTGTCAAACTGTGTTTATCTCAGTTCCAAAATAGCAACATGAAAATTTCTCATTCTTCCAATTTGATCACAAAAAAAGTAGGGGAAAGGAAACGCTCTCCTCCCAACCAAGACATCCAATGAAGAGGAGAATTCATCCTTCTTCATTGGCCCCCGAGTCCCAACAACAAATGCAATAAAATATGTGATCTAACTCATGGCAACAACAGGCTTCCACAAACACACAAGCAACATTTTCACAATAAAACACAGTCCAAAATAGAATGTAGTTTTACAACTATATTAAAAAATGACATACAATACTAAGCCTTCATAAAGTAAGCCAAAGGAGCAAGAAACTATGGGGGATGTTTCTTATGCCTCCCAAAAGGGAAATGGGTATCACCACCTGAGAACAAACCACCAACATGTGTGTGTGTGTGTGTGTTTGTACATATACATATATATATGTGTGTGTGTGTGTGTGTGTGTGTGTGTGTGTGTGTGTGTGTATCATTTCAAATCCCTGACATGCCCTTATGCCTCCCCTATGTACCCCTTATTCCTCACATTTCCTTATGCCTCCCCAACCTCTTATGGCACCCCATAACGAGTAAAGAAATGCAAGCTATTTCTTTGTAAGGTGGAACCCAAATCCCAACTCCCTCCACCCTTATACCTCCTTAAAACACACTTGTGCCTCCCACAAAATATAACCCCATTGTCTTATCCTACACCATTTCTAGGCCATCTACCCAAAATCCCACAAACATGCCAAAACATTCATACATTAACACTTACATTTATAAAAGAAAATCATTTTGAGAGTCAAGCTCCTACCTCTCCATGATGGAGTTGTTCCAAGTTCCAAAACAAAAAGCTTTATCTGAATGCAAGCAATCCAAAACAACCAAGAACAAGCATGCAACAATCTTTCCAAAAATCTTCTTCAAAGCAAGAGCTCCAAAAACAACAAGGAATTCGCCCAAGAATAAAGTCTCCAAAATGAAGCAACCCCACAAAAAGGCAAGCCATTCAAAATATATAGAAGAGGGAAGGGAAGAGGATGAGGTAGATCCACGTAGGATGCCATATCACACATCTTCAACTCCAACCCAAAAGTCAACTTCAATCTCTAATGCATAATAAATAGGTGGGTGAATAATATGAAAGTTTACTTACACACTCAAATCCAACCCACACCCCAAAGGACTGAGATTAAATCATGTAAGAAAAGTGTAATTAAAACCTACAATCTACCTTCTCAAAAAGCATTATAAAAGTCTAATCTCAACTCCCCAACCATAGGTATGGTTTGTAATTAAATTTAAGAGGTATTGGATAAGTTTAACTTGTCCCACAAGCCTCCAAAATCAGTCTCCAAGGAAAATTTCAAATTTCCAAGAAGGTGGAGTGTTTCACACTCAAAATTCAATTCACACATCACTTACATATCTCTTACACATACTTATATCACTTTAAATAATTGCCAACAACTCTCATTAATTACCTTCTTATGACATATTTTATTTATTTATTTTAACAATATGATTACTCACAAAATTTACACACCATTTAATAATTAATGAAGGGGGTAAAAGCATCACAAAATAAACACATGCAAACATAAAAAAAGGGATCAAAATAAAATAAAATACATAAAACCCCTTAGTCACAATTAAAAATGATCCCCCCATGGGAATCCCTAACACACACAAACACACACAAACAAATACTAGTTACCATGGTGACCTTGTTGAATTCATCTAGAATTGCAATGTGGTTGGTCTCCAATCCCCCGATGTTTGTTGTGATATTTTAAACCTGCAAAACACAAATACCACCTTCAGTCTTATGGCCATATCAGAACATCCAAACTAATATAAATATAATTACCAAAATCATCTAGATATATGAATCACAACAACATCAAAGCAATCTAGCAATGTCATTTGCAATTTTACTCAACACTTATATCATCATCCAATAATTTTCATTTCTAGGTCTACTCACAATACCCACATATCACAAGTCCACACAACATCCATAATATAACCATGTCAAATAGTATACCATCATCAATATCCAAAGTGTCTCTAATAATCATCATCATAATTGAATCAATTCATACAGTAATTGATGATCTAACATCTATCATCATACTATAATAAGGTACATAATCATGTCTATAATGTAATTAGCAGTATCATGATTAGTAACAAAAGGTGTCAAAGGAAAGTGGGCACTACAGTTTCCTCATCACTTTTAGAGTTGTGTTCGGTGTTAATGTCACATAGTCCATGATGTCACATAATTTTTCACATCTGACAACCAAATTCAACCCTAACGATCGTAAAAAAATGTTTAATCTGAATCCATATCTTAAATAGATATCACAAATTTAACTTCCTAAACACAACACTAAGATTTTTCAAAGAATTGTGTCATCATTTAGGTTTGTTATGTCATATGAAAATATGACATATTATCAAAAATATATTTCATATTATCATCATCATTGTCATTTTTATCATCATGGTCTTTTCTTTTTCATCATCATCGTCATCCACACTTTGCTCATCATTGTCATCATCGATGGCATCATCATTGTCTCCATCATCTATTACATGGTTTTCATGGTCATCGTTATCATCATTTTCATCTTCATCATAATTTTTATCATCATTTTAATTGTTATCATCGTCATCGTCATCATCATTGTTTCATTTTTATCATCATCATCATCTTCTTCATTGTTTTCATCATTGCCAATCAGTTAAGGTTTTTCATTGTGTATTTGAGGAATTTGGTTTGTAATATTTTTAAATTTTCATCATTACTCACACTGATCCACTATTATTTAAGGTTAGTGTTTATGGTTTAAAGTTAAGTATGTACTATTAACATTTACGAAATGTGTTCAGGGTCATGTAATTGGGATTCATGGTCCATGATTTAATGTTCAAAATATCCTATGATTGATTAAATAGCTGAACTATTTTTTATGGCGTATTCATCATGTTATTAAGGTTTCAATGTTTTTTGTAAACCATTCAATGATTAGGGTTTATTTTTATTCTTTATGGTTTGCGATATGGGGTACACAATTTTTTTGATCACCATCATCATCATTATCATCATCAGCATCGCATCATTGTCATAGTCATCCCATTCATCATTATCACTATCATCTTCAATTTCATTTTCATTATCATTTTTTTGATAATAATGGTTATGGTTATTATCATCGTTATAATTGTTATCACCAAATTCTAGCTAGAGAGATGACATGTCTGCTAATGGAATTCATTATTGTAATACCCAACTCTAGATTTTAGCTTCACAATTTGGAATTGGATTTCTATTTAAGGTCTTCGAGAGGAAAAGGAATTGAAAAATAATGAAGGTTATCATTGACTCTCTTTATAAAAAAATGAATTAAATTAAATAAAATGAGTTGATGCTTCGTAGGAAGGTGCAGAATGATTTTGTGGATCTCTTTCAAGTATCGATTGTCCCCCACTATCACACATGTTGGTAGTTAAACATGGCTAAAATATTTTTATAATTTGAAAGTCATCCCTAAGCTATGAACGGTAAATACTGATATTATTTGGGAAGATATAATGTAATGCCCACTTAGGAACACACACAAGGATAATATGAAAAAAAATTGGATAACATTTTTTGTCTTGTTTGAATTTTATACAACACCACAGATGATCAGAATGGGCTATAGAAAAACTCTCGATAAACATGACACACCATTGACCACCTAAGCACAAGGTAACATACAACACCCATCATGAATAATTCACTTTCCTTTTCAACAAGACATGACCTAATAGTCCAAAAACATAACACACTTATAGTTAGGGGCATCCGACAGTGTAAAATATTTTACGGTTACTTATTTACTAAAAATACCTTTCAAATATTAACTTACGTTCTAGAATATTTATGTTATGATTTGCACAATTCTTGTTAAAAAGTGAGATTCCTTTCTTGTATACTAGTGAACATTTAGCTTAAGACAAAAATTGCAGAATGAGTATCACCTTTAATATGTCAATTACTTGTTTAATTTATTTATTTAATCAAAGATGAATTAAAATCCACAAGGCTATCTATCCAAACTCGCGCTACTGAACTCGTTTCAAACCTCCATTGCACAAGGAGACAAGAGTAAGCTCCAATTGTTGTGGAGTACCGATAGGTTTGAAACTAAAACCTTCTTTCAGCGAGGATCAAACATTGACAACACTTAAGAAAGGATTACATTACACCTTGGAAAACATTAGTTGGAGAAGGTCAAAATGAATCCATCTTCATGATCTCATTAGTTATTAACTAGTCTTTTATTGAGGCTTAGGAACTTATCTGGAATGGTTAAAAAGCTTCATTTAGGCTTCTCTTGATTATGTTTGACAAAAGAATACATTTATGTTTCAAAATAGATGACCTAGATTTAATGATTTCTTGATCAATCACCCCTACTTACTAAGACCTAGTTATTCTCTCAAAAGCTAAACTTTAAGATAATTTAACATTTCACAACAATAGGGATAAAAAAAATTCATAGCTTAAGGGTAGTAAGGGTATATTCTTTTAACACAAGAAGATAGTTCCCTCCTCTTCCACTTAAAAGCTTTTGATTTTCTTTAAGAATATCAAAACTTCATTATTAATATTTTTTTATAAATTTTATAACTAGTACCAAACCATTTTGTAATGCTTAGAATTGAATTATTTCCATGACTAGAAGGGTTTACTACAAAAAAAATATAACTCTAAGAAAAATTTAACCATTGTCCCTAAGAACTAGTCAAGGATACATAGTACCCTTCCAAAAGATACACAACTAAGGATAATAAAGAGCCTCTAAATTACTTGACTTGAAAACTAGCAGGTAGGCAATAATAGTCCAAACAAGCTAAGCTATCTTTCAAAATTTCTATAGTAGGAAAAAAAATTCATAATGATGTTGCAATAAGATTATATCATTCACAATAATATTTACAAGTTTTTGTTTCATTCAATTACAACAACACTACTCCACACATACAAATTGTGTCTTTCTAACTTTCCAAACAAACACTAATCTAGAAACTTTGAACATAACACCGATGCAAACTTTCTATGAGTCTTTCCTTTTTTCTACTCATGGAAGTCATCTGCACAATTATTAACCTTGGTCAATTCATGAGAATTGAGCATGATAAATACTAAACATTGGATTAGAATGCTACCATTAATAATATCATAAACATAACCTTCTATTTAATGAAATGGTGCTAAGCTATAAAACACAAACAATGTCATTAATCATGCTAGAAATTATACCATGGAAAATTAAGAAGGAAGCCATAAGAACCCGTTATGAACATTGTTTCAAGGAAAGCAAAATTTTAACAAACATTCAAGTAGGGTTCAATGACCTGTTAACTTCGAAACCAAGTATCGAGCGTATTAGGATTTCAATCATATAATCGCATAGATTACGTTATTGAAACCCAATACTCGAACACCATTCAAAATTTATTTAAATAAGTCATAGGATCCAAAATATTTAAAGTTAGAATTCCAACATCATTTACTTAACCATTATTTACCATTTTTGAAAGTAACCTCACAACATTTAGACACTTTATTTCTTGCAAAATGATTTTTCATGAATGTCCATCCTAATCATTTTAAATTTGGAATGATAAACCACTCATAAGGAAAAGCAGTACAAAAGCAATTTGACCATGTTAAAGAAATTAATGTTACCTTCATCAATTGGATGGATACCTTAACTTTCATGAAACATTTAAAATACTACCTTAACCCCGTCAAAACATTATGTCCATAATTGATTAAATTGTCTACTCATGAAATCATCAACATTCCATGGCATAGTACCAAACAGTCCATTAACAATATCAAAATTTTACTCTAAGAAGAGTAGGATCAAAAAGGGTGGATTTTGTCAACAAATCATGCCCTTAAAAACAATATTATCAGTCCCAAATTTCGTCCCATTTGGGACCTAGAAACATTCTCAAAAATAGACAGTGTGCAGACCAAAAACATTTTACCCCTATTTAACAGTTTGGATTCAACCCGTATAATAAATTTGAAGGAAAATCATGCATCTCCCTGAAAAGGGAGAGTGTGTAAATCTAAAAGGTTCTTTAAAATAGTAGTGATCGACATCACTGGTTAAAGAACTGAGTTGTAAAACCTAGATCCCTTTTTATAAAAAATTTCCAATATCTATACTTGTAACAAATTCAAGCAAGATTACTTCGACTAGGATTAGCCTAGCAAAACACCGAGATAATACATAGATTCTCGGGTAAGGGAAATTAAAATGTCAAGGCTCGAATGAGTAAATTTCAACCTTCTAATAAACTACATGTGAACTGCATAACCCATAAGGGTTTAGATATTATTAGCAAGATCAAGATATTTCTTTCTACCAACCCAAAATAGATTATTGGTCTAAATATTTCTTCAAAGAAAGAAGGTTTATCAACATACATACAATATATATATATATATATATATATATTCCCTTACTGGGTATAAAACCACTTAGAAAAACTCATTAAGGATTATTAAACAAATATAAATCTCACCTAAAATCGGTATTATCCTAAATAAACACTGAAAACATTCAAGTGAATATAGACCACTATAATACCCAAATACATTTAAATTTCAAAGTGCTTTTTCACACTGCATAGCTAAATCTAGATCCTTCCACACATTCCCATTGAATACCTCAACCATGTATATTACAAGAATCAATTCATAAAATCATTATAGAGATTAAATTACTAGAAAGAGGGGAAAACATTTTATGCAACTAATCATATGTAGATAGTAGCAAGACCAAACACAATACCATGAGAAAACCCACACGAAATAAAAAAAAAATTGCAAGAAGAAAAGTTTGTTTAGAACCACGTTATAAGGGAAAAACCATAGCAAGATATGCAGGATAAAAATGACTACAAAACAACCATAGAACTCTAAGAAACTTCAATTTCAGAAAATAAAATCAATTCATTTCATGATATGGTTAAAGCTAGCACAAAAATCAAATAGGTAGTATTTATCATGCCTCAATATGCTCCTGAACTTGCAAAAACAATGTCTACCAAGATCTTGCAACAACATCGAAGAATAAGAGAGAAAGAGGGTGGGAAAAATAAAACTCTGTTCTAACCACCCCTGCAACGCATTGAATTCCACATACTCCGACCACTCCAAAAAACATTGAAATCCACCTGTAACAATGATGGGCTTTACTGGAAGACCCATGCCTTTTTTGTTGTCCTTTACTGGGAAAGAAAAAGGCCCATTCTTCATCATAGCGGCAAGTGGGGATACTTGACAGCCCCTGAAATTAGTGGGCCAAAACATTAATGGAGGAAGGTGAGAATCTGGCACTGAGATCTTTCCAAAAAGTCCTCTCCTGCCCAAATCTGAGTTTCCAGTCGAAAGATATGGTTGTCTAAAGATCAGGGTCACGGGCGCGCAATGTTTAAAAGAGTATTTCCATACCGGGTCCATGTGGTAGCCTCGCTCATCTTGAAGATTCGGCTCCTTCCTTTCACTCTTAAAATCACATTGGACTGACACGTGGTGGTTTCCACGGGATCCTCTATTTCCTTTTTATTTTTCTTAGGTCCATCTTGTTGGTGGAGACCTTGTGCCTGATCTGAGATACGTGGAGGCTTCCGCCAAATTTTGGAATTTTCAATGGCCAACCTTACCTTTCAAGACTCTGACCACGTGGCAGGTTGGCACTTGTTTAGGGACTACCTTTTGGGTCGTGCCTTAGAAATTACATTGATGAGACACATGGCAAGTTGGTGCATGTTTGGGGACCACCTTTAGACTTGCTTCTTGAAAGTGCACCGAAGAGACACGTGGCTCTTCTGCTAGCCTGTTCCTTTCTTCTTTGTATATTGGCTAAGTCCCTTTTTCTTAGTGGGGCCATATATCTGACCCTGGATACATGGAGGCTCAGCACACATTTAGAAACCCGCTCTGAATTTTACTTTTGAATTTACACTGCACTGACACTTGGCTCCTTCTGCTGGTGTGCCTCTGCTTAGAATTTTCAATGACTGCCTCTACCTTTCGGGCTCTGGACATGTGGAGGGCCAACGCTTGTTTGAGGGTTTCCTCCGAATTTTCTTTTGAAATTACACTGATGAGGCACGTGCAGAATTCCTCTTACCTTTTGTACTTAGCCGATTTGAGCCTACTCCCTTTTCAGGCATGGGTCATGTAGAAGGCCTGCGCTCATCTGAGTCTCCATTTTGGGTCGCTCCTTTGAATTTGAGTTGATAAGACATGTGTCACTATCCATTTTCTCTCTATACTTAGTCATTTTGGGCCCACTCTGTCTCCCTTTTTTGACTCTGATGGACCCTAGACACATGGAGAGTTGGCGCTCATTTAAGTCTCCACACTTTGGACCCTTCCTTGGTGTTGCGCCGATGGAACATGTGGAGGCTTCTGCCGACACTTTTATACTTAGTTGATTTAAATGGCTGGCTCTATCCCCTTTTCAGACCTGGGACACGTGGTGAGTCTGCACTTGTTTAGGGTTCCACCTTCGGAGTTGGTCTTTGAAGTTGTGTCAGACTAACACGTGGCACCTTCCACTAGCTCTACCCCATTTTGAATTTTCAACTGTCGACTCTGTACCTTTTTAGACCTGGGGCATGTGGAAGCTTGGAACTTATTTATGGTCTCCATTTTGGATTTTATCCCTGGAGTTTTGCCGATGAGACATGTGGTACCCTCCATAGGTCTGTGACTTTTCAATGCCCGATGAGACCCCACGGGCTCATGGGTCTGCACTTGAAAACTGTGCCTTTTGAAAAAGAGTGTAAAAGTTCCAAAGTCCCTTAAAGATCTGCCAGCCTGCATTTACACTTGGGAAGAATTTCCTTCGTGGACCCACATACCCGCTTTTGGCAAAAAGTCATCATCGGGCCCGCTAGCCCACATTTTCCACATTTGGGCAAAAGACATCTCTGGGCCCATTGGCCTTCTTTTTCCACTTGTACCTCCTTACGAAAAGTGAAAAAATGTCAAAATTTCTCCCACCGCCCCACTAGTCAGTAATTTATTTTGGCGAAAAATCTTCCCTAGGCCCGCCAACCCACATTTGGTAAAAAATCCTTCCAAGGCTCGTCGGCCCGTAGCTTGAAAAATACGAAGAGTTAGAAGAACTTATTTATATCTCTGGAAAGGGGAAGAAATTTACTATCTGATGAAAATTCTTTCAAGGGGGCTTAAGTTATTAAAATATGTAAGAATTCAGATTGAATCAAAAAAGGGGGGAAAATGGTGTCAGTTGACCCAAAATAAGTGTGAGCTTAATTTGGTCAACAAGCACCTAGGTAGACCTTCATTCTAAACTTCTAAAAGACATAACTAGTTTCATTGAACATAGGATCCTAAAAGATCAATATTTTTTCATCTATTTGACAAAACCAACTTGTGATTCAAATACCTCCTTCAATTTTTTATACTTGCTTCAAAAGTACCTTTATCTAATACCAATTATTGGACACACAATGACAAAGAGGGGGTGAATCAGTCATATAAAAAAATTCTTCAATTTCTTATGCTCATGTGATCCATCAAACATAACCATTCAAACATTCATTAAGCATATGTGAGATTATTAAACATTGAATAACCATTCACAAGAACAAGGTGTAAGAGAGAACACATGAACACAATATATAATGTGGGAAACCCTCAACCTCATGGGGAAGAAAAGCCACTAAAACCTCTGCATATATTAAAAAACATGAAGGACTTAAGTGAATATTTCACATCACCATGTGAGATTTATTTAGTGAGGTACCAACCCCACAAGGAGAACAAACCCCTGGTTTGGTGGGACACAAATCCTACAATTTGGATAAAAACCCCCCAATATAACCAAGAACTAACTCAAAAACCTGAAGATAAATATCACCTAAGTAATTTTTCCTCCAACAACTGATTGTGATTGATTGGTAAGCTCCCCTCACCCAAAACCTTCTTAACTAGCTCTATGTCCTTCATTCAAACGTGCAACTACATGTGTTGATTAGGTCAAGTGAAATTGTATTTGTGATCCCCTTCTCTTCTCACCTTATAATCATATTATCAACTATGTTATTTAACCCCTACAACAATCTCCACACTCTCCTCAAGATATCTCAAAAATCCATCATCTCCACTAGTTTAAATGAGCCAACACAACTCACGTTTATACATGACTCTTCATAAAAACAACCACTGTTTGGATAAGAACATTAAGGTTGGTCTTGAAAACACTAAAACACAGCCTACACTTTCATTAAAATCACATGAAGGGATCTTTGAGGTCTTTGTAATCCTTACAAACTCAAACATGACAATCTTTCTCAATTAGGCCTAAAATCGGGTCTTCAACTCAAACAAATGCTTCTTGGATTTCAAGGGAACATAACAGAATCACTAAGGATTCACCAACTCCACACAACTAAATAAATTCCTCTCATGAACACTATAAATATCATTCACCTCTACAAAATCCATCTTCCTCATGAAACACTCCAAAATACAAGAACCTCCTACTAGTTCTCAAGCACCTCAAAACCTTTCTCAAAAAGTGAATGAATTGGCATATCAAAACTCTTCACCATGGCACATATAACACATCAATATAAATTTATTGATGTAAGATAACTCATGTAATTTATTATAACCTTCAACTGATGGCACAAGACCCCAAAATGCATGCATCTCTGATGTAGCCTAGAATTTACCAGATAACACCCTAGTTGCGCTGGCACATCACTCAACCTATACTGAGTGCTCACCCGAAGTGCAAAAAGTTACCAAGTCCCTCTTTAGTGTTGTTGTAGGAATATTTTAGCATGATGAAGGAAGAAACATATAGATCCATAACTAATCCATCATTCTGCAATGCATGCTACATTCAGATCTATGAAAGAACAAGCTTTAAACAGTAATCATGTTTGAATCAATAACATGCACCACTCAATTACACATAGGAATGACTCTTATATTCAGCCAATATCTTCCATCTATTAATAAACACATAAGCTCCTTACAATAATTCATTCTATACCAATGCGTGCATGGATCTGATACAGTAATCCAATCATATGCACATACCTATATACCTTCATACATCCATATCTCTCTGTGTATATGTATCTATATATGTATATCTTACTATATACTTCACATCATATATATATATATAGGGTGGGGAATTTCCCTTCACCGCTTATCTGTTCCAAAAATAGGTGGCATGTTATTAATAGCCACATGTCATTTACAAGCATAGCCACACATGCAAGTGTGTTATCTATAGACCTCTTATAGTTAACTAAAGTGACAATCCTATTTTTAGCTTGTCTCCATGCAAAATGCTTCGATCTGATACTCTAGACATAGACAATGCGTGGCGCGCACGTCTCTACATCGTTGGTGTGTTTCACACGCCATCTTCTAAAAATAGGTCTTTATGCTCAAAATCAGCTAAGTCCTGAAAGCTGAACTTTCCCTCCACACATGGGTTCTTCCTGTCCCTCCACGCCCTTGATCCTGGCCTTCTCTCCCGCGTAGACTTCTTGTGTGATCTCTAACAAGTATTCTCTGATCAACAATCTCTTAAACCAGTCAAAACTGCTACAAGGTATCAAGAAACAATTTAGAAAAATATGATCTCAAATATCTTTAACATCACTTACAAGCTCTAAAAATTCATTTAACACTTAAAAGGAATCCCAATACACTTCCTCAAGAACTAACAAGAATATATTATATGGAGAAAATTCCACTCTTATACCTGTCCCAAATTATCTTCTTTACAAACCTAATAGGGCTATTAGGCAATTAAAGTTTAAGAAAAAAACTACCTCAATTGATCACTAAAATGGATCCAAACATCACCTAGGAATTTTACCAACTATTCATGATCATTAAATGTTTCTACAACATGCTAAACATCAACAAACAACTCACACCTACGAGACTAATTTTTAGTGCTTTAGGCCAAAAAGCAGTATGTCAACTTTGGAAACCTGTTAGACCCAATTTATCTATTGAACATGCCCATATATTTTCAGGATAACCTATTACACATTTCAAATTCTCTAGAACACTTTTCCTCTTTTCATGATATTTACAACTCACACTTGTACCATCAAATCTCTAGGAAATTAAAGTTTTTATGTACCTTACCAGCTGACATGGATCATGAAACCACCAACAACAAGAGCTCTAAGGAGAAATATACATCCCCATGTCAACATATCAACTTTCCCATGCCATTTGGATACCATACATGCATATCTTCTCTATCTCTCTAAACTAGGGTTTTGGAGAGGTTTTTGACCAACTTCACTTCTTAACAATCATTCATAAATGATACCACATAATTTGACTTCATTCCAACTATAAAATACTATAAATTTCATTCCTCAAATATATTTAATTACTCAGGTCCTCATGCAAATTTTTCATGTGTGAATGAGCACCAAAAATTTGACCTTCAAGCTAGTAATTACATTTCTAAGAGCTTGGTAGAGCTCAAAAGATATTTTTTTCCTTTATTCTCTAACTTGTGGTCTAAAATTTTTTCCACAGCTCTAAAATGACCTTATTCATGACCTCCAATTCTCTAACATTCTCTATAATCTTTAAATCTAACCAAGCACCATACCTACCCAGTTCTCCTTGCCTTGTCTTCATATTCTTGCTTCAATAGGACCTAGATTTTACATAAAATTGTTGAACCATGATCTTGTAAACCTTATACACCTTTCATGCATCCTCAATAAACTCCTCACATGCTCACCTTAGATTTATTTGTCTCGTATCTCATGTTATCACATCATTTTTCTTGAGAAATGTCTCCGACTATGCCTAGAAAGACTTGTACCAACACATGCTTCACAATAACTAACATGTTCTTCACACTACAGACACTCTAAAAAAATTTACATTCCTCACTAAAGATATTTGACACCCTAGAGACTTCATACAACCTTTGGAGCACACCTACAATCACCTTCATGCTAGACCCATGCACTCAACCATGCATGTTGACCAAGACACCATGACATGACACCAAAACAAAATAGCATGAAAAAAAAATTGAACACTACCAATCAACCTTCAAGCTTGATTATGAACGACACCTCATACAGAACACATATCCACCTAGACTCCCTTTTCCATCAATGACACTTGATATCAATGACAACAAGTAAGATATTATGTCCAATAGAGATATATGATTTCCTATTGACAATAAGCATTGCATACCTCACCAATGTCTTGTATGCATTGAGACTAAAAAGAATTCTATAAATAAATCAACTATTGGAAAAAAAATATATCAAAGTTTCTTTTGAATACTCAAGTGAAAAAATGAGTGCCTCATTTAGGATAAAGCCAACAAGTCTCGAATTGTTTCTCAAACATCATTTATCAATAAAATGTTTATGATGGATTTTTTTATCATATAATAATCAAAAACTCATTGTTAAGAACACATAATTTATAAAAAAAAAAATCAATGAAGGTACAAGTATGTTAGGTTTGGGTATTAAGTCTCACTACAGACAAAACAAATGGTTCAAGGAATGTCATAGTTGAAGAAAAAAACATATATATATATATATATATATATATATATATATATATATATATATATATATATATATATATATATAATATATGTAAATTGTCTAGGAGAGAAAATATCGATCACCTTTAATAGATCCACCGGAAGGTTGAACCTGATTCATATATCCTTTTGGAAGGATAAAAATTGCTTTTATCTTTTTTTGGTTATTATTCCAGAAAAATGTGGAAATATTTTCTTAAGACAAAGGATCAAGATTTTCAAGAATTAAAAGAGTTCAAAAATCTTGTAAAAAATAAATTGGATGTCATATCAAGGTTCCCCACTCATATTGAGTGGGAAAATTCACTATAAATGCATTCTCTACATATCAAAAGGAATAGATAATTTTTCAAAAAATCACTACACCCTACACCTCACAAAAAAAGGGTGATATAGAATGGGAAAACTACAAAATCATGGAAATGTTATGATGTATGGTCAAGGATGGAGGATTTGAAATAACTTATAAGGAAGAAGAAGGCATAATAAAAATGTATCTACTTGGTAGGTCACCAACATTTCCACTTGACAACATCACTCCATAGGATGCATGGTAAAGAAAGAAACCCTTTAGTGTTTGTCTTTGAGTTTTTAAGATCCATACCCATATGTTGATATTGAATTATAAAAGTACAAATTTGGATGAATTCTAAAATTTACATCTTCATTAGAGTATAGTGAGTATTTAATGAGATACATGTTATCTGATCTGAAAAAAAAAAAGACTTCGTTCGACATGGATGTTGAGTGTTATGAGACAAGTGCTTCAAGCTAGTGGTCTTCAAATTCAAAAAAATAGAAGAAATTTTTATTGTGATTAAAGAAGATGAAGAAAACAATGACTGTAATAATGGGAAAGTTTATTTAATCAAGCTCCGCAATCACATCTCAATGAATGCCAAGGCATTGTATAGATCTAGTAAGAGATTGTAAGTTGGATGAAAGTCCTTAACACATTAACTAATAAATAAAGGACTTGTACTATGACTTGAAAAGGGGTAAATTATCTATAATGAGTACATTTTTTTAATCTCGTGAACTCAAATGGTCTATAAATCCATATATTCTCCCTCTTGGAAGCAATCCATTGAATTTTAATATCATTCATCAATAAATAACATGACAAACAGCTTATAAATCTTCCACGAGGGAAGAATCAATTGGGTGCAATGAATTTCCAATATAAAGTACACCTTATATGATAGATTGACAAGAACCATGGAAAAAAATTGAGGTTGGTTGTACTCATAGCGGAAGTATAGATTGTGAGGATACATTATCTCTTATAGCTAAATGAAGGACCAATCTGGATCATGTTAAATTGTAAACAGTGACTACGCAATTAATTTGCGTTGTAAAATTTCATTCCAATGGATGTCAAAATACATTGTCCTCATACAGACATAAATGAAGAAATCTACATGCCTAAATAGCATTTTTATCAACCTAACCAAGAAGAAAATGTTGATCTTTGTAAATCATTGATGGACTCAATCATTTCCTAGAGCATGATACAACAAAAAGATGAGAAATCTCATTCATAGCATATTCAACATGCACACTTATTCTACTAATATCTACCTCAAGAAATAGGGGGGAGAGACTGTTTGATTATTAATTTTATATGTTTTATGGTATGGGAACCATGTAGCGTAATTGAGGTGATAGAAAACAAAATATAAATTGAAAATAGGTGTTGACATGAAATATTATGCCAATTGAACCATTGTCTGGACAATGGAAGTATGGAAGGATGGAATCCACATATTTTTTATTCAAATAGAAGATAGGCCCAGATTTGTTAAGAAGTGGGTTTTGGATAATGGACTCTAGCCTATTCATCGGACCTGTGGAGCAAAATCTGTAACGTCTCAAAAACATTTCCATCACCTTAGGTAGATGCCAACCTTTTCAGGTGTTAATGGGTGAGTTTTCATTTGCTTAACATACAAGGTGAAATAAGCTATTAGTGATTTAATTATCAACATTCATCAAGAACAAAATTCAGTTATGGAAAGAAAGTGAAGATAATTCTAAGATATGTATAAGACCAATAGAATTTGGCCTATAGATAAGAAGAACAATCGTTTCCTTATTAGGTTAATGAATCAGATATCATGCAAAGAAGTAACGCTGAGATCCATTTGGCTTTGTATTCTCTTGATATAACCAAAATCAGGGCGAGAAAGAAACGAAGAAAAAGGTGGTTACACTTTTAAACTAAACTAAAGATTGTGCTTAAGAGTTGTCTCTATAAATTGATACTTAAATCAATAAATGAGGGATAGGAGTACCGTTAAAATCAAACTAAATATTGTATGCTGCCAAGAAAGGGTTTATAACATTTTTCGCAAATCTAATGTTTTATAAATGACGTTATTACTCACATTGAGAAATGTATCACCGCACCCGGCAACGACTGGTACTGTGTCATTGACAAGGCATGTTGTCATGGTGTGAGTTTGAGAGAAAATAAAGCCTTCACCCTTTCCTCACGAGACGCTCCACCCTTTTTTGCCAATCAGACCCTCAAACATGGAGTCTGAGGTTTTAACTTGGACCTGGTCTGACACTGCTGGTTGTTCCATAACGTAATGTAAAATTTCTGTGGGACGATGTCACTATATTTTTAGCGAAGATGAGTGGTTGTGCGCGTAT